>JAHYIQ010000052.1:762500-887528 GCA_030673865.1 Melipona bicolor | reverse complement strand
GATGTGAAATTCCTTGCCGAGCTTAAGACTTTCGTTAACTCCATTTGCGTGAAATGTTTTAATCAAATCAACTGAAAAAGGATATATCACATATCTAAACAAACTTATAGCTCATTTTGAAGGCGATCATGCGTTTGAAAATCTGTTTGAGCTCCTTATCGCGCAAATGAATTTCTTCAACTTTTACAATGAAATTTTACGAAGTTGGTTGCTGGAGCAAACGGCAGGACATTGAAGATATAACGGAACTGATGTTTAATCTAATGAAATACATGAATCATTCTGAAAGAAATGAAATTATGGAGTCATTGACAGAAGTAAGAGTAAAATTCTTCTTTCGTATTTTTTTTTGCCACATATTGTATATATGTAACAAAAAATTGTTACAAATATATATATATATATTTTTTTTTTTTGACTACATACGTATCTGTTTTCAGTTTGATACTCTGATAGTAAAAGATGTTCTACGATACGCTTTATCTAAGAAACATAGAAATGATGATATAGTAAAGAAATGGTATTCACAGTCCGAAATTATTGCTACGGTGACAGTTACAGCAAAAAAGCATTACTTTACATTATTCAAAAATATTGGTTGGCAATGATTATTTTGATCTAAGGAAAAATCAGAATCTCATGTTGTTATTTTTTGAAGCTCTAAAAGAAGGCGGTAAGGTCATGATATTTTTAATTCGATTACGTTTTACTAATATGGCATAATAATAAATAATTTGTACCTCATTTTTTTTTAGATCTGTCAACAAACGACGTACCGTTCAATGAAATCATATCTGTATTTTGCAATTCATTTTACAGAATAGATGAAAAATATTTCTTGGATTTCATGAACTTAATTTATTGTCTAGTTCCAATAGCATGGTCTAACAAGAAAACAATAGTTGGTGCGGTACGAATATTAGGAATTCTTTTCGAATTACGTTTGAGAAATTATTTTGGTTGTAATCATGTTTTCACCAATGTAATACGAAATACATGGAAAAAAAGTCTTCTGGAAGCAGTCCGAAAATTATCAAAATCCGAATTTATTAACGTGACTAAAATGTGTGCAACTTTTATATGGAATAATTACGATCGGTGAGAAAATTATATTACATTATTTATAAGATACAACTCTTTGATCTATTTCTCATAACATGTACATTGTGTTTCAGATATCAAGAACATTCATGTAGGAAAGAAATATTAGTCAAGACAGCAGTTGATTTTGTCGAAACCATACTTAATGATGATGTTTCCTATGCGGAGGAAATTATTTCAACATTTCTAAAGAATTCCGATATAACAACATGGATATCTAAGATGCTCGTCTGATTATATATGGAGAAGTAATAACTGGTAAACTACATCTATCATCTTTTGATCAAAACAAAAAAATTGATCGAAAATGTGTGTCTACTGATTTAACCAGTGAGACAATAATAGATAATATTAAAAATTGTTTGAAGTGGGCACTGCTCAACATAGATATGTTAAATAATCTATGCTTGAGATCAGTCGATGGCATCGAAAGATCATTGACACATAACGTAGATTTACCAGGAATTACAAATTTATTAATTAATATTATATATTCTATTATCCTGGGTGAAATTTACACCAAATATTACAAATCTGTAAGTATGATCATAGGTAATCTGAAATTGAAAACACTTAATTTCAATAACAAAAGGCACTGATACTTCATTGAACAATTACGTATTTTCAGACCAAGTATTATGACGACGTGAATAAAACTTTGGCGATTCTACAAAAAAGTTTTACACAGTTACATGTTAACGATGATACATTTCACGAAATTCGTGATTATCTGACACTGTACGTATTTTAAATAAGTTCAATTAAGGTTAATAATTTTATAAAATGTTCGTTATAATTGCTCTAATATTTATTTCAACTGTATTTGCAGAAATTATTCGAAATATGGAAGTACACTACCGTACATAATACACTTTTGCTGTACAAAGTTGTGTCCTGTCAAAGAACCTAAGGAATTATTTAAAAATTATAAAAATAACAACGTTTTTACCGTAAATGAAGAAATGAGACTTCAAAGTTTACAAGTACTGCACTAATAATTTTAAAATCAATTTTAAAATCAATATATATGTTCTACGTAATGACAGAAAATTTTATTTCAGATTCTACGTAAATTTCAAAATTGGGACAACATCTTGAATATATGGATATCCGGTGACGATGTTCTGAACTAATAGTATTAAGAAGTATGTTGATGGAGCAAGAGAATATTTTAAAGTATTCCGATATTTTGGAGAAAACATCTTTCATTATTAGATTGGTAATATTTTACTTCTTACATAAAATATAATGCGATAACATACTTGTATATATCAAAAATGCAACGTCTGTATGTTCTTTCTTATAGTGAAATTTCTCAAATTTCTTGGGATATGTTAAATTTATCTTTGGAACGTATAAGATTGTCGACGGAAATCGTCAAGAATATTCCATCTAAGTTGACATATGAAAACTGGAAATTTATTCTGACTTCTTTGGTCCTATGGCCGAATTCCATTAGGAAGTCAAAACAAAATGTTACTGATTCGAAGGTGTGCAATTAATCATTTACGTTATTTGAAAAATTTGTTAATTTTTGTTAATTTGTTATAAATTTGTTATAAATTTGTTTTACTTTCATAGGCATTTACACTGATGGTAGCCATGTGTCAACTATATCGTGCGGTCCAAGACTTAATTAACAAAACATGACCAGGAAAAAGTAACAATAATACCACCAAAACTATTAAATGAATGGAAAAATATTTTTATCGGTGATATTCAAAGTGGAATTACTGAATTTTGGGTGCTTTGTGCAGGTATATTTATAATTTATACTTTGTACAGGTGTATAAGTTAAATCTTTAACCAAATTTTATTTTTAACCAATTGTCACAGATGTGTACAGTGAAAAAACAACAGCTTTGGAAGTTGTTATATTATTGGATCATTTAGGAAAGGCTATGAAAATGGTCGACGGAAATATAATTTTCAAAAATCTATATATTTCTTACAAGGACTGTTGAGTCAGCATTGAAATTCCTCCAATCTCCTGTATCCAGTGTACAATTAGGCGCGTATCATATATTAAAACACGCAATACCAAAGCTTGTGGAACAAGACAAAAATACAATCGAATTAAAAAATTTCGATGTGAATACTTTGAGCGTTAAAAAACTGGAGGAAGTACTTCAGAGTACCCAAGGTATCATGGATGCCATTCTAATGGAGTTTAAGTAAGTTTTCAGCTACTTTCTTATCATACGTACTACTTTTATATACTACTATTATACTATTGTCGTTGTACTACTTTTATTCACTACTATTATGCTAATTTTTTGTTCCTTTTTTACATCTTTGCAGATTATACAATACCGCGACTTTTCCACCACATTCTGATACTTACACTCACACCATTGGGTATTTATTGTCATGGGCTATCATCTTAGACATGTGTGCAAATGCTCATGAAGACTTGCTGCATATATATGCTGAAATACTCAAGTAAATATCTTTCTAAATACTTTTTCATTTCTTTTCAACTGAAGTGAAACTTTAACTGAAAATAAACTGAGATTTCTTTTAGTCAATATTAAAATTTCAATACTTAAAACTTACATTCTATTTCAGACGGAATAACGTCTTTACCAATTTATTAAATAACATATTCCGACTTATGCCAATGGAATTTCTCCAAGACAATATAAACAAGGATGTCAAATTGATAGAATTATTTTCTACTGAACCATCTCTAAACTTTGTTTTTAATACCTGTCTATTTATGATATTTTACAGAAAGTTGGACAGAATGGAGGTTGGACCATATTGTGTGTTGGACATACACAAACAGTTTGAGGTATTTACCAATGTTGGTAAGACAATGGTGGAGCACTGCTGACAGTAAAGTCAGTGTTGCCATAGATAAGATTACAGCTCATTACGTTAGCCCTATGCTTTGTCAAGAGGAACTTCTTCAGAATAAATTACATGACAGTGAAAATGTAGAAGTGAAAGTACATCCAGCATTCCGTAAATTGACAGCCTCGTATCGAATAGATGATAAAAAATTGAAACTTAATATTACATTATCATCTAATCATCCATTAGAACCAGCTACTGTCGAGTGTGAACAATGCGCAAATGGAGCGAATTGGAGGAATTTTCACAGGCAGTTGTCTGTATTTCCGATACACCAGGTAATAATTTATCAATTAAATTACGTTATATTTGGATGAAATAATCGAGGAAATATTTTATTCCTTCTTGTAGAATAAATCAATATATGATAGAGTTGTATTATGGAAAAGATGTTTGGATAAAAGATTCGTTGGTGTGGAAGAATGTTGTATATGTAACAGTATTTTTCACGGGAATACCAAATATCAAATACCAAAATTATATTGTCATACGTGCCGCAAGAAATTTCATGCTGTTTGTTTGGTAAGTTTATTGTATTCTCTGGAATAATTTAATGAAATTTTGTACAATTATTAGCTCTTCCGAAATTAACATTCCCTTCCCTTTTTCAGTACAAGTGGTTTAACACAAATCAAAAACCATCGTGTCCAATGTGTAGAGATACATTTTAATGTGTTATAATACTTGTACTAAGAATTTCTACTTTTACTTTATTTTGACTAAATACTTAATAAAAAATGGTTTCACTAAATAGAAATTCTTAATATAAATAGTATAACATAGTAAAATTTGGCTGTACATATGTTAGATTTACGGGCATTTCTTGTATATAGTAAAATTTATCTGTACATATATTAGATTTACGGTCATTTCTTGTATATAGTAAGCGAATTGGAGGAATTTTCACAGGCAGTTGTCTGTATTTCCGATACACCAGGTAATAATTTATCAATTAAATTACGTTATATTTGGATGAAATAATCGAGGAAATATTTTATTCCCTTCTTGTAGAATAAATCAATATATGATAGAGTTGTATTATGGAAAAGATGTTTGGATAAAAGATTCGTTGGTGTGGAAGAATGTTGTATATGTAACAGTATTTTTCACGGGAATACCAAATATCAAATACCAAAATTATCTTGTCATACGTGCCGCAAGAAATTTCATGCTGTTTGTTTGGTAAGTTTATTGTATTCTCTGGAATATTTAATGAAATTTTGTACAATTATTAGCTCTTCCGAAATTAACATTCCCTTTCCTTTTTCAGTACAAGTGGTTTAACACAAATCAAAAACCATCGTGTCCAATGTGTAGAGATACATTTTAATGTGTTATAATACTTGTACTAAGAATTTCTACTTTTACTTTATTTTGACTAAATACTTAATAAAAAATGGTTTCACTAAATAGAAATTCTTAATATAAATAGTATAACATAGTAAAATTTGGCTGTACATATGTTAGATTTACGGGCATTTCTTGTATATAGTAAAATTTATCTGTACATATATTAGATTTACGGTCATTTCTTGTATATAGTAAAATTTGTCTGTAGATGTACTAGATTTACGAGCGGATATCTTGTATATCTGTTTCTACGTCAAATTGACGTTTATAGAGATAAAGATATATCAAGTGTAAAACCTCAAAATTAGAGATTTCGCAAATTGATTCGTATTATTTTATTAATAAAAGTTATTAGCAAAAATTGCCAGGAAAAGACCGTAAAAATTGTTTTAATTCCGCTCGTAGAGCAAATGGACGAATGTCGTAACCTAGTGCTAATGAAAGAATGTTATATAAATGTTTGTAAATTATGTACAGAGGAAGCAATAAATTTAAATTTATAATAAATTACTGAGATCTGTGTTTTTTAATACCTATATGTATGTATATTAATTAGTAATAATATATTTATATCTAATACTAGATGTAAAACATATGTTAAATTCAACAAAATTAGGAACAGGATTTTTAATTAATAAATAATTATATTTAACTGTTTTTAAGTAGCACCTTCCTGTCGATAGTATCGTTGGCCTTGACATATATTGTTGTATCTTTATAACTGTTTTCAAATGCAATATTTATATTTATATTTGTGGAAGATTTGTTGAAATGACAACTAACACTCGACAAATTATATTTAAAGGATTTGATATTATTTGCGTGACTTTTTCACTTGGTTTTTTCATATTCAATACAATGGATATGAGAAAATAAAAAATTATTTTTGCTCTAACTGAAATGTGAAATAAGTTTGATTTTCTTGAAAATCAAAAATATGGATTAAATTATTTCTGATATCTATTTAGATAATTATTATTTAAACAATTTAAATAAAAATTATATTCATTACTTATAATTTAAATAAAAATTTAGCCAAATAATTCGGATGCAATTCGGGTGGGCAATTCTACCGATCAAATCGGATAATTTTGGTTGGGCTCGGAAGGATTCGAAAACATACGAACAATCCCTGTAACTTGTCTACTTCGATAACTTAACCATTTCATCGAGTCGCCAGACAGAACTTCCATGTAATAGAAATGTGGTAAACAACGTGAGACTTTTACGTTTCGACAACTATGTTTTTCGTCATCCAAATCCAAAAACTTACCCGTGTCCCTTTAACTCGCGTTTGTTTGTCATTCCGCACAACAACGAAGGCAATTGGGTGAATGTGTAGACTGACTACTTCGTCACCGATTTCGATGATTTTTGAAAGCGAGGAAGTCGACATGTAAATGATAGAAATTGTCGAAATAGGTAAGGGAGTGGATAGGTAATTTACAAGTTCACTGGCAATCAGAATGAGATAATCGGAGGAAAGTATGAATGAGCAATACTTTGAACTCATAAAATCTTAATACTAACATATATCACTCGTAGTTTGTATTGTTTTTATTAACAATTTGTTTAATAATAAATGATTTCGGTCGTTTCGGTTGTAAATGCAACTCACTGAATTCGTCTTAATACCATAGTACTGCAAAAAAGGAAATATATGTGTTCGCGAGAGTTCCATCTTTCCGCCTCCGACCCCCTCTAAAGGGGTCAAGGCGCGAGGAACTTCCCCGAACCAGCGTTGCGTCATCCACAAAGGTTTCGCGCAGCGAATTCCTGGCCCGAGAATAGAGAAACAAATGAATAACCATAACTGTCTTAATGCCCAAATATGGGCACATCGTACGACACCACACGCGATCCTTTGCCCCATTTCGAGCCACGTGACTACCCTAGGGCCGGGGTGGAGGGCCTAGATGATTTATACGCGTTCCTCGGCCCCGGAAAAGGAGAATAGAAGAAGCGTCTGAACCTTCGAAGAGCTAACAAGTGTCAAAGCCTTATCAATCCGCGAGTCTGAATCCAGCGAGGATTCCTGTATTATCCAAGCAACGCGATTACCTCTAACGAACTAATAACGAGGGCTAACGCCCCACCCATACTAGCGCGTCAAAACAAAAAATACAGTCCACTAAATCATCCAACAAAATCTCGTCACGCCACGCGCGCGCTAACAATATGTATGGTTTCATTTAAGAATATAAATTTGAAATTTCGAAACGGACGATATGCAAAAAATAATTTACAGCGCACAATGTGTTCTTTTAGTTTAAATAATATTTATAAAAACATTTTTTTGATAAGTCCAACCTTTTTTGGACTTACTTGAAAACTCGATTTTGCGGGATAAAGGCAATTTACCCAGGCTGTAAATTTACATATTTATCATATTCGTAAATAAAAAAAAAGTCATATCTAATTATAAATAATCACATATGTTATCTAGCTATTAATTAAAATATCATACCAACGATCAATTTTTCTAAGACTTTTAAATGGATGCAAATAATTGAATATATAATAAATTTTTCATCCTAATTTTCATCAATCGCTATTCCAAACCATTACATTTCTGTATTCGTGAAATACTACCACGTTCAATTGTAGAAACAATTCTCAGAGCAGATGTGGGAATACTGTTCATATTTTTTGATTTTAATTCTCATCACTCAACAATGTACAGTTGTGCAAAAACTGTACCGTGACACGAAAATGGTAATGGGATCCTAGGACTTTTTGTAGAAATTTCTCTTTGCGGGTTGGTCTTATATAAATTCTATTTTGTTCTATTGTGAGATTAGGCAATTCGTAAGCTGCTTCAGTCGAGATGTGTCGTTGAGGTCGGTCCCATGTCCCAACATTTACAATATTATTGACTTATGGATGCGTCCCTCGTTATATTTACATTTACAGTTAGTGTCGAGAACAGTTGCAATAAAGAATTACTTACCGAGCCTTCGAATTAGGAGTCAGGTATGACTACAACAGGTCTGAAATTATGGAAATTATGAAAGTAACGGAAACGGGAAATCCCTGCCGTGGAGAATGTGACAAATTTGAAAATTATTATCCCCGGAGGAATCGACCGACTTATAGTGGAAAAATTTTGTTAGAGTGTCCGGTACCGAATACTCTCCTCTATATTTGTTTTACCGAGATTTTGACGTATTGTTTTACATTGTGTTTCTACGACAAAGCTTTCTTGTCCTTGACGTACAATAGAATTTCACTTTTCACAAATTTTACCTTATTACCATTACCCGGATAATTTGACAATGCTAGAATGGGGTTTCCTTTTTCATTTTCGGACAAAATGGCTGACCTCCCTAATAGCCTGTAAGGGCCTGTCGTCTCAGTACTGAGTCAGACTTCGACGACTTCACGTCCGGTAACGTCGGTACGAAGCTGGAATTTACGTGTCAGTCTCAGTCTTCCTGCGTTCGTGTGTAGTTGTACGTGTTGTCAGTACTTCTTGTACGTAGTGTCGGTCTTTCTTGTACGTACCTTTTGTCAGTACTTTCTTGCACGAGTTCCTGTATCTTGCTGCTGTGATAATCATCATGGGAAAGAATAAACAAGCGCAACGAGTCAAAAATAATGGAATGGTAAGTAAAAAATTTATATTAATAGAGAAATTAATTTTTATCAGAACTTGTAACTATGTATGTTAAATTGTAAAGTTGTTGTACCTGGATTGTGGATTTTTATGCGAATTTATAAGAAATTTGAAGATGGAAGAATACACAGAGTGTATGTAAGACTCAAAAGAACATAAAATATTCAAAGTGCAACACTCTGTATAATAATTAATAGAGAAGACAATTCTCTCTCCAGTTTCTTTTTTCTAAATTTTATTTAAAAAGTTATGAATTCGCATAAAAATCTGCAGTCTAGTTATAACAATGTTTCTTGATTTAAAATTATAATCGTGATGTAATCGTAATGAGTTTTGTAGAGAAATTACATGGTAGCAACAATTTTATAAAGTTGTGTCTTTTTTAAACGATTATTTAATTTTATGAAAATTTGTTTACGTGGTTTGACACATGATCTGTCAATGAAAACTTTTTAATTACAAGTCATTGTACGTTTCTAAATATCATTATTATTTATACCAGCCATCAAATAGTGGCAGAAGGGCAAAATTTCTGGATACTCCGATTGACTTTTCAACTGTGAGAAGTGGGAGATATGTAGCTGCATTACCACTTTGTGATATAAACGAAGTTGAAATGAACAGGCTTGATAGTAATGTTCGAATAATATTAAAAAAGATGAACAAAAAGAATCCAATAACCAAATATAAGGTAACAAATAGTTATCTCTTCTGTTCATTTATAGAAATGATATTGAGACTAAATCAAACTAAAGTTTCTTTCTTAATATTTTGTAGGCCTTACATGAATTTGCTACTCTATGCAGAGATTCAGAAATATCAATTGTGGAAGGAATGCTACCATTCTGGCCACGGTTGTATTGCCTTAGCAATAGATATAAAACGTACAGTAAGAGAAGCTGCACAGTTGGCACATGCCGCTCTTGTGAAACGTATAGGCAAAAGTGTAGCGAAGTATTTGAAACTATTAGCCGGAGCGTGGTTCATTTCACAATATGATGTATATCCTCCCGCTGCATCAATTGCCACTAATTCATTCAATGTAAATATCTCTAACTTATTAATAACTATAATTTACCAATTCATTAAGAATGTATTTTAACATGAATATTTTTTACATATGTTTTACATATAGGATACATTTCTACAAAAAAGAATTGATGCTATCGTATATTGCCGGCATGAAATCCTGAGCTGTATCTGTGACAATTTAATTGTTCATAGTGCTCTGACATTGTCACAGAAGCACGACGTATTTTTACGAAAAAAGACGAAAACAGTACATTGCGATAGTTATCACGTTCGTAAAATCTGTCGGGATAACATTTTGCTTCCATATTCTCTCACTGCAAAGGACATGGAAGCAAAACGTCAGAGCGTACTAATATCCAGTTTACATGGATATAGTGTTTATTTAAATACAGTTCCTATCCAAGAGGTTGAAAAAATGATTGAGCTTCACAATAAAATTATAAGTAGCAACAATTTTTGGAACTTAATCAACACTGATGTAGTTCCAATCAAAACAGCATTCTTTACTCTATTAACGTCGATGATTGATACTAATGTAATGTTACAAAATGAAAAGAAAAGAACTGTAACGAGTATCGTAAATAGTCTTGACGAAATGTACCCTCCATTGTCCTCAGCTGTATGGAAGTCTATGCATACTGCTATAAATAACATAAAGGTAAATAATATATTTACTTTTGTAGTTATTATTTATATTAATATCATGTGAGTATATCAAGCAATCTCAAGTAATATGTTCTCTTTTCAGGACTGGTACAGCGTAATAAATATTGAAAAACTATTCTTACCAAAATTATACCGTGTTTTACAGAACGGAGGGCAATGTTGCGCTAGTGATATCTATCCGTATCTATTACCATTTATTAGTCAATTTCCGAAACTAAGTGTTGATCCTCATCACTTGTATACAAATTTCTTTACTAACATGCGACAGGGGTATTTATTCAATTAATTAAATTCGGTGTTTTGAATATATCAGAGCACATTAGAGTATACATACTTGTTCTTTTTTCAGATTTTCTGTACAAAGTGTACGAACAGATCGTTATGAAGCGCTTGCGGTAACGACGTCATTTGTCGAATGTTTCGGCTATTATATTCTTTTAAATGTCAATAATCAAGACTTAATTAATGCTCTGCTCAGTGAACAGGTTTTTATTTTTTTTATCCATTTATGTTACAGTAAAAAGTATAACTGTACCAGTGGAGCCTTTACTTTAAGAGTTGTCAGATCGTTTCTTCTCTTTTTTCTTTCATTTTGAGATGATTCTATACCATTCTGTAGCATATATTATATCAAGTAGGAATGCGAAGATGTTTCTCTCTCGAAAATTGTAAAAATTCAAATTCATTATGGTAAAATGTTAAAAAATCTTTTTTATGACTAACTTCACTATGGCTGAAAGATTGAAATTTTCTCTTTACAACTTTACATCCTTGAAACTCGCTGCACGATTTCTTTTCACCATTTTATTAAACTTTGAACGTTGGAGTTGGACGACAAAGTGTTAAGTTTTCTTGAATTTTTGTACTTTTAATATTCAATACAATTGAGGTATAAAAGAACATTCGCCATTGAATATGTACAGTTATGCTCTTCACTGTGTACACTACCATGATGATTTCTGCAGGAGAAATGTTTAAAATTCGTGGATTAATTATTTCAGCTTATGCCATTATTAGAAATGTGTTTAAAAGAAGATGGCCCGTTGGCACAAATATTTTCTTACGAAATTACTCATTTAATACGATACTGGAGTAAAAATCGATACAACAAAGATTACAAATCTTATATTTGTTTGATGGAAGAATTTTGGCGAAATCTTAATACGCTATTCACTTCGCCTGTAAACATCAGCTCTCAAACAGCGTTTTTAATCACATTGAGAATGGGCTCTGAACACGGTCGTAAAAATTTAGAGATGAAACTCTGTAATTCAGGAGAAAATATAATGAATCAATCTCAAACACAAAACGTAGAGAACGATACTGATGTGAAATTCCTTGCCGAGCTTAAGACTTTCGTTAACTCCATTTGCGTGAAATGTTTTAATCAAATCACTGAAAAAGGATATATCACATATCTAAACAAACTTATAGCTCATTTTGAAGGCGATCATGCGTTTGAAAATCTGTTTGAGCTCCTTAACGCGCAAATGAATTTCTTCAACTTTTACAATGAAATTTTACGAAGTTGGTTGCTGGAGCAACGGCAGGACATTGAAGATATAACGGAACTGATGTTTAATCTAATGAAATACATGAATCATTCTGAAAGAAATGAAATTATGGAGTCATTGACAGAAGTAAGAGTAAATTCTTCTTTCGTATTTTTTTTGCCACATATTGTATATATGTAACAAAAAAATTGTTACAAATATATATATATATATATTTTTTTTTTGACTACATACGTATCTGTTTTCAGTTTGATACTCTGATAGTAAAAGATGTTCTACGATACGCTTTATCTAAGAAACATAGAAATGATGATATAGTAAAGAAATGGTATTCACAGTCCGAAATTATTGCTACGGTGACAGTTACAGCAAAAAGCATTACTTTACATTATTCAAAAATATTGGTTGGCAATGATTATTTTGATCTAAGGAAAAATCAGAATCTCATGTTGTTATTTTTTGAAGCTCTAAAAGAAGGCGGTAAGGTCATGATATTTTTAATTCGATTACGTTTTACTAATATGGCATACATAAATAATTTGTACCTCATTTTTTTTTAGATCTGTCAACAAACGACGTACCGTTCAATGAAATCATATCTGTATTTTGCAATTCATTTTACAGAATAGATGAAAAATATTTCTTGGATTTCATGAACTTAATTTATTGTCTAGTTCCAATAGCATGGTCTAACAAGAAAACAATAGTTGGTGCGGTACGAATATTAGGAATTCTTTTCGAATTACGTTTGAGAAATTATTTTGGTTGTAATCATGTTTTCACCAATGTAATACGAAATACATGGAAAAAAAGTCTTCTGGAAGCAGTCCGAAAATTATCAAAATCCGAATTTATTAACGTGACTAAAATGTGTGCAACTTTTATATGGAATAATTACGATCGGTGAGAAAATTATATTACATTATTTATAAGATACAACTCTTTGATCTATTTCTCATAACATGTACATTGTGTTTCAGATATCAAGAACATTCATGTAGGAAAGAAATATTAGTCAAGACAGCAGTTGATTTTGTCGAAACCATACTTAATGATGATGTTTCCTATGCGGAGGAAATTATTTCAACATTTCTAAAGAATTCCGATATAACAACATGGATATCTAAGACTGCTCGTCTGATTATATATGGAGAAGTAATAACTGGTAAACTACATCTATCATCTTTTGATCAAAACAAAAAAATTGATCGAAAATGTGTGTCTACTGATTTAACCAGTGAGACAATAATAGATAATATTAAAAATTGTTTGAAGTGGGCACTGCTCAACATAGATATGTTAAATAATCTATGCTTGAGATCAGTCGATGGCATCGAAAGATCATTGACACATAACGTAGATTTACCAGGAATTACAAATTTATTAATTAATATTATATATTCTATTATCCTGGGTGAAATTTACACCAAATATTACAAATCTGTAAGTATGATCATAGGTAATCTGAAATTGAAAACACTTAATTTCAATAACAAAAGGCACTGATACTTCATTGAACAATTACGTATTTTCAGACCAAGTATTATGACGACGTGAATAAAACTTTGGCGATTCTACAAAAAAGTTTTACACAGTTACATGTTAACGATGATACATTTCACGAAATTCGTGATTATCTGACACTGTACGTATTTTAAATAAGTTCAATTAAGGTTAATAATTTTATAAAATGTTCGTTATAATTGCTCTAATATTTATTTCAACTGTATTTGCAGAAATTATTCGAAATATGGAAGTACACTACCGTACATAATACACTTTTGCTGTACAAAGTTGTGTCCTGTCAAAGAACCTAAGGAATTATTTAAAAATTATAAAAATAACAACGTTTTTACCGTAAATGAAGAAATGAGACTTCAAAGTTTACAAGTACTGCACTAATAATTTTAAAATCAATTTTAAAATCAATATATATGTTCTACGTAATGACAGAAAATTTTATTTCAGATTCTACGTAAATTTCAAAATTGGGACAACATCTTGAATATATGGATATCCGGTGACGATGTTTCTGAACTAATAGTATTAAGAAGTATGTTGATGGAGCAAGAGAATATTTTAAAGTATTCCGATATTTTGGAGAAACATCTTTCATTATTAGATTGGTAATATTTTACTTCTTACATAAAATATAATGCGATAACATACTTGTATATATCAAAAATGCAACGTCTGTATGTTCTTTCTTATAGTGAAATTTCTCAAATTTCTTGGGATATGTTAAATTTATCTTTGGAACGTATAAGATTGTCGACGGAAATCGTCAAGAATATTCCATCTAAGTTGACATATGAAAACTGGAAATTTATTCTGACTTCTTTGGTCCTATGGCCGAATTCCATTAGGAAGTCAAAACAAAATGTTACTGATTCGAAGGTGTGCAATTAATCATTTACGTTATTTGAAAAAATTTGTTAATTTTTGTTAATTTGTTATAAATTTGTTATAAATTTGTTTTACTTTCATAGGCATTTACACTGATGGTAGCCATGTGTCAACTATATCGTGCGGTCCAAGACTTAATTAACAAACATGACCAGGAAAAAGTAACAATAATACCACCAAAAATATTAAATGAATGGAAAAATATTTTTATCGGTGATATTCAAAGTGGAATTACTGAATTTTGGGTGCTTTGTGCAGGTATATTTATAATTTATACTTTGTACAGGTGTATAAGTTAAATCTTTAACCAAATTTTATTTTTAACCAATTGTCACAGATGTGTACAGTGAAAAAACAACAGCTTTGGAAGTTGTTATATTATTGGATCATTTAGGAAAGGCTATGAAAATGGTCGACGGAAATATAATTTTCAAAAATCTATATATTTCTTACAAGGACTGTTGAGTCAGCATTGAAATTCCTCCAATCTCCTGTATCCAGTGTACAATTAGGCGCGTATCATATATTAAAACACGCAATACCAAAGCTTGTGGAACAAGACAAAAATACAATCGAATTAAAAAATTTCGATGTGAATACTTTGAGCGTTAAAAAACTGGAGGAAGTACTTCAGAGTACCCAAGGTATCATGGATGCCATTCTAATGGAGTTTAAGTAAGTTTTCAGCTACTTTCTTATCATACGTACTACTTTTATATACTACTATTATACTATTGTCGTTGTACTACTTTTATTCACTACTATTATGCTAATTTTTTGTTCCTTTTTTACATCTTTGCAGATTATACAATACCGCGACTTTTCCACCACATTCTGATACTTACACTCACACCATTGGGTATTTATTGTCATGGGCTATCATCTTAGACATGTGTGCAAATGCTCATGAAGACTTGCTGCATATATATGCTGAAATACTCAAGTAAATATCTTTCTAAATACTTTTTCATTTCTTTTCAACTGAAGTGAAACTTTAACTGAAAATAAACTGAGATTTCTTTTAGTCAATATTAAAATTTCAATACTTAAAACTTACATTCTATTTCAGACGGAATAACGTCTTTACCAATTTATTAAATAACATATTCCGACTTATGCCAATGGAATTTCTCCAAGACAATATAAACAAGGATGTCAAATTGATAGAATTATTTTCTACTGAACCATCTCTAAACTTTGGCGGTATGAATAATTAGATTGCTCTCTTTTCTGTTACATATAACTTTGTTTTTAATACCTGTCTATTTATGATATTTTACAGAAAGTTGGACAGAATGGAGGTTGGACCATATTGTGTGTTGGACATACACAAACAGTTTGAGGTATTTACCAATGTTGGTAAGACAATGGTGGAGCACTGCTGACAGTAAAGTCAGTGTTGCCATAGATAAGATTACAGCTCATTACGTTAGCCCTATGCTTTGTCAAGAGGAACTTCTTCAGAATAAATTACATGACAGTGAAAATGTAGAAGTGAAAGTACATCCAGCATTCCGTAAATTGACAGCCTCGTATCGAATAGATGATAAAAAATTGAAACTTAATATTACATTATCATCTAATCATCCATTAGAACCAGCTACTGTCGAGTGTGAACAATGCGCAAATGGAGCGAATTGGAGGAATTTTCACAGGCAGTTGTCTGTATTTCCGATACACCAGGTAATAATTTATCAATTAAATTACGTTATATTTGGATGAAATAATCGAGGAAATATTTTATTCCCTTCTTGTAGAATAAATCAATATATGATAGAGTTGTATTATGGAAAAGATGTTTGGATAAAAGATTCGTTGGTGTGGAAGAATGTTGTATATGTAACAGTATTTTTCACGGGAATACCAAATATCAAATACCAAAATTATCTTGTCATACGTGCCGCAAGAAATTTCATGCTGTTTGTTTGGTAAGTTTATTGTATTCTCTGGAATAATTTAATGAAATTTTGTACAATTATTAGCTCTTCCGAAATTAACATTCCCTTCCCTTTTTCAGTACAAGTGGTTTAACACAAATCAAAAACCATCGTGTCCAATGTGTAGAGATACATTTTAATGTGTTATAATACTTGTACTAAGAATTTCTACTTTTACTTTATTTTGACTAAATACTTAATAAAAAATGGTTTCACTAAATAGAAATTCTTAATATAAATAGTATAACATAGTAAAATTTGGCTGTACATATGTTAGATTTACGGGCATTTCTTGTATATAGTAAAATTTATCTGTACATATATTAGATTTACGGTCATTTCTTGTATATAGTAAAATTTGTCTGTAGATGTACTAGATTTACGAGCGGATATCTTGTATATCTGTTTCTACGTCAAATTGACGTTTATAGAGATAAAGATATATCAAGTGTAAAACTTCAAAATTAGAGATTTCGCAAATTGATTCGTATTATTTTATTAATAAAAGTTATTAGCAAAAATTGCCAGGAAAAGACCGTAAAAATTGTTTTAATTCCGCTCGTAGAGCAAATGGACGAATGTCGTAACCTAGTGCTAATGAAAGAATGTTATATAAATTTTGTAAATTATGTACAGAGGAAGCAATAAATTTAAATTTATAATAAATTACTGAGATCTGTGTTTTTTAATACTTATATGTATGTATATTAATTAGTAATAATATATTTATATCTAATACTAGATGTAAAACATATGTTAAATTCAACAAAATTAGGAACAGGATTTTTAATTAATAAATAATTATATTTAACTGTTTTTAAGTAGCACCTTCCTGTCGATAGTATCGTTGGCCTTGACATATATTGTTGTATCTTTATAACTGTTTTCAAATGCAATATTTATATTTATATTTGTGGAAGATTTGTTGAAATGACAACTAACACTCGACAAATTATATTTAAAGGATTTGATATTATTTGCGTGACTTTTTCACTTGGTTTTTTCATATTCAATACAATGGATATGAGAAAATAAAAAATTATTTTTGCTCTAACTGAAATGTGAAATAAGTTTGATTTTCTTGAAAATCAAAAATATGGATTAAATTATTTCTGATATCTATTTAGATAATTATTATTTAAACAATTTAAATAAAAATTATATTCATTACTTATAATTTAAATAAAAATTTAGCCAAATAATTCGGATGCAATTCGGGTGGGCAATTCTACCGATCAAATCGGATAATTTTGGTTGGGCTCGGAAGGATTCGAAAACATACGAACAATCCCTGTAACTTGTCTACTTCGATAACTTAACCATTTCATCGAGTCGCCAGACAGAACTTCCATGTAATAGAAATGTGGTAAACAACGTGAGACTTTTACGTTTCGACAACTATGTTTTCGTCATCCAAATTCAAAACTTACCCGTGTCCCTTTAACTCGCGTTTGTTTTGTCATTCCGCACAACAACGAAGGCAATTGGGTGAATGTGTAGACTGACTACTTCGTCACCGATTTCGATGATTTTTGAAAGCGAGGAAGTCGACATGTAAATGATAGAAATTGTCGAAATAGGTAAGGGAGTGGATAGGTAATTTACAAGTTCACTGGCAATCAGAATGAGATAATCGGAGGAAAGTATGAATGAGCAATACTTTGAACTCATAAAATCTTAATACTAACATATATCACTCGTAGTTTGTATTGTTTTTATTAACAATTTGTTTAATAATAAATGATTTCGGTCGTTTCGGTTGTAAATGCAACTCACTGAATTCGTCCTAATACCATAGTACTGCAAAAAAGGAAATATATGTGTTCGCGAGAGTTCCATCTTTCCGCCTCCGACCCCCTCTAACGGGGTCAAGGCGCGAGGAACTTCCCCGAACCAGCGTTGCGTCATCCACAAAGGTTTCGCGCAGCGAATTCCTGGCCCGAGAATAGAGAAACAAATGAATAACCATAACTGTCTTAATGCCCAAATATGGGCACATCGTACGACACCACACGCGATCCTTTGCCCCATTTCGAGCCACGTGACTACCCTAGGGCCGGGGTGGAGGGCCTAGATGATTTATACGCGTTCCTCGGCCCCGGAAAAGGAGAATAGAAGAAGCGTCTGAACCTTCGAAGAGCTAACAAGTGTCAAAGCCTTATCAATCCGCGAGTCTGAATCCAGCGAGGATTCCTGTATTATCCAAGCAACGCGATTACCTCTAACGAACTAATAACGAGGGCTAACGCCCCACCCATACTAGCGCGTCAAAAACAAAAAATACAGTCCACTAAATCATCCAACAAAATCTCGTCACGCCACGCGCGCGCTAACAATATGTATGGTTTCATTTAAGAAAATAAATTTGAAATTTCGAAACGGACGATATGCAAAAAATAATTTACAGCGCACAATGTGTTCTTTTAGTTTAAATAATATTTATAAAAACATTTTTTTGATAAGTCCAACCTTTTTTGGACTTACTTGAAAACTCGATTTTGCGGGATAAAGGCAATTTACCCAGGCTGTAAATTTACATATTTATCATATTCGTAAATAAAAAAAAAGTCATATCTAATTATAAATAATCACATATGTTATCTAGCTATTAATTAAAATATCATACCAACGATCAATTTTTCTAAGACTTTTAAATGGATGCAAATAATTGAATATATAATAAATTTTTCATCCTAATTTTCATCAATCGCTATTCCAAACCATTACATTTCTGTATTCGTGAAATACTACCACGTTCAATTGTAGAAACAATTCTCAGAGCAGATGTGGGAATACTGTTCATATTTTTTGATTTTAATTCTCATCACTCAACAATGTACAGTTGTGCAAAAACTGTACCGTGACACGAAAATGGTAATGGGATCCTAGGACTTTTTGTAGAAATTTCTCTTTGCGGGTTGGTCTTATATAAATTCTATTTTGTTGTAATTCTATTGTGAGATTAGGCAATTCGTAAGCTGCTTCAGTCGAGATGTGTCGTTGAGGTCGGTCCCATGTCCCAACATTTATATGTCGTATATATATATGTGTGTGTGTGTGCGCGCGCGCGCGTGCGCGTGCGTGTGTGTGTGTGTGTGTGCGTGCGGCGTGCGTGCGTGTGTGTGTGCGTGCGTGCGTGCGTGCGTGCGTGTGTGTGTGTGTGTGTGTGTGTGTGTGTGTGTGTGTGTGTGTGTGTGTGTGTGTGTGTGTGTGTGTGTGTGTGTGTGTGTGTGTGTGTGCTTATTCACTGAAACAAAAACATGTATGCATAACTCAACTAGGCAAATGGGAAGATTTTAGACTGAGGCTGCTTATAGTTATTCTATCAACAAATAGTTGAATTCATATTGCAAACTGAACATAAATAACGGTACAAAATAACTGATGATAAAACACCAATAACGTGCCGAAGTATCTAATGACACTAAGGTGTCAATTTAGTCTCAATTCAAATGATGCGAAGGAAGCTATTAAATATATAATGTTTGTGTGTTTAAAATTTCTCATAGTTTTTTTCCAAAAAAACAAAATGACTCTGTTACAGTTCATTCATAGAAATATTAGTTGTTTACACACAAAACAAAATGAATTAAGTTGTCCTATTAACTCATCAGCCATACTGTACGACGTTGTAATTTTAGTGGAGATTGAATGAGTGAAAATATTACCAATGCATTTCTAATTATTAATACAAACAGAAAAATAAAATATTTGCGTGATATTCGACCTCGGCTTCCATTTTGTTCTCGGTCTTGAAAGTTAAAGACTCCAGACATAATTTTGTTATCGCGAGAGTCGTTTCTGGGATTTCAGGTGACCACGTCGGTATCGACATTTTGCAGATATATTATTCATATGTAGTTTACTACTTGGGTCGGACCTTCTTCCATGAATTGTCTCAATAAGAGAGTCAATTCTGCAACAGGATTTGGCAATTCTTACATTACGTAATATTTCAAATGGTTAGAAACTGTTTTACAAGCCCTCTTAATAAAAGGAAATTTACTTATGTGTAATAGTTCAATCTATTGACTGTGATTCATACTTCGCTCATTTTATACAAATGTAGGACAATTTGTAATCAAAATTAAAACTTTAATCCACGATATAATAAGTGCAGTATATCTCTGTTTTTAATGCCTTGACGTATATTGATCATTTCAATAGTATAAATACGATCTTTGCAATACTTTTTCTTATACCTGATGATTGTAATCGTCCTGACATCCAATGAAGACCAAATTGAAATAGTATATTAATTTTCTCCGCGTTTATCAGTTATCCTGATGAATTAATTCTTAATGACTTAATTCTTTAACTGAAATTGCAAATTTCGTTGATTATTTCAAGTAATACAATCATGTATTAAATTACGAGAATCATACTCGGGATCTTGTTTACGAATTTGGTCAAAATAAATTTACAATCTTCTGCAGAGATTCTTTCAAAGTCTTATACCACTCTCCACTGTTAATATAAGCTAATTGTAAGTTAGTCATCCATCTAACTCAATCATTTCTACAAATACAATTTTTTAAAAAGTGGACTTTCAATTCATACTAAATTATCTTAACTTTACTCTTTTCTAATTTTTTGTTTATAATTCTTTAGATATATTTATATAATCGATAAATGAAAAAAGAATTTTAACATTTAATCCTTACTCCTTAAACTGGATTCTATCGCATCTGAATAAATTTGAAAAAGTTTTTCCTAAATAATTTTTAGCTTCCACTTAAGAAAAAATTAAAGAATATGTGATTTTAATGATACCTACAATTTGGTATCATGCTTGCGTCAATTTGTTTAAATGTGGCACATAATCAAAATTTGTTTATGCGTATATTTCGAGCAAAAGAATAAATTAATATTTTTTATTAAAAATTGTTCCCTTTAATAATTTTATGAAAATTTGTATAGTTTTAAGCTATTAAATAAATCATGTAACTATATTTTACTCAAAAACATCTAAAAAACATACTTTTCGTTAACATTTTCATGCATAAATCTTATCTTTGATACTTATAGTTAGAAAGTTAGCATAATAACTATTACTACTAATAAGAAAATTAGCATATCTTCAGCATAAAGTTATAATTGATAAATGGATTATATATATATGTTACGGTGAAACACCGAAATCTGGAGAATGTCGACTTTCACCGGTGAATGTCAACATTCACATAGTCGCTTGGTGTATGTCCGAAATATTTGCTAGATACCCTTATTTCTGACTTACACCGGTAAATGTTGACATTCACCATGCACTAATAGTGAATGTTGAACATGTTGGAGATTTATATTTTCTTCTCCGTAATTCAGCTGATTGACTCCGAGCAGAACAAAGGATTTGGCGGCAGAGAGCCAGTCACTTGTTTTTTGACTCTTCTGTTTTGGACCTCCACCAGAGCATATTTGTGATTGTCGACACACACCGGAGAGGGTCCGAATGTACAACAATGTAATATTCGATCTTTCACCGACGTATTTGATATCTGTTGACATTCACCGGTGAAAGTCGACATTCTCCAGATTTCGGTCATTCACGGTAACATATATATATATATTTTTTTTTAAACCTAAATTTTACATTTTTATTTACCAATTATTTTTTTTCTCTATCGTAGTTTGTTCGAAAATTGTGATTTTTTAATCGTAATAGTATACTTTTATGTTTCACTTTATGTATTTATAATAATAATATTTAAACTAATTATTATTTAAATATTTTGTATTATATAATATATATCGTATTATATAATAAATAATTCCCGTTACTGATTTGTAGTAATCGTAAACGTATATGGAACAAAGATTAGTTTTATAGATATATTTAAAAAAACAGTTTTAGATATATTAACCTTCGTTCAAATATTTATTTATCCGATTGTTATTATGTCCGTATAATAGATGTTGTTATTGTTTTAACATAATAACGCATCAATTTAATCGTAGTAATATGTATAGCTAAGAAGTAAGATAAAATATAAATTTGTAAAAATTATACGGTTTTATTTCTTCCAAAAGTATGCAATGTAAGCAAAATTACTAAAAATTTAAAATCACAGAAAATGTAGAAGTAAATAATCAAATACTATTAGGTGGTTAAATCGGTTAAAAATTGCTCAAATAAACCAATATGTACGTATATATTTATTGATTATGTACTTCCATCATTATGTATTTATCAAATATTATATACAAATAATTTTATATAAAGAGTTAGTATTGTATAATTATTTCTCACAGTAATACTTCAAAGTCATAACAAATTTCGCACTGAAACTCTTAAAATGTAACCGAATAAGAAATATATTGCAGGTGATATTCACATAGCTGTTGCTACTCAATCATTTGTAGTCTAAAATTAATAAATGTGTACAAGAATGTTTTATGTTTTAAATAAGATATTTCAATTTTCACGATACAATTTCCACAATACAAAAGGGATGATTCTACATATAAAAGTCGAAAAGAAAAAAATAACATTTTGAAAAAATCAAATTTGATAATTTGTATTTTGTAATAACTAAAAAGATATTTTATGTACAAGAATAAATAAAAAATTGTATTCTACATTTTTCACTTATTTCTGCATTATAGAATAATTTTTTTGATTATTCACTCTTGTCTAATCTGGAATGAGCTTAAATCAAATATACTTGACAAAAAAACATGAAAAAATTTCATTTTATATTTTCATTTTATTTTTCTATATATGTTTCTTATTTTTCCTTTTCTAGTTATACTTTAAAAATAAGGATATTCTGTATATCTATATGTATTCATATATATTATAAATATATTTAGTATTTATTAGATTAAGTATATATATATACATATATACAATAACTCTTAATAATGCTGTTTTAAATCGTAGACGTAATTGTAATCTTTATCTGACAAATTTTAAGTGATACTATGCTTCTACATTATCTTTGTTACATCGATAGCAAGAAATATTAATTATAGCAAGAAACATTATTATTTTGAGAATTGTGATACACATACACATAATTGCATATTTAATATATGTTATTGTTGTAATGTTTATTTAATTTAAAGTTATTGCTCTAAATCTAATAAAAAATAAATAGTTTTTCTCGTCTATTAGATAGAATAGGTTGATTTGACAAAAATATCTGTAATTTTATTTTTTAAACATTAGCTGAAATCAAGTATGTTTTCATTAAGTCGTATTTTTAAATTTCATTAATTTAATAAATATAACTTATTTAATTTAATAATGTGTATTAAAATAATACTTCTTAATATGTAAATGGTTATTCTTCGAAATAATTTCAAAGTATATTCAGTAAAATTATAAGTATTATTTGAAATCACATTCTGTTGATTGTTTTATTATAAGAACAGTGTTACTGATTTTGTTATGTTACGTTAGGCATGAAAATTAGCAGGAAATATAAGATATATAATGTAAACGTATCATGTATGCTCTGTTTTTAATAAATGATACAGCAAAAAATAATCGTTATATTCTAATGTATCAATAATATATTGTCAGTACAAATTTGTCATAATGAATTACTAATTTTACACAATTTACAGTTTGAGTTATTTTTAATATAAAAAATTAACTAAATCTAACAGAAATTGCATAATATATAAAATAATTGTTTTTTTCTAAATATTTTTTTGTTATATTTAAAATCCAGGTATTACTCGTCCTTTTTTAGCTGCCTTTTTTAACTTATTTATCTTCTTTTCTTGCTTTCTCTTTATAATATTATTCTGCCGTTTGCTTTGCCTTTCTTGAATTCCTTTCCGTACATTTTCTAATCTAGATTTCCATTTTTTTGCACTTTGTTTTTTTCTACCTTCTTTTCTTTTTAGTGTTTGTTTAAGTAAATTTGGATTATTTTTCACCTATAAAAAAATATGTTTATAACAGAATTATATTAATGATATAATATAGAATTATATAATGATATAATATAGAATATAGAATATAGAATATAGAATTATATTGAAATTTCACAAAAGAACATAGAATCTTTATTACCTTTTCACCATTAGATTTTACCAAAACTGCCTTCCATGCATCCTTTTCTTTAATTTCTTCTACTCTTTCTTTCTCACCTAATTTTTCCATTGCTTTTAACTTTTCTTTTTTTTGTTTTAATTCGAGCAACATTTTTTTTGTATTCTTTTTGGGTGGTTTTTTCTTTGTACCAATTTCAGTAAAATCAAACTTACTAAATACCATTTTACCTTCTGAATTAAACACAGGCTTTGGTTTTGGAATTTTTGGTATTTCATTATCTTCTTTTTTTATTTCAAATAAGGTATCTCCATTTTGTTCTGTCTTTGTTATCTTTTTTTGCATTAATTGCTCTTTTTTCTTTGATATCTTTTTTATTCTGGTTTTTAGATTCTTTTTTAACTGCTTTTCTTTATATCCTAGTCGTTTAATATTTTTTAATTCCTCTAATTTAGTATGCAACTCTTCAAATGTTTGTGCTCTTTTTTTTTGTTCACCAAAACTTGAGAAAATATTGTCTACAATAAAATATACAAAGTTTTAAATAAATTAAATTTATGTAATATACAAAAACAATAAAGAACAAATACCATTTAACATATTCTTCTTCAAAGGTGTAACTAATTTATCCTTGTTATCTGAAACTAATAAAATTTCAGTTGATGAGATTTTTTATTATAATTGCAAATAACATAAGTAACTTTTAAGGTTATGCTATCTTTTTACCCAATTCAGATATTGGCATTTTTGAAAATATATCTGAAATAAATATATTTTCTTGCAGTAATAACTGCTTTACAGCATTTTGATTAAACGATTTTGACATTTTTAATTGCATATTTTTAAATGTATACACGCACAATATTAAAACTATGATGATGTTTCGAAGTAATTTCTTAAACTACAGTCACATTTTCAAGTTTCAAAAACTATGTTCTCAAATATTATAGAAATAGGTTAGAAATTATAATTTAACGCGCAAACTCATTAATACAGCTTTCATTAAATCTTTTTATTTTAAAAACACAGAATAAAAAATATTTTTGTATTTCAAAAATAACATATCGTTATTGTATAAAGTAGCTTATAACAATTTCTATTATATATATGTAATAAAAAGTAAATAAAACGATATTTTTATCATCATTAAAATTTTATTGTATTTAGTAAATACAAATCAATAAAAAAATTAATTTTCAGAAAAAAAATCAAGTTATATTTAATTGTACAATAGAGGCATTATAAAAGTAATTGAGTACTATATTTGAGATATTTCTTTCATCAATTTATTTGATGTTAAAACAATAAGCTTTTTTCCATGTACATTATGCATATCAAATTGTTTCATAATTGCATATGCTTCTTCATATGTTTTAAAATAAACATGACAATACAATATATTGGTTTTTGGTAGTCTCATCATAAGTGATATTGATATTGGATTAAATTTTTCAAAAAGATGTAATATATAATGTATAGTTAAACTTGAATGAATATTAGCTACAATTACTTCATGTGCTGGAACAATTTTCGCAGATGATGGAGTGTTGTTAATATTATGCGTTCCATATTTTTGGTCAATATGCACCAAAGCTGGAATATTTGTTTCATCAAGTATATCTTCCAATTCTCTTGAAGTATTATTAGTAGCTGCCGATGAAATGGAAGTATTTGAGGCAAATTTTTTTAGATTTCTAATACGCTGTTTTAAAGATAATATTGGTTGAGGAGAGTGATGGTTAGTTTTGTTTTTACCATCTACATCTACATCATCATTATCCTCTACATCATCAAAGTTATCCTTACTAGATGATTCTGATAAATTACAATCAGTAAAATGATTATTTTCTCCTGAATTATTTTTAAAAGTATTTTGTTTAAATATTTTTTTATCCTCTGACTTTCTCTGTGCATCGGTATCAACATCTTTTGATGCTTCAATATTAGTATTAATATCAATTAATGGCTTTATATTATTATTTTTTATTTTATGTGGCAAAATTTTAATAGATGAATTGTTTCTAAAACCATCTATGCATTTCTTTGCATCTTCAACTGTTTCATATCTTACAAAACATAATCCATTACTTTTCCCACGATTATTCACAGACACAATTTTGCCAAAAGCAGAAAACACTTCAATAATTTCTTGTAAACTCAATTCTTTGTTATTAGGGAAATGTACAACATACCCATTTGCTCTTTTATCGTAATACTTTTCATACTCCATATTTATTATTCAAATATATATCTAATAAAAATAAAATATATTTTCACGTATAACCTATTCTTAATCTAGTACGTTTTTTAGAATTAGTATTATATTGATTTTTAATATATACAAATGACAATTTATATATATATACAACATATATAAATGAAATCACACTAGTAAATAATACTAGTAAATAAATGTATTACAATCTATAAAACACGATCGTACGCTTTATAAACTTTGAAACTCGAGTAATGTGAAAATTTAGGGAAGATAGTAGAATATAAAACGTCTGTAGTAAACTTCACATTAGTTCAATCGTTAAGATAATAAATCATGTGGATTAATATGTTGTGATATATATATATTAAATAATGTTACAAAATAATTATCTTTTATATTTTAATATTTGTTAGAATAATAAATTATCACTAAATATCACAATTGGATATTCGAATGTTCCCGCGTTATAAAAATGGCTGATACGCAACCATGTTTGTATGGACTTGCGCGTTATGATCTTCATAATTTACATTTCCCCAAGTACGAAGTACCTTCGTTTTATTTATACGGTATTCGACAAGGCGAAAGTACGATCGAACATTTAGTTTTGTTTAATTTTTTTTGTAAAATACTACATAGTAATGACACAAACGTTTACGATTGAACATCAGTGGTGACAAAAAAAAAAGAAATTGAAAGAATGGGCGGAGTTTGCGCTTGTTGCAACATAAAGTTAAAGAAGTTGTTTTACGAAAAATTCTGTTTCTGACGTTGCTCGATTAAATGTGCTCGAAGGAATCGTTCGAAAGATAATTTTATACAGCTCGAGGAAAATTGAAAACTCGACGAATACAGGTTAAGAGAATAGGATTAGGAAAAGCGGCGAAATCACATAAATAAAGTGTCGCGCACGCGGACAATAACATGGGTGAAGAAGCGAGGAAAACGCTTTAAAGGGAGAAAGAAGGAAATGAGTCAACCGTTTTGATTGGTCGAGGCGAATATTATGGCCGCCGATTGGCGCACGCATGTATGCACACTAGATTTCGATGCACACACAAATGCACCAATATGTGCGTGTATCAGGAGCGTAGCAGTCGCTCGTGGCCGAGAAGAGTGAAAAGAGCGACAGAAACGGTCGGTCCGCGCGTTGCCTTGTAAGGCGGAGTTGGTGTGTGACGTCCGTGCGCGGATGGCTCGAAGAATGCCGATTTTCCTCAGCTTATACAAGTATCCTTGCTGAGCAGAGGAAAGAACCAGTGAAAGGAGAGTGCAAACCGGGCCCGACGCCGACTGTAGACATAACCGCGTATACGTAAAATTCGACAATCCGTCAAGTTTAAAGCTGCCGAAGGCACTATTTTCATCATCTCTATAGTGTGTATAGCAAACTAGAAACCGATTATTAGACGTAACGTGAGTGTTCTTGAATCAGCAAGGAAATATATAATAGTGAAAAAAGGAACGAGCAGAAAAGAAAGAGATAGAAGTAAAAGAAAAAGGATAACGAAAGGCATCGAAAAAGAAAAAGAGTGGGAGAGAAAAAAGAGATAAAGACAGCAAGAAAGGAGAAAAAAAGGAAAAAGTGAAAGAGCAAGCAAGCGAACGAATAACTGTGGGCGAGAAAGAGCGAGAAAAAGGGAGAGACAGAGAGAGTGAGAGAGACCGAGAAAGAGGAGCAAGAACAAGTTAAAACGCCAAACGATACGTAAGAGACAAAGGCCACGGCGGCATAACCTCCAAGCCAAACCGTACGGCGCATTACGGGGATCTCGTATCCTCACAGATCGTCTCGTATTCTCAAGAAATTTGGTACATTATTCATGAAAGATTCTATTTTTGCAAATGCATGCCTGCTCGGGCTTCCATATGAAGTATCGCACGAGTGAGAGAGAGAGAGAGAGAGCACGTGCGTGAAACATATTTTCCTCGAGATACAGGAACCGTCATAAAACGAAAGAGCGGGACGGTTGTTTGTACAGTCGCGTTTTTTCGCGACACCTGGTATACGATATACTTACATTCGCGAGTGTTGTGTAAACGAAATTCACTCTACAACGGGAAATACAAAGAAAAAAGAAAAGAAAAAGAAAAAACGGCGGATAATATTCTTAGCGCTGTAGTTTACAGTTGATGGATGAAACTGGCAGGATGCTGCAACACGGAGGATCAGGTGTTGGTCTGATGGGAGGAAACCAGGGTCAGGGGGCCCAAAATACTGCCGGATACGGTAGCATGGGACCTGTAGATGGAACTGCAACACAGGGACCGGATCAGGCCGTCGAAGCTAGAAAACAGGACATCAGTGAAATTCTCCAACAAATAATGAATATTACTGATCAGAGCTTGGATGAGGCGCAAGCGAGGTTGGTCCCATTCGTGATCTGATCAGCCGCCATTTTTTAATACTTCCGAGATGTATCGTTACTTTTTTTGATAATTTATTGTATCAATTTTTTTTACGATATCCATTCATGTAATACGTCCTTTTTTTCTCTCTCTCTCTTAATATTTCTTCACAATATTACATCAAAATCAATTTCTTCAGATATAATTGATCTTTCTCATTAACTGTTGAAGCATTTATTATATATAAGCGTAACAAGTTACGATAAATATAGGTTATGTTCGTCATTTTACATTTTATGTTAGGATTTTTGTCGAAGAGAATGAATTTATTTTTATGAGTTACTATTATAGTCTGGTAACTGTCAAATGCTAATTATTAAGTAATGAATATAGTACTTCAGTAACTTGTAATGGCGAGTTACAACATAAGTCATATATAGGCATTCGAATATGTGATAAGGCGGTT
Source organism: Melipona bicolor (assembly GCA_030673865.1). Taxonomy (NCBI): domain Eukaryota; kingdom Metazoa; phylum Arthropoda; class Insecta; order Hymenoptera; family Apidae; genus Melipona; species Melipona bicolor. The sequence continues at coordinate 858,015 of JAHYIQ010000052.1, read as the reverse complement.
ATCTTCGCATTGTTGTTAGTTACGCGATTGTACAAATTTACAAAAATGAGTGTGCCAAATAGATCTGTATTTCTTTATAATGAATGGTATCATATAAATTTTTTGTACACAATTTAGTGCACAATTTATATTACACAATTTAGATTTTCTGTTCTTTTTTTTTTTTTCAGAAAACATACTTTAAACTGTCACAGAATGAAGCCAGCTCTATTTTCGGTTCTATGTGAAATCAAGGAGAAAACAGGTAAGTTTCACTATCTATTATCATTGTTATTATTATTATTACTATTATTATCATTCGATTTAGTTTCTTGTGAAGAAACAGATAACAATGTTCACTGGTAAATATTTATTGGAATAAATTTAACAATTACTGCTACGGAGTTCTTTCAAGTTCTATATTAGTAATTATTGTTTATCGAAAATCACAATAAATAATGTAATGAAATAGATGCCATTAAGGTAACAGATACTTCATACAAGAGTGGGAGATCACCTCGTAACTCATATGGCACTTTCGATGGTTCATATACGAGTTCTAAATAATCTGAGAAATTCCTAGAAAGAGATTTCTATCTAGATGAGAGAAAAGAGATTGCCGTTTTCGGCATACACTGCAGTATTGTCTGCTCTGCAAGGTCGACCCCTGCACCCATTCGAAACTCGTAAACATAATTTTTATGCGATGTTTGGATTACTTTTACGCGCGGATCAAGAGACCACGAAACGTGCAATTATTTTTGGGATGTGAGGGGTGGCTGGCTTGGCTCGAAATGCCTTGGGGAATGGGTAGGAACCGTGGAGACAGGGATGAGACGGAGAAGGAGGTGTATGGGTCGGCTACCCCAAAAGTAGTTTCTGCTTGGTCGTATGATGGGGGTGGTGGGGCCACCACGCCCCTCATGCTAAGTCACCCTCTTTCACGTCGTTCCACTGTAAGTATATATGTATATCTACACACTTTTTTTTCTATTTTTCTTTTTTGAGTTTCTTTTTTGAGCAGCTCGCTAGTTTTCTTCTTTCTCGCAGCGAAAGTGGTATTGTATTGGTCGAGGATTTTGTTGTCGATGACGCATTCAACGTACGGCGTCTACTATATATTTCTCCGATAAAATTCGAAAAAGGAATGCTGCTCTCAGTTGTGAAACAATATTTGTTTTATGGGTTAGAAGGTATAAAACCGTTTGATCAAATTTCTATAGAAGAGGGTTATTTACTTCTTAATTTATTCTTAACACTTGGAGAAATACAAATCGTTCAATCCAGTTGCACGTTCATTGAAAAAGAAGCAGATGCCACGTGTCTTCCTATTGTATTGTAAGTGCATAATTAAAAATTCAAGGTTATTGTAATTATTGATTACGTACTGGCCATGTTACGTTCCACGCTATTGTTCATATTGACAGCGTAGTTGTCTAAAAAAGCGTTTGACAAAACATTTTACCAGACTTGAATGGCCATCCTTCATTACATGAAAGAACTCTTTTGATATCTGATATAGAATGTGAAACAGTCGAGAACGTAGAGGATTTATGTAAACAAAAAAGGCGTCAAAGTATGATGAGCATACTCAGGAGAATGAGTCGTTTTAATGGTTCTATATTCTTTATGAGTCGTGCTAAGCATGCACGCGTGTTTTCACGCAGACACATGGGCGCGCATGTACGCGTAGGTCAGACGAAGGTACAGAGAAAAATGTACAGAGTAGTAGAGAACAAGCAACGGGGGATGAAGAGCGAAAAAGAGGCAAGGCTTGTAGTAGAGTTTATGGGCAATGGCTGACGAGGCAGTGAAAAAGTACTAAAACCAAGAGGAGCAGATAAACGCTATGTTAAGCAGACCGTTTTACCAGCCATTTAATATAATCGGCTCTCTTGCGGAGCTCGGATAACTTCGAATCAGGACCGTACCAACTCAGATTTCTCCCCATTCGACATTTTTTTTTTTCTCTTCTTTATTCACAATTGATAAACGTCGTATCGACATTATCACTATTATATTTGATTACTCGCTGACCGATTCGATCTTACCTCCATCTTTCAGTAATTCGTTTGCTCGTTCGCTCGTTCGCTCCTTTGCTCTTTATAAAACGATTCAAATTTCAAAATATTACGAACACTCTGCTTATCGAAACAGAAATGAATTGTTTCTTTGTTTAACTAATCGAAAGACTTATTTTTAATAGAAAAATCTTCTATCATGACTTATAGCACCCAGAAGTTAGTTTGAAGTTTGTTACTCTCTTAGTAACGATTCGTCATGATCATTCGAAATAGCTACTCTTCGAAAACTTGTTTTGGACAACCCTGTTTAGGTCGATTTCCCACGAGGGGCACGAAGGTCCTGAAGGGTAACAGAAAGGAAAGAAATCCGTGGGATTTCTAGAACCCACTTTTCTACCAACCCTTAATCCGTTTTTCCTTTTCCTCCGATGTTCAGAGATCTTTTCTTTGGATAGTTCTTCACAATGGTGGTATAATCGTCGACGCCACATACCGTGTCTTTCTAAAAATATTCTCACCACTATCGATGTGAATCGAAACGTAGGATTTTTTTAAGAAACTGCTCGAACTTCTATATCTGTCAAATTCGATTCAAATGAATATAAAAATGAATGTAAACGAATTGGAACGATAATACCTCCTACGTTCTATTATTGGACTAAATTTCAAAACAGCAAATAGCTAATTTCTATGAACGGTCACGTGTGATCGCATGTAATTAATCAAAGACCAGTTGCTATCGATTGCTAGCTTGGTTGTCCGATTGGTGGTCAACTTTATTTATTATTTGTCAACGCGCGTAACGTTACGTGACTTTCGAAATGCAACTTGACTGCAATCGGTTATATCCTCTACTATCTCTGTCTCGTCAGATCTTTCCCTATCTGTTTCGATTTATGGTCATTTAATTAAACCGACACGGAGACTACGTCGCATCGACTGCGTTACTCTCGATTCCGTATTTCTAAAATCTATCGCGTTCTCCCGTAACAATTAAAAATCCATATTTAATTTGGCTGCTTTCCAGTGGTAATTTGGTTCTATTTCGCATATTCATGTAACTGTTTTCGCAAAAAAATCTTTGAACCAAGATATTGCTACTTTTTCAAAATTCTTTGTTCGATAGTCAATAATGAAATGTCAAAATTAAAAAAAATCTGTTGATGTTTGAAAAATTCTTTCTGCAAGGAAAAATATAATATCACTATATACATAAAAAATATTTTTTTATATATAGAGTGTCCGATAATTGGTGGTACAACCGCATATAAGATGATTCGATTACGTGAAAAAATAAGTCGGAAAGAAAGAATAACATTTTTTCATTTAAGACTTTGAGTTCATTTCAAGAAAATTGAGTTTGACAATTTTTCAAATACGTATATTTGAATATACAATATACATAGACTTGAATTTAGTTAATTTATTTTAATTTATTAACTTGGAATTCTACCTGCGAAAATATATAAGCAAATAATGTAGAATAAAACATGTTTAGTTGAGAATTGGCCTAATAATACTTACTAAATTTTCAAATTTAGTTTTCTTAAAAACGAAGTCTCTCATGAAAAAATTCTACACTTTTGATTTATTTTCGTAAGTAGAATAATTAGCTATCTGTTATTCGTTTCTAACCAGTCCAGAATTAGCTAAATTTAAGTATATTTAATAAATTTTCAAACTTGAAAAAGCCTTAATTTTTTGGAAATTCTGAGAAAATTTTAAAAATGAAAATGAAAAAATTTTATTCTTTTTTTCAATTTGTTTTTTCACGTAGAATTAACCTTTGCTCAGTTGTACCACTAATTGTAAGATACTCTCTGTAAAAATGATTGTGTCAACTTTTTAATTATTAATTATTAACTTTTTAACGTAATATAAATAAAACTTAGCAATATAAATAAACACAATGACGTACGCGTTCAATTTTATTGATACATTCGAAAAGTAATTAACATGCTACTCTACAATTTTCCTAATGAACATCGTGTCCTGATAAGAGTAAACTGTATGTTCTACGTTAATTAGACAGCGCACACTTTAATTAAGACTTGCGCAATGTTCCACATATTTGTTTGTCTCACGCGATTCCACACGCTATGCTATAGTAATTCAAGCATATGTAGTTCTTTTTTTATATGTGTTCTTTTTTATATATACCGGATGAATCACTTAAGACTAGAAATTGAAATATTTTGAAAACGATCAATTATATTAAAAAATATTTTCCACAGGAAGTACATTTAATTAATATAACCATCATTTTTTGATGTGAATACATAAAAGGTCAAGTTCAATAGTCAAGTTCATTTCTTTAAATTAAATCATATTAATATATTTTAATGTATCTCGTCATTCTTAATAAAAAAGCCATTAATTCAGAAAATTTTTTAATTCGGAGTAATACTCGCGAAACATTGAATTTATCTGTAATAGTAACATTGGTAATAACGTTTATTAATAATATATAATATATAATATGTATATATATATATATACATATACATGTTGCATTTGTACTTTTCCCTTTATTATAATTTTGATATAAAAGTTTTCAATCTCTAGTAACTCCTCGGCTATTGTATTTGCTGGAAGATTTATTTTCTATTCCAATCATCGTAGACTGAGATGAAATTTTTCTTTTTTCAATACAGTTGTGATCAGTTACAATTATCAGCGCTAGTATTAGCGATTCGTAATGTTTCTTCGTCACAGAGACAGCCGCTAAATGAAGCATCGTATTTGAAGGAAATAACGTAATTTACTTGTTTGACGTAATACGCGCCATACATTATCATTTAACGCGTTATTCTTCGTAATCTGATTTACGGAAATTATATCGCAGATAGGGATTAAAATACTCCCGCGTTTGCGCGATTCCTGTTATTTGATCGCAGTTCATTTTATAATTTGAGCAGAAAAATTTTCCAGGGAACGGAGCAGCAATAGCCTCTCTCTAATTATTTTCACTGTCCACTTTGTTCAGGTTTTTGTCTGTTGAAAATATCATCAATATCTATCTCAAACATATGGAGATATTGATTGTTTTGTTGAGAAAATGAATAAATCGGTCGTGTGTGATCACTGAGATTTGACCGCTGGTTTTATAGTTGGCCAAATGTAGAAAAGTAGTGGCGTCGGTTTTCCAAGAGATGACGCTTCTCATCCCGGCCCCAGTTGGAATGTCGTTCCCCTAGCTTCGATTTCCTTTTCTTCTTCTTCCTCGTCCTTTCCTCTTTCGTTTGTCCTTCTCTTTTCCTTCTTCTTCATCCTTGGTCTCCGCATGCAGATGGGTTCCAGCAACCAAGGTGAACCAGCCTTTCTGCCCCCCCCCCCTCTCCCTCTCCCTCCCCCCTCTCTCTCCCTCTCCCTCTTCCCCCCTCCCTCTTTCTCCCCCCTCTCTCTCTCTTTCTCCCCCTCTCTCTCCCTCTTTCTCTCCCCCCCCTCTCTCTCCCTCTCTCTGTCCCTCTCTCTCTCCCTCTCCCTCTCTCTCTCCCTCTCTCTCTCTCTCTCTCTCTCTCTCTCTCTCTCTCTCTCTCTCTCTCTCTCACTCACTCAGGGCACAAACTTCTTCGACTCGACTAACGAGATTTGTCCGATTCCAGCCTGTCGTATTGTGCAGTGATTTATTACGAAAAGTTTTTAAGGTTGCATCAAGCTTTGGTATATTTACTCATGAACGTTGAGGTGGAAGCTTTTTTTCACAATGGTTTCTTTCACACAGGTAAAGTTTTGCGTTTGTTCGGTATTCTTCTTCGTTTGAAAGTTCAAATTTTGCATCAGAAGCAAATAATGTTAATCTTGTGCTTTGAATGGAAATGATCGTTTGACGATCGATAGACTCGTTAAACAATAATTAGTCGATTCAGTAAGAAATTCGTAAAAGAAGAGTATTCAAAGTACTGCGTGAAAGTCGATTTACTCACATTTACCCGTTACACACAATATATTATATATTTATAGGTGAAGATAAAAGCTTATTGCATTATCAAGCAATAATGTTACCGTAATGCTTAGTCGTAGATAAGATATAGATACGCATATTTGTTAACGAGGCTTGACGTAGACGTTATTGTTCGGAGAACAAGTTGAACATTGGTAAAAAGAGAAAATCTAAAAATACACGAGGAACAGAGATAACCTTGCATCGTTGCTATTTTTGGAGCAACTTTATGTTCAACTACGAGCGCGAAACGTAGTTGTTTCGAGTGTGTGAGCTTCGATTTTGTTAGGGTACATGATGGAAAAAATTATAGGAAGAAGGCGTAGCAAAACAGAGAAGTAATGATATCAAGGGAACAAAAAAAAAATTCAAGAGAGCGAGTAAGCATTGTGCTGTCAAGTTGTATGCGGCAGTTACACTGGCTGTCCCGTTAACAGGATTGTACTTAAGTTGCTTTAATTGCGCGGAGTTACTGACCGGAAGTTATGGTCGTCGTTATGGTCATCGCCCTCGCAAAAGGATTTCCCTTCACCCTTGTACAATCTGATCGATAGCAATTCTGATCTCGGAATGTACAATTAACGCGTTGCACCAGTGTGTGAAAGCATTCATGCGAGAATATACGTACGCGTATACTGTTGTATAATTCGCGACGCAATGATTTGAATGCGCTCCATACAACACGGCTTTGTCACGTTTAAGCAAAACATTAACTTCGTCAACAAAACATTAACTTATCGATGTATCGTGATCCACGAGTTTCTATTATTATTATTGATTTTGTGCAAGAATAGAGAAGTAGAGAGAGAGAGAGAGAGAGAGAGAGAGAGAGAGTTAGTTTTGGAGAGTTGTGTCGTCCGGTCAGAGTCGAGAAAAAACGCAAAAGGATTTGGAAAAATAAACAAACGATCCACTTGGGTCGTCGTACCGCGCGATAAATATCTACCGGCAAGAGGCCCCTTTGCGGAATTCATCGTGCATGTTCGAGTGTGCTCGTACATGAATCGGCGGGCACGCGTGTGTTGCACAGGGGGTCGATTTAACAAACCATACGTTACGCTGCGATAAAATCTCACAAACCTATAAACTTCGGACTAGGTGCGGGTATGTTATATCATAAAAATCCAGTAAAATAAGCTCGTAAACCGAAAGACAGAGAGAAAGACCGAGGAAGAAAGAAAGAGAATGCGCCGAGAGGAGTACCCTACCGCCATGTTCACAATATACTCTTCTGTTCGCGTGTCGTGCTTCACGTGTTTTCTACGCGCCTGCGTGTGCATGTCATCCTGGCCCACACACGTTCGTGCTTAGAATGAGAACTTTGATTATTGCCGGTATTCTCAATTAATCCAAAAACTATATATTTTGGTAAGAGAGCCGGATAACAACAGCGATTACGCTTTCGATTTCTTTTGATTGTGGACATGTTTACGTTGTAACTTTTTTTAATCATGCAAAACGTTGCATTCCTTCTAACGAACGTACAATGTTTGGCAGTTTTTACTAGACTAACCGCTCATGTTTATCCTGATTATCTGGCTTGCATATTCGAGATTTTATGTCCTCTTCGGTAACTCTGGCACGATCTATATAGACGAGAGAAGAACAATCTTTCGAGAGGCTAATTGGAAGACTCTCGAGGGCTCCGCTGTACGTACACCAGAGGTCGGTATTCTCTTAATCGTATGGTAATTCTATGGAGATTGCATGGGGCGAAGAGAAGTTCGTACCGTGCATCGTTAGGCCCTTTTCGTTCCCGATGGAATATAATCTTGTCTCTTTTTCTCCGATTCATCGTCTTCTTGTTCTTCGAATTCTAATCAGTTTCTCTTTATCGACCGTCGGTTTCTTTGCCCGAATCTTTCTTCGTTTAACATTCAACAATGTTTTTTCATTGCACATTTGCTTACCCTGTTTGATCTTGAGTTATTTCCATGATGTATTGTATATTATGGAGAATTTTGCGATTTTTTCGTGAGTGAAGTAGATTATCCTCTCGCTTCGACACCTTGTTCAAAGAGTTAGACGCATGAGGTGACAGATGAGTCTACCTTCGGGAATAACAATAACCATGCGTTTCTTATGAAATAAATATCATTTGTGTATCGTTTCGACGGAGTAAAAAACAAGGCACGAGCACGAGTGGAAGTTGCGCGCTCGCGCGCGTGCTTTATTATGTACTGTATGTACATACAACCGCGACCGTTATCGTTAATTTAATTCCATTTCAATTCCGTCGGAGTACAAGATGACAAGAGAGTGACAGCTCGTCCTTGAGTCAAACATCGTACGTCTGTTATTGGAAAAGCGTATCGGGATAATTTTATCGCGGGATGAATTGCTAGCGTGTATTGTAGACAAGCATATCGGCGCGATTGTAATACGATGTTCTATCGCGTGTACGTTAGTCTGTCATTAATCGATCGATTGGAAAACGTTAGCGCGGTTTTATTGCGAAGCTTCGTACCCTATTGAACGAGAATACGACGTTTAGCCAATCATTTGAAACTATCAGCCCGAACCAAGACACCATTGTCCTATTAAGAACGATTTTGCGTTTCAACTTGCCAATTCTTTGATATTTGTGATTATTTCGCGATGTAAAGCGTGCGTTATCTTGTTAACATTACAGGTATTTGATGGGTTACGGTAATATGTACGTGGCTCGTGGATATAATTAGAATTTCGATGCTTCGAATTCCGTTAATGACCAAAATGAGAATACAAAACACGAGTTCACGAGTTCAGTCGCGAGTTGTACGCTCGCGGAACAATTGCGAAAGGAAGCAGGCTGGCGTATCTTACGGCGAATATCGAGCAGCACGTAAAGAGCATAGATCAGAACGAAAAGCACCAACAGGCGCACATGTATGCGCGAGAATAAAAGAAGAAAAAAAAAGAAAGAGGAAAGCAGGAAGGACAGGAAGAAACACGAAAGAGCTTCCATCTCTGGCTGGAGATTTCATTAAAATTCATGAACCGTGCATGACTTGCGCCTCTTCGTGGAGGTCTTTGAGTTTTGCGTGTTAGGAAGAAACGGTCGGCACATCCAGTGTCGAACTGCCATGTTGAGAAAGAAAAAGAGAGGGGGGGGGGGGCAGAGAAAGAGAGAGAATCGGATGAAGGCAGAATGGCGAGAAGAGACTCAGAGGAAAGAGGAGGAACCGTGAAACGAGGAAGAGCAACGTTAACTATGAATAATACAGGGAACTTCTAATTGCGCGAGACAAAACTCGGTAGTTGGAAAGTTTGGTAGCCAGTGCCGGCGACGACTAGAAACTTTCTCAACTCTTGTTAAACTTACCGCTTGCTTCTACCGACCCTCCATATACGCGGCACTGTCTCGTCGGAAGTCAGCCGCGAACCGAATGTCTCCCCTTCGACTTTTCTCATCTCCGAGAGGAGGACTACTCCGACGAAATTTCGTGCCATCGACGTGACTCGGTTTCTAGTAAGTTTAATTTTCTTCAAGCAATTGCTCAACGCTGAATTTAAAATAAATACATGTCCAACATACGAAAAACATTCTATAATCTATTATTATCAGCGATTAATGCGCGTGTTGTTGATTAATAGACGATTATTGTTTCATTGTTCGAACGAAGATCCAAGTGATCATTTATCGGATCGTTTGTACGGAAGCATAGAAGAGAGAAAGTCATAGAGGAAGAGATAAACGGACAGTCGTTTCGGTTTCCTCTCTTTTTCCCGTTCTAGCGTTCACATAGAGGTACTGGCAATGAAGAGGAATATCGTTTCTGCGGGGAGGGTGTGTTCAGCCCCCGTACTCGGGGGTGGCTGTAACGTCGCTCGTAAAAACACCGTAAACTCGACAGCAACAGGTCCCGTGTGTCTGGTGCAGAAACGGTAGCCGCGCTCGAATATGACGTTTCGAGTGTACGGGGCACCCCGTTTTCGTATCACGGTCCTATTTTAATTCCTCGCTTCTATCGCATTTTTGCATATTTTTCTATTTGCGTCGCTGCGCACGAAAACGACGATGGCGCGACAAAAACAACATAGTAACGGTTGATTTTATTTGCCGGTATAAGCATTCCATAAAAATCACACGAAAAGAAAGTGAAAACGTCTGATATCGGTTAATGCGCCGAGTGCAGTGTGAACTTTTGATGCATCATTTGTTCTTTCATGTAAATGAAACATAGACAGTTTAATAAAATTTTAATTAAAGTTTCAATTGTACTTTGTGATTTAAAGAATTGAATGTGCTATTTTGTTGAGTTAATGGGAGAACTAGTTACAGAAATCAACGGGAATTCTTTCTCTCTCTTTCTCTCATAGCGAGAATTTTTGTGACGAACGAATTCGAATTCTCAACGCGTAAAGAGTCTGCGGCATTCTGCCTGCATGCATTATGCATACATAGGGATGCCACGAGAAAAATGTCTCTGCAACCACAAAAGAGAGTTTACTTGTGCAACGCTTTTACCTTCATGCATGTAGACACACGTTGTGTGTATGTGTTTTCGCCTAGCACACAAATTTTTAATATCATCGCCACGCACTTGCTAGTGCAACGAATTTTTTCTCCGTGGCGTAATCACATCCTTTCACCCGTAATTGCAAAAAGTTTGTCCAACGAAGTAACCGCTCGAAGATAATTGGATAAGAATTTAATTGATTGTTGCCGCCGGAACGTTGGTAAGGTTATCGTTTCCGTCACGATTAATCGATATGGCCAGGGTAAATTGAAAAATTGTTCGGCTGTGAGATTCCATAGATTAACGTATTTCGTAGCGACAGTTTCGACCTCGATACTTCCACAATGGTTTTTCAACGATTTGATATCGAGCGCCTTGTCCTCCCCTTCGGCTAGCGGGGATGAAACTGAGCCGACAGTGGCGTCAGTCCACCCTTCCTCAGGGACGGATTACCCTCTCTAGTCCCTCTAAAAGCCGTGCCTGATCTCTATGGTTCCATTAGAACCTCCACGAAGGATCGTATTATCCGATTTTTTCTTTCCTACTTGTATAATTGGAGAGAGCTGACAAAAAAAAAAAACGCGTATTGCCTTTGAAAAACTTATTCCATAAAACGTTGCCAACGCACAATACGTTTATGTTAATGTTTTTCCAATGATCTTCCGTCAAGTAGCTTGTTGTTAATTAAACGAAAGTTACGAGATTCCTGTAGTCGGGGAATCTTTTGGTGTTACTTCATTTTTTAATTTTTTTCGAACGAGCGAAGTGAGAAGAAGAGAAGTTTCGCGATAGTTTATAGATGGTCGAAGATAACAAAATTGTCCCTAGGGGGAACAAAGTTTTTATCGTCGATATGTTTAACGATAGTTTTCGGTGTTAGACCTGCGGAAACGAGGGTTCGTCTCGTTAGTTTGAAACTGAATCGGGGCGAAAGACGGAAAGGTGAGGGTAGTTTTTCCAATGGTGATGCACCGACGCGAGGCGTGCGTTTATGATGCTCACGGGAGCCACCGGCATGAAAATGAAACGCGAAAGTCTTCTTCCTATCCTGTCCATCCGTGAAAACGGATACTGGTCGCCTACGTGAAAAGTTTCGAAATCTACCGAAGAGTTTAGGTTTTATGATTTTGCAAGTTGTAAAACTTATCGCAAAAATCACATTGACAGTTCAGTGTAATTGGATTTCTTTGCTTATTCGAATTAATAGGAGAAATAAAATATTTCGAAATCGAAATTGGTTTTGTGAATTCAATTCTTAATATGCGAAACATTAAATTCCAATCCTCTCTTCGGCAGATTGATTTGTTTGACGAAAATGATCTTCTGAAGTGCAAATAAAGTTTAAAGACGATACAACTCTAACGTTTTATCGCTAATAACATTTCCATTACAAAATTGAATTTCATTCCATACGCCGTATCATAATGACAAATAACAATTCTCTCGTTAAAATTAAAAATATTTTCAAGCACGATATTCCATTCCACTGTTGCTCAGACGATATTTGCAGATACTGTAAAATCTTGCTTGGCCACACGAATACGCTTCGGAGATTTTCCAGGCCAAATATTACCACATTATTCCTAGGATGCACACACCATAGATCATGGTGTTTTCAACGCTCACAATCTCGATACGCACACATGGTTGTGTACGTGGGAACGCGCCGACTGAGTTATTTTCTGACCATTGCCTCCTCTTCACACGGAGTTCACTCGTGTATAGTTTGGTGCGTCGCGGATACACGCCTGTATTTACGTATAACCGTCTATACGGAAGCATACGTGCTGATTCTGCAGTTGACAAATGTCAAAGATATGCTTAAAAAGATATTGTCAATCTCTGATTGATTGATATTAGAAATAATGAAATTGAATAAGCTCGTTTAGGTGAATAATATTTTGGTAAAGTTGTGATTTTTATCAACTAAGGAGTTATTTGTTTTCGATATTTCGATAAAGAATATACATACATATACCTTTAATAAGAAGATTAAGTGAAATATCCAAATGTGTATATATATATATATATATATATATATATATAACTTTGAATAAAAGTTGAATACAAAGGGTAAATATATTTCGTTCATAATTTATTTCGTATTCGCGACGCGCATAATTCAGACACCCTTCTGCCTGTTGTTTTACAAAGAAATGTTTGAGAATTGAAATATGATTGAATCTAATTTTTGGATCATCCTGTGGCTACGACGGACACATAAATAATAGCCGAGTAGTGTGGTTGAACGTCATTGCGACACACGCACAAATTCTTGTCGAGAAATACGAACGCAGACGCTCACGTATACCGGGTGGCTCGAAAGCGGTAGTGGTCGACGCGAGAACCACTCGATCAATACGCTACGTTGCCTCCTGCGCCTCCACCCCCAGGAACGCCGGTCTACCCCTGTCGTCTCTCATCCTCCTCTTGCTCACCAGCTAGCTAGCTTTCTCTTCTTACCCCTCCCTCTTCCTTTTGCTCGATGTGCTGCTCGCCTCCACCCTTTGAAAAAGGAACGATAGAGGAAACGTTTTTTCTCTCTCTTTTTCTTCTCCCCTCTTTCTTCGGTTTCTGAACTTGAAAAGAAATACTTTGTAGCTCAGCAGGATTTTTCCAAGCCGGGAAATAACAAATACATATACACTTCTAAGAGAAACGAGTAGATTTTAATGTGAAATTCATGGGACATCGCGATTCAGTGTTCGAGAAGAAACGAAGTAAGTTATCCAACAATTAGTTCAAGTTATTAACAAGATGTTCTTGTCTACTCTAGAATTAGGAGACGTTTATGTAATCGAATTAACCTCTCAATTTTTTTCCCTTGTCGGTGCGAGAGTATAAAATTTTCCTGTGTCTTTTTTTCTTCGGAGAAAATTTCATCGAAGGAAGAATGGTCGTCGTTACGTTTCGCGATGATTCGAAATCCATCGAAACGTACATGTTCAATCGATATTGCTGGTTATTCGTTTGTTTGTCATTTCAGAGTGTTAAAAAGAAAATCAAGCTTCGGCAACTTTTCCGTGGAAATCGTAGTTTCTTACTCGGTTTTCTAGTTAGGCTACCGAAACCGAATGATTTACGTAGTGTGAGACGGTGTCCGCGAAAACTGGTTTACTGGTTTCTCGTGGATGCTCGCCTTGCTATTGAAATAAACCAGGTTATAAAGTCATTAGGCATTATAGACCACGAGGTTCGCGGACTTTAGATTCTCTAGTATATACGACCACCTCTTGTTAACTTCTCTCCATCGATTACTACTATCTACGTTAAATTTTACAACCTGTTTAAGTATGAATCGAGTACTATTTTTATTCGTTCCACTTTCGAAATGTATATCGTTCTTTCAGTAATAATAGTGTCCCTCTCTTACATTCCATCGCGACCAGTTCTATCACCAGAGCAATCATTTTTCATCGTATTAAAACTCCTTTCTTTGTTAAATGTTTATCACATTCAGAAGATACGTGCAAAAGAAGTAAACGTTCCTTGTACCTTTCGTTGTGAATTACACGATTCAGTCATTTCCCGAAGAAGGAACGCAGTAACGACCGGGAAAACGATAACTTGTACCTTTTCTTTTTATAAACGATACGTCCAGTGTATTGCATTAAAAGAGAGAGAGAGAGAGAGAATAGATATTATGGCCGAGAGAAACGAAACAAGAGCAAAGAGTAATGGGTTTCGCTAGACAGAATACGGTCCTGACCATGCGTGCACGGAGCTGTTTCTACCCTTACGGACGAGAGTGTGTACGACGGAGGGTAGGATGGGATATACACATTCGGTACACCTGTGCTGTATATTGCGGAAAAGCCGGACTTGCCAGGCAATAAGAATTTCTTTCTCGATCCGCCAGCTCGCGTTCCTTCTCCTGTTGCCTTTTTCTCTCTTGTCCCTTTCTTCTTTAATTTTGCAACGTTCTCCTAATATTTTTTCTCTTTCTTCTTTGGTGTCGCAATCGCGATCTTTTTCTTCTTTCGCCTTTCTCATTAACTCACACTATATTCTTGTTTTGTTTTCGTTGCGTAATGAACTGACACTTTATTCTTCTGTCGTTCGTGATAGCCCTGTTAATACTACTAAAATCGTACCACGGTAAAAATCCTCTCGAAAGATAGTGAAAAATACAAAAAGCAAAATTAACTTTTACGATTAAAATTGCATAAAATTGTTTATGTCAATCTCAGTTGGCTATACTACGCAAAATTGAAGAACATATTAGCGAGACGATACAGATTTGGTGGCCGACGGCAGGATTATGATTAGACTCGTATTCCTTGTGTTCTTTTCCGCTATTAAGTCACTTTTTATACTCGCAATATTGCAAAGAAGGATGATCGTGTGGGAGGACAATTCCATTAATATTTTAATATCATTAACACTTAGTATTAACTTAGTATTCGTTGGGGTGGTCGACAGGGAAAGTAAATTCGACTAAGGTGGAATCGCGCGCGATCTGCAGGCCTCTCATTCTTTGTTAACGCAACGCAAATATCTTCGGTCGTTATTAAGCTATTAAAAAGTCTAGTTGTCGTTGTCGCGGCGTACACAGGAGACAAGTCCTCGAGGGTTCCCAAGCAGGAATGCCACTTCAATAACGAAGCCGAAGCGGAGGAGTCGAGGGGCTTAATTTGCCTCGAGACGCCGCCATGGTACGTTCTCGCCGCATATACATATATCTCTGTGTAGATGTGAGCTGTCGCGTGAGCGCAGCCTTTGTGCATGCGAGCCGTCTACGCGTACTCGAGCGTACTCGGCCGGATCGCGCGCGTGTGTACGTTTCATGTAGAGTACATAGCACGCCTAGACCATTTTGCAGCATTCCTGCCATTCTAACATCCGCGTTTCATTAAAAGATCTTGCCCCGACCTCTTGTACCCACACACAAACAGGCTCCCCACGGTCTAGGACATTGAGAAGCGTTCGTTTGAGTTGCGACGTCGATTATCTTGATGTAAGAGAGAGACACGAACAACCGAGCACAGTGGAGGCCACGTAAGCGCGCCACAGACACACTCGCTACAGATATTTCTGCACGGTGTGTAATCATTTTGCTTGAATATATTAACGGTGCTTTTTTCACCCGGAGGATTCCTCATAGTCTGACTGAAAAGAAGCATGTAGCAAGCGTCGAGTTCGAAGTTTATCTCTTGAGTTTCTGGGACGGTGTTTCCAATGCGACGTTCCGCGGCTACCGTTCTTTGTGAATGTTGTTCTTGACTTTACGGAGAAACTACCGGTTCTTCGTTCGGAAAGTTTTGACGTTGACTTTTCAATAAGATTTCATAGAGATAGAGGAACCGCTGTTAGGCTATGGAAAGTTGGGATTGGACAATGCGATAAGTTCAATCTCAACTGTATATTTTTCAAAAATCTCTTAAATATTAATATGTAACGCAGTAACGTGGAGTAAATCATCTTTTAAATTCAATTCCAATTTATATTCTTAATGGTTTAAAAGCAAAGATCGTGGGGAATTGGCGTTGAAATGGTTGGAATAAATGTCTCATTTCTACAGGTAGTTAATTAACGCGCGAGTGAGATTCGCTAATATTAGACGAACTTCACCACAGTATACACGGAAGTTATTTCCTCCTTTCGATTACTTTATGAGGTGTGGATTTAACCGAACCATCGAGCTGAGCCGAAGAATAAGATTTTTGAAAGGATACGCCAGACGGCGCGGCGCGTAAAAAACCAAGAAAGCATGCAGACGCAAACGTGGCATCGTCAGTAATACCCCGTAAGGGGGTTAAGAGTAATTCCTGTCGTCCAGGGGGTCGTCCCTTTCGACATTTACGACGTGT
The DNA here is from genome assembly GCA_030673865.1 of Melipona bicolor. Taxonomy (NCBI): domain Eukaryota; kingdom Metazoa; phylum Arthropoda; class Insecta; order Hymenoptera; family Apidae; genus Melipona; species Melipona bicolor. The sequence goes on along the minus strand of JAHYIQ010000052.1, from coordinate 841,817 downwards.
TTTACGCGATCAAAGCGAGCCTTAACAATTATTGGACGATTTCGCGGCCGTAAAATTTTATTCGACCCTACAGTCTTCGTAGACGGTTCCACCCTCTTTTCTTTCGCGATCACTGGAGGGGGATGCTCCGTGCTTCTTGCATGTTTCTCCTTCCGTTATCTTTTCCCTGTCACAATATGATATTTCTCATGGTTTCACAGGATGCCGTGCAATACGATACCTCTAGCAAAGATTTATACATTGATTATTTTCCGCAGTTCTTTTTGCCTTCTGATCGGTTTGTGGAATGGAATCAGGTAGTCTTGTTGCTATAATTGGAAATTCGATGGTATATCGTGTGTTGGAAAAACTATCACTTGAGAGATGCCTCTTGATCGTCGTTCGACTCGCGGCATTGCACGAAACTGAGGGATCGAGGCTTGTTCGGAGCACCCGGTACATGGGAATTTCGCGCGTACTCTACGTTTGGCCGCGTTTTCTCTTGCAGTTTTGATTTATGGCAGTTGGAAAAGCCGCGGCGGCAAACGGAAAAGAGGCGAGTGTCCCTCGTCGCGGTGGAAGTGACGCGAGAAAAGAAGAAAATAATAAAAGCAGAAAGCAAGAGAACGAGTGGAACACGTCGAAGATATGGTCGAGCGAATTCGACGCGCGGAACTCGGAAAGGAAACGACGCCTGAATGCAAGAAAGAGGGTAAGGGGGCAAAGGAGAGTACGGAAACGGAAGAGGGACGAAGCGGAGCGAGGCGAACACGAAGCCGTGTCGACGACGATGGAAAAACATCGCCACGAACGAGCGAGCGCGAGAAATCGTTCGCACAGAATTCTTTTTGGAAAACGGAAGCACGAAATTGCCAAAGGGCGAAAGAAATCGTAGAAAAGTTCTGGCTCGCGGAGAACGGGAAACGAGGAGCGGAGGCGCGTCTCAACTAGAAACGCAGCGCACCTTGTCGTCTATCCGAAACGTTATTGTTATCCGCGAAAGAAATTCAGAATGTGAACTTTGTTTGCGGTGTCTACTTTTTACACGTCCGGGAACGCGTTACTCGGTTACTACGCCGTGTATTATAACGCCGCCGGATTAAAATAGATATTTTACTTAGTTCTTCGTTGTTGCTGCTTTTTAAAATTTTTTTCCTCTTTTCGTTTGTCCTCGAATTACGTGGAACAATTCGAGATTGCGTATCACAGGATGCGTCGCGTTATAACATTGCGCACAATATAGCTGGCAGTATGCAATTTTTAAAAACCGGTTTCGACTGGTGGACATCGCGCGTCTGGTTGCGTTAATTCCTTTCTTTCTTTCTTTTTTTTTTTATTCGCGACCGTACTTTAGTTAAATAAAATACAAGGTAACAAAGTGACTCAATGTTTTCAGCAAGGAAAAAAGAAAAAACGTTTCACCTTTAAAAATGCAAGGGAAATGACTCCAAGGTCTTTGAGCAACGATCGTCTTTCTCAGGATCTGACAATACGATAATGCCTGACACGCGACCATGCTACCTTTCTGAAAGCACTCGAGCAGAACTAGCGTCCGTAACGAAGCGAAACACGATATCAACAACGCAGAATACCTCTTGGCTCGATTTCTTTCGTAAATCAGAAGAAGGCCGGATATTCTTACAACTCGGTGTCGATATCAGATCCCTCGGGTAACACTCAGCTGTCTTCTTCTAGATTCTTCCCCTTAGCACCCCTATAAAAGCTCGACCCTGCCGACAGGATTCGCCCTCGAATTAAAAGAGCAGCCGTTCTAGATTCCCTTTCTCTCTCTCTCTCTCTCTCCCCCCCCTTTTTTTTCTTTTCTTTTACTCTTTTCAGTTCTGCTCGTCTTACATCTGGAATGGTTCATGCACCACACTATGTAGGAACTAAAAAAAAGATCGTGTCCTTTTCTTCCTAAGAAAAGAGGAAAAGATAGAAGAAAAAAATTGATTGGATTTTGGGAATCGATTGCCCCGGATGCTAGCAGACGTCTGAAAACATCTTTGAACTAGGTCAGGATTAAGAATCTACTTGATATTAACATATAATTTTATTTTACTCCAAAGTAGGACTTCGTCCACAGTGCTGATACGCATTATTTGTTCGATTTAAAATTGGATATTTCGTCGGTAAAATATAATTAGTAATATAATTAAATCTTTTGTAACACGAGTATTTTAGCTCGTTTGTTCACACGGCTTTGCTTATATAGAGTTTTTGATTTTTGTTTGCGATTTTTCTATCTATTTTTTCTATAAATTCATTCTTATACGTTTGTATAAAACATCATATCACGAGTGTATTAATGATGTATATGACAAAATCGATGAAATTGATGAATTACATTAGCATTTTGTTGCTTGTTCAGATTTTCTAACAAATTTGTATTTCGAATAAACGCTGATTCCCGCGTCATGTTACAAACTGTAATAGAATCGATTGGGTCATTATTCAAGTTCTGATTATACTCCTACCACTTCCACTCCCATACCTTATTAATTACAATTACTTCGATGTTTGCAAAGGTAACATTTGCAGTTTCGGTTAATGTATTTTAACGATACAAATTAGCGTCAACATCGTAACTGATTTTCTCCTTTATTTATATCTTTCGATGCAATTTTATTCATCGAAATGCGTTACATCGTAAGTATCTGAAAAAGATCGAAGTATCTGACGGATTAAAGAAACAAATTTATTTAGTTTCTGTTGCCATGGAACTATGGGATCGAAAAGACAAGAAAACGCAGCGGTTGCGCGTATTCGGGATGCTTTTTGATCCTTTGGTGATTCGAGCTACGTCCTTTCTCTATCGCGTATCTACTTCCACGAAGCTCGGTAGCTCTTTCTATTTCCTCCGGCTGCTTCCCCTTTTCTCTCTCTTTCTGTTTTCCTACGGTGAAAAGCGGGTAGCAGCCGACAACCCTTTGTTACCGTGCCTTATCTTAATTGCTTTCACGGGTTCCCGTTTAGATCAATACACACCAGCGACGTTCTACCGCCAGCTTTAGCTGTTGCCATACCTCCGCACCACTCGGCTCCGCTTCGCGAATCTTGGGATAAATTATATTAAACAAGGGTTGTTTCGACGTGGGATTTTCGATCCCCCCTCTCATTCTTCCGCCGTGTACGCAGCCCTTGCATATTTTAGGACGCTGTTCGCTTGTATCTCCTGGCCCGTCCAACTCGTTCCCTCAATCTGATTTATTGCGTCGAGCAGGCACGTTTACTTTTCAAATAACGTCTGTATGATTCAGATGCAAGATAACTACTAAAATACCAATCATTTTTACATCTCTCGATCGACCAATATGAGAAATACTTATTTAGTTTAATTCGTTATGCGACAAAAGGAAGATTCGCAAAATTTCTGTGATCATCACAGTTCATCTGTTCATTCTTACTTTAAGTTAATGCAGGACTGATATATGAAGCAATAGAGTCTAAACGGTTTTTTAAACGATTCAAATCTCTATCTTTGTCGTCACGATGCGTAACAAGATGTGAATTAGTTGGACAATTAGCTAGATCTTCAACAGGGTGTAATATTAATGTAGTTCGCTCGCTAACGACCCTCGAAAACGACGAGCGTTACGTTGTCGCAGCTTTGTATGTTTGTATAACGGTATAGCTGGTGTTTCACCCGAACTCCTGTGACGAATCCGTATGTCACGGTTGATGGGAAGCTAGAAAAGGAGAGGAACAGGAAGGTACATGTACTCGCGTGAGCGAGACTGAGAAAGAAACTGGGAGAGACAGAGTCAGGCAGACCGTTTGAGTCGTAAAATGTTAACTGCTAGTAAAACTGAGTTTACGTGCTTGTAAGGACCCCCGGAGGTTAGTAGTCTCTGTGCCTTGCCGAGTCAGTACCAAGGACTTCCCCTTACACCCCTTAATAGCCAGATTATTGTCCATATAGCCACCCCCGATTATTTTCCTCCCGTTCGATAGCCGAAAATAATTTCAATCGAGGACTTAATTTTACATACTTTTTTTACGGACACGCCGACTTTTGTCCATTTTGTGAAATAGAACTTCCAAAACGTTTTCATTTGGATTTTATTTTTTTAATGGGATGATTCGAAGGATTGTCACGATAGTCTTAATATCTTATACACTTAAAATTCTTTAAATTTTTTAAATTTCAACAGGGTGCTAGTTGACAAGGGCGTCTTCTCCTGCGAAATAAACGGAGGTACTATCGATGGCTGACTATCTTTTAACTTTCAATGGAACTTCTTCCTCTTACGACATCGCTATAAACGTACGGTTTTATTTGGTTGGTTCCCAAGTGAACGATACGGCCGAAGGTTTTTCATTTTTAATTACCTATAGTAGCGTGAAAAGTTCTCAGCTGTTGTACCTCGGACAGCAAAGTTTTAACGATATTCTCTTGACTGCTGTTAACCTTCTCTCAAGTCGTTCTTGAAAACTGGCAACTACCCGTTTGCAAGATTTTACATTATTCACGTTGCAAACGTTTAATAGGGACGTTTCTTTTTGATTATCGAGTATCTAGAACTCTTTGTAACGATTTCGAAAGTTGCGTGCCATTGCTAAACAAAAGAAATGTTAAATCCAGTTTCCTCAAAGAAAGTTTATGAACTATTCTTCTTTGCACAAGAAAGATTCATTAACGAATGAGGAGACACTGACAGAGTTTGTCGTACTAACGTCTTTCTCAAAGAAACTGTTCCCCAGTGATCGACTTTGTGTCTTCACCCTTTCAGTCGAGTCCCTGAAGGAATTTGAAACTCCAACTCCTTGGCCAGGTCTGCAGCCCTAATTGTTACACTTCGTATAAATGCATTAGTTCCACGCATTCGTTTCACGGTCCCACGAATCCCGGCGAACTTTCATACCCTTCTTCGTTTCTCTTTCGTCTCCGGAGACTTTTTTTCAGCAAGCTGGAACTAGACAGAGATAGAAGAAAGAGGAAAAAGTCGTAACGAATTTAAATTACCATTCAAATAACCGTAAATGTAATTAATTCAATTCTCAAATCTCAATTACGGGATACGCGCGGTTGAAACATTTTCCATTCAGAAAAGTATCGTGGTATTTTAGTAATTGAACAACTGCCGTTTTTAACATTTTAGATCTTTTCGTTCCTTTCATCGACAGTCATGTCTGTTCACACGTTGAAGTTTTCTTTTGATACAGCTACTTTCGCGCCTTGGCCTTTGTTCTGGCTAATTTGCCACCCGACAAACAACGTACTCGTCACTTTTTTAAAATCGCAGGGAGAATAATCGGTGCTGCGGAGAAATATATCTCGCGGCTATTTGCACGAGTTTCCTGGGCTGTTCATCCCCTCGGCGTGCTTACTCGTGCATGAACGTGTTGGTTTATGTATCGAGGGTGAAGACTGTCGAAAGATGCATCTTTCTGGAAGAACTGTCACACGAAAAGGATAAAGGAAGAGGAAGGGAAGAAAAGGAAAGCGAAAGTGCCTCGCTCTCTGTGGTTTTATAGCTCGTCCAGCTCCATCATACGCCGTAAAAGTACAATAAAACAGTGGAAAACCACCCCCGTTCTAAAGCACTGCGTGCATCGGTCTTTAAGACAAAGAGAAGGAAAGGATCGAGAGACCGAGATAAAGATAGGAGCGAACACTGAAATAAAATTGATTCTTTTATGATCGATAAATGCGCTTGACTTTTCCCAACTTACTTTCTTTCTGTCCTTCTTCTTCCGTGGAAACAGGATCTCTTATCGAGTTTTGCCTTTCGTTTAGTAAAATGAAATGATATGTTCATATCATGATTCCTTTAATATTTCGGATCAATTAATTGAATATTTCAGTAATCGGACAATGTCCAACGTGATTTTTTTACGTTTACATACCGTATTGCTCGTTCATGTTGAAATTTTGTTAACTTTTTGCTGTTTCAGTGCTGTCTTTAAGAAATACTCAGGAAGAGGAACCACCCGACCCGCAGCTAATGAGGTTGGACAACATGTTGATCGCGGAAGGTGTCGCAGGCCCGGAAAAGGGCGGCGGAGCGGGAGCTGCAGCCTCTGCTGCGGCGGCAGCAGCGGCGGGTGGACCACCTGGACAACCTGACAATGCTATCGAACACTCGGATTATAGAGCCAAGCTTGCCCAAATTAGACAGATTTATCATCAGGAATTGGAAAAATACGAACAGGTTCGTAAATGGTCATCATCCCCTCGTCCATGCAGAAATTTCTGGCATGTTGTTTGGCACGTTAAGTTCTTGAAAAAACAAAGTGTTTCCAAATAATTCTGCGTAATCGAAACGGTGGTCGTGTAGTTTTTTTCCGTGGGATTTTTTTTTTCTTCTACCCTCGGGCAAAGTGATAAGAGACCAGTTTAAGGGTAGTGGCAGAGAACGAGACTCATCTCTGTTCGACGATTTGCGTGCTAATGAACCGACTCACTCGCGCTAAGTAAAATCTCGCGTGTCGACTAGGCTAACGGCTGTATCACGAACTGCGGATCTCTTTAATGCCAGGAAATTCCCTACGGGCTATTGTATTTTGCCCTCGAAATTCCAGGAAATTCTAAAATTTTATTACCGCCGCGCCTGTCCTAATTTTAATAAAACATTCTACCTTCCTGATAACTTAACGCTCAATCCCCTTTCGTGATCGATTAAACTGCTCGAATGATCGTGAAATTTGCTTCCGTGAATTCGATCATCACGTACATCGATCGATCTAATATCCATAAATTTTTTCCCATGCAAGTTTATTTTGTATTTTCAATTTTGTTATTTCTATCGTGAAAATTTAATGTTATTTGCGCAACGCCACGGGTCATTCGTTGTAACGCATAATCAATTCCAGCTCATTAATATGCGCGCGATTCAAACAAAAAGCATTGGAGGCGTGGAGCGCGCATGATCTCTCTCCCACTTGCCACGACTCACTTATCAACGATAAAAGTATAATTCTTTTTAACGCCTCCCGTGTATTCTCTCCCTTTTGCATACTTTGCAAATAACGGTAGCCTGTCATTCGTACTGGCTTGGTTCGTGTATTCGTGCGTACATAAATACCAAATCACGAGGAAGAGGGGGAGAGAGAGAGAGAGAGAGAGAGAGAGAGAGAGAGAGAGAGAGAGAGAGAGAGAGAGAGAGACGAGAGGGTGAGAACGTGCTTTAATTGCCACACCCGTTTCGACCCCATATTTCACCGTGTGTCAGCGGTCTTGATGTTTTCCCGCAGTAAATACGCACACCCTTGCTTTGAGGTCCACTGGCGTATATATGGACGCATGTGAAATTCTTTGTAGACGCAACAATATGGACGCAACTCGTGCCGAGATGTATGCGCTCGCGTGCACACATGCAGCACCGGTGCGACCGCAGTTACCAGGGTTAGTTGACGCTTTATCGATAAGTCTGGCCATTAACAAGTTTCAACCCTGTCCTCCTTCTTCCCTTCATTTAAGAGTCAAAAACTATCAAGTTCAATAATTTCGTTTTTACTTTCTTCGCTCAACTTGCTTTTAACGCTTAGCTCCATGGTCGATCTTCGTCCATTTCTTTATCCCAAATTAAAGATTAAATTCGATTTTCATTTTTCCAAGATAATACCAAGTGAAATTCGAGGCACGAAATAAAATTTATTTTTCTTGTTTTTTTACACGGCTTTATTCGTAGTGCTAGCTGCTATTGTTATTTAAACATACACCATTGTTCCAGACGGTGCTGGGATAGCGAACTGTGTAGTTTGGCGAACCTGGATAATACAGTGTTTCGAGTTCTGTCGTAGAATATATTGCTGCGCTTAAAAGTAACGTTATTACGGTTGATATCGTCGTGGCCAAAAGTTTTATCATAACCGAAATTTACTATTCAAACTCGCGGCCGGAGTCACTGCATTAAGGTGAACGTCTGCCTGACTGTGCAAAATGGCGTGACAAGTACAAGAATAGAACAGCATCGAGTTTTACGAGATCGCGTGATCACGGACAGCGAATATCGTCTGGCATGAATCTTACTAGTACATACTTCTTTTATTGCACTCAATTTTTAATAAAAATTTTAAACTTTTTTTTGACGTTCAGCTACTGCTCTTTTGTCAATCAACAAAGTTCATGTGAACAAAGTCAGACTTTGTGGTCATTCCCTTAGAGAAATGTTGATTCTTTCTCTTTTGCGTTTTATAAGATACGATTTATTTTTTTTTTCTGATCTTTTCTTTATCTGGCTACCGTAATTTAGAGCAATAAGGACGATGGCATTCGTTCATGAAAATTGCCACAAACACTAAATTCGATTACATAAGAAAAGGGGGACTGTCGTATATTGCGGTAACCGCAGAACAACCGCGGTAGACGTAACCGCGACCCAGGTATATTTAGCAGCGTGCAGGTTGGAATTTCGATAACATTCGCAAGCCAAAAACCCCTCACAGTGCTATATCCTCGAAATACGTGCGCACATATTAATAGAGCAAACTGCAGTAAAATTATAGACACCATGAGAAATCTAATTTTGCACGGAGACGAATTAACGACTGGTATCGGGACACTTGTTGACTTTATCGTTTCAACTGAGATGAACATTGACGTTTTAAGATTCCGTAACTTCCCTCACAGTTTGTCTTGATTCACATTCGTTTCTTATGTTTTACAAATCAATTTGCTTATGAATCTTCAACTGCAACTTGCAGAATTTTTTTTTTAATGAATGACAAACGTTTTACTTCATCTTGAGAATCTTGCGTTTATCTTGAAACTGATCTTTATCGGATAATACGACGTAATAACGTTTGATGCAATTGAAAAATTTTCACTGGCTTCTTAAGAAAGTATTTTTTTTTGTTTCGTCGTTCCGATAATTTGAAAATTGGAGGAAACACAAGTATGAGAAGGACATCATTCTCAGTGGGTTTTCCATCCAATCCACCTACTCGAAATCGTCCCAAGTCCCTCGTCCTAGGCGAACACAGCGAGACAAGAATGAAGCTGATCCACTCTACCAAGTTGGTACGCTCGCAAAGAGAGAAGAGCAGAAAGGAAGAGAAGAGAACGAAGAGAAACGGGGTGAATAGAAGAAAGACGAGGAGAGTACTGGGGTATAGCGGCAGAGTGGAATCCATTTCGAAATTGCGAGCCGTCCGACTTCTCCCCTGCCAACCTCTTCCCTCTAGTAGCGCCTTCCCTCAGGAAAATCCACCCACCTCTAGTCCCCTTCGCTCCCTCTCACGCTTTACTTCTTTCCTCTTTCCTTTACTTTCCATCTTCTCTACTCCCTTTCTTTCTACTGTACGCTCGCCTGTGTTCTTTCTTCGCTCCCTTCCGAAGGTAGCGTGCTCGTCTCGAATACTGATATCGAGCAAAGTCCTTTTTCCCTTAAATCGAGCAGCCACCACGAATAATGCATTATACGTACGCGTCTTTCGTCTCGTTTTTTTCTTGATCGTCATCCTTTCTCTTCCCTTTCTCTACCCTGCTTCTTCCAAACCTTTTCTCCATTTTCTCCTTCTCGGTCCCGTTCTTGCCTCGAAACGTCAGCGATCTTCCAACTCTCGATACTCGGGACAAGCATTAAGACGCAACGACCTTTCTTTCCTTCGTATATCCAAAAAAGACTTCCATTCCATAGACTTTGAAACAGGAAAAGACGATTCTTTATTTTTTTTTGCAGGCGTGTAACGAGTTCACGACCCACGTAATGAATTTATTGAGGGAACAAAGTCGTACCAGGCCAATCACGCCAAAGGAAATCGAGAGGATGGTTCAGATTATTCACAAGAAATTCTCCAGCATCCAAATGCAGCTTAAACAATCGACTTGCGAGGCCGTGATGATTTTAAGGAGTCGATTCCTCGATGCAAGGCGAGTTTGCATAATAAAAATAAACATTATCGGTTTATTTTTATTATTTCTTTTTTAATGGGTATATGAATGGGCGAGAATTATACGATGTGAAGAGGAAATCAATTTTGTTTCTTTGCAGGCGTAAGAGACGGAATTTCAGCAAACAAGCCTCCGAAATTCTAAACGAATACTTTTATTCACACCTTAGTAATCCGTATCCGAGCGAGGAAGCGAAGGAAGAACTCGCACGAAAGTGTGGAATCACCGTGAGTCAGGTAAAACGGAACAAAATATCTTTTTTTCTTTCTTCTAATTTTTAAGCTCGATTAAGTTTTTGTTGCGCTCGATTAAATTTCATTAAAATTTGCTCGGTTTAATTTACACAACCCGTTCCAAATTTTTTTTCACCATTCATTATTAGCGAAACACTTATTTTAGCAACAAAGAAAGAAAATAAATATAACGTGAAGAAATAAGATTGATGCACATGAAAAATATGCCCTTCTTATATAAGGTAACTTGGGGAGTGATGGCCCACTTCTTTTAAAAGAATTATTATATTTTAAATATAATCTATCTATCTATCTATATATATATGCGAAAGTAGATACATATAAATTTATAATGTTACAAGCAGCAAATTAAAAAATAATCATAGATTTACAAAACAAAAAAATAACTTCTTATTCGAATTATCTGAGTCAGATGGCTCATATACAAAATATATATTTTGAGCTCAATCTTTAGTTTATTTTTCAATTGTAGGCTTATCTTATCTATATTAAATATATTTCTCGGTTTGTTTAAGAGATTTTTTTTAAGAGATCTGCTTTAAGAGTTGAAAATATGAGTCAATTCTTATTCTCCCTAGCACCGAGACAAAGAAACATCTTCTGATTTTAGGACACTAAGATTTGAATGACGTTTTAAAAACATTATAAATTCATGATTTATTCTCAAGCCAAATGCCATATACACTCACGTACTAGCGCGAAACTATACTTTTCCAATTTTTTCGTATGAATTTTAAGTTTTTCTTCATTTTTCATATCTAGCAATGAAGGTAGTCCTAAAGTTTTTTTTTTAATAATTATTATTTTTTATTCATTTCTTTAACGTGAAAATCAGAGTATTAAAAGCTTACACCCATTTTGTCATTTTGAATTGTTTCTACAACATTCAACAATTCTTCATTTGTCCTTCATAATTCTCTATTGTTAGATTTTCTTTTATATTTAATTAGCATGATTCTCTAAAATAATATTTACTAATCTATCTAAGCCGATAGTCTGGGAATAATGATTCACTTGTTTTTTTTTTTTTTATAATGATACAACAATATCTCATTATAAGATTATAATCTCTAAATATTATGTTAACACACTATATTCCGAAAAAGGCATTACTTTTTGGCAAAATGTTAGTTAAAGAATAAGCAGAAAATTTTTGAGATTGTTCAATTGTACACAACTTACCTTATTTTTCAAATGAAAACAAACAAGAAGAATGGTTAATGCGATACAATATGATACAATATAGTATTTAAAAAAACTAAAAATTGACATGTGATAACCTATATCGAGCCATTTCACCCACAGGACCATCTCAACCAGAATTACCCTATGTCTATTTTTTCATTTTGTCGAGTTATGTTCGAGTCAATTTCTGCAATAAAAACACTACTTCGCAAGCGAATGTTAGCTACCAAGCGAATTAAACTGAGAACAGCCGTGTTTGAGACCGAATCCAGATTGGGTAAAACTGTTCGCGAGCTGTTTGCGAGAGTTTGCTCGCTAATATATCACAAACAACTACTGACTTGTTCGCTCAGTGTTCGCAGGCCGAAAGTCGAAAGAAAAGTGATTATCAAATTCACTAAGAGAATGTTGCAGACACGTTCAGACATTGGAGCTCGCGAACAAATCATTTCGGTGTATCGAGCGAATACTGTTCGCTGTTCGCTAAATTGTCGTTCACACTACCGGCGAACACACTTCGCGAGCTATTCGCGAACAGTTTGAACATGGCCTAATGTCCACTGCGAAGCTTAAATGACTCTGGATTAAATATTTTTTAATGCCAATCGAAGATCAATCGTTTCGATAATAGACTAGTCAAAGGTTTTTCTTAAATATTGAAATTCCTTAGCAACCAAGTACAATTGTCTTTTGTTTATAGGTTTCCAATTGGTTCGGCAACAAGAGGATACGCTACAAGAAAAACATAGGTAAAGCACAGGAGGAGGCGAACTTGTACGCAGCCAAAAAGGCAGCTGGTAAGTTCCGTCCTTCGCAAATGAGCAACGGGTGTTCCTTGAAGAGTTCCTTGAAGAGTTCGTTTCGATGACTTGCTCGTATTAAAAATATTTGATGTAACTGAGCATCAAACTGTAATATGAAACTTAAATGGTTGGAAATTAGATCTTTTCCAATAATTGACATTTATGTTGAAAAATGACATGCTCCTTATATAGGATAGATTGTTTAGTACCTTTTCATCGTCCCAATCATCTTTATGTCGAATTTGTTTTTTAGGCAGAGAAAGAATTTATGTAATATATATAGTCGTTTTTCATTATCGTAAATCATAGATGAGACCAAGTTATTGCTCGTCGTTCGGTTTAACATTGCCACTGTTACGGCTATCTGACTAATAAATCCTTTAGGAGGAAACGAAATTATCGATTGAAATTCTTTTTTTTTTCTTCTTCTTTTGGTACGTAAAAAGATTCATCGAACCTAAAATCATAGATGTATTCTAATGATGTATTCTTTGCGTATCATTTTTAAACATGACAGAAGATTTCCTTCAATAACAGCACGTCTATCTTAGTATTTACTTTTTGCGCATTCTCAAGGAAATTAGAAGAAAAATTCCAAGGGTGTTTCCTCTCGAAATTCTTCGCATTCACACAACTTTCTGGTCGTAATTATGTGTACTTCTCTTAATAAGACGTCTAGAGAGCAAGACGAGATATTTTTAACTTACCAATTATGCAAAGAAAGAGGGAAGGAAAGTTGAAGAGAATAGAGGAATACACGAGTACGGGAGGGTGACATGAGCTACCGGTGTTCTCGCATTTCTTTCTTCGTGTGTTTGTCTTTCCTTAGCTACGCTCTCAGTAAACGGGCCGCAGTTTTCTCGTAATTAAAGAAACGAAATTCCCAACGATATTGGCGCCAGCACTGCGGAACTCAGTACTTCGTCTCAGATAACGTAAATGTCCTCGCGTTTCGAAGTGAAAATTGTACAGTATTGTTGCACTATCAAGTAGCTAAACTAATTTTCAAGCTATTTGACGTTGCCGTACGAAAATTTATATTATTACATTCTAATTTAAACAATGAAAAATTGCTTCCATTGATAAAAATTTGCTTTCATCTGATACAATTCGTTCGTTCTATGCAGAATATCGAAGATGATTTATTGTCGGTTTAATTAATCGGTGGCGTCTATAATAACTAATCCTATTGGTTGGATTAATTGTCGAAAACTTCATATCTTTAACAGACGATGTTAAAGAATCGGTGAAATTCGAGGAAGAAATGAAAGAACCAAACGGCGCCACCGATTACACGAGATTAGAAAGAAAAAAATGAGAAACGAGCTCACGTTTTCTTATGATAAACGAGAAATGTTAATCAGTGAGGCGGAAGAACTTAAAAGACGCACCCTCGAATTTTGTATGCACCGCGATTGTTTCTACAGCAGCTTTTGCAGGAGCGTCGCCGTACAGTATGGGTGGTGCTAGCCAAGGCACCCCGACGCCGATGATGTCGCCGGCGCCGCCCGGTGGGCCGCAAGACATGGCCGGATATGGAATGGGCATAAATGGTAGCGACTATGGTTCGCAACCGTACAACGATGGCTCAATGGGTTACGATCCTATGCACCAGGTAACCGTCACTTCTTTTTCCACGTAAATTCATTTCTTCTTCGTAGCCAGCCATCATTATCTCGCTTTCTTTGATATCTTCTTGCATTCTGTGAGCATGTGCTAGATAAATCCTTGATAACACTTAGCCCCGATATCGAGGTTTATCTTCTTTTTCTTCTTCTTCTTCTTCTTCTATCTCTCTTCTTCTTCTTCTTCTTGGCTCGAATGAATGGAAAAATACACCAAATTTTTTTTGTTTTGTTTTACTTCGTTCCGTTTCGTTTTATTTTTACCACGAATAATCGTCGTATTTGAGAACGTTGGAACTCTGCTCTCGATTTCCATCCATTTTCAAGCTATCGCATTGTCTTTCCATAAATGCATGCACATCTCACCGCATATATTCACACATATCGTGAGAAAAGACGTTTGGATGGGGAGGAGAATGAGATAGTGAAAAGAAGTGCGAGGAAGCGGAAGGAAATGCAGTGAATGGTGATGGTGAAAGAAAATTTACGTTCACGCATGCATACAGAGGTGGTTCCACTTCGTACAAACTGAAAATGGAAAAAAAAAGAAAGTGTAAATATTAATCATATCATGCGTATTAACACGTTCGTCGCCACGTCACCCATATCTGGGTGACGGGTATGTTTCCGTGGGGGCCCCGTCACCCAGATATGGGTGACGTTCTTCTTGGTCAAGTTATAGGATGTTTAATTGGATTTTTGAACAGGAATTTAATGGAATAAGCACTGGCAAATATAAAATATACAAAATAAAAATAAAAAATAAAAAATTTACACATTATATTATACTTTATATTAATTTATATTTAAAATAAAATGAAACATTACGTTACGTTCTATGATTTGTTAAAACAGTTCAAACACATTTGTGGTAGTTTTGGACAATTTTTACAATATGTTGTAGTTTTTTTTACATTTTTTCTCGCTTCTTGGCGTTCAAGAAGTTGTCTCTTCTTTTGATAACATAGGACGCACATAGGACATTCTTCTAATGGGCTTGTACTGCTGATTCTTACGAATTTCTAAATGGTGAGACACTTTTTCGTTTTCTTTCTTTCATTGTCGGGCCTAGTATTTTCCGAGTACAACAATTCTCTAACTAAAAGTTCCCATGTCTTAGTTTCTGTGACTAGAAGGCTTGTCATCCAAAAATAATGAAAGAACTTCACCTGGACTAATGTTGGAAGGCAATTCCATCAGAAGCCCACTTTTTCCGGTGAATGTAAATGATTGTTGCTTGTTGGCGAACTCGTTCCACTGGATATTGTCCAAAAATCACCAGCATTAGTCAATTCCTCCTCTTCTGCTATAGCAAGTTCTTCTAACATCTCCTCAAGGTCTTCACTTGCATATGATTCCTCGTCATCCGAGTCTGAATTTGATGAAATTCTATTTATAATCCTTCTTGTAAAACTCACTACTTCTTCATCACTACTCTCCTCACTTTCAATTATATTTTTACACTGTGCAACGAACATTTTGAGGATAAAAAAATCACTGATGTGCTTGTCAGACAAAGTATGCTTTTTGACTGAATGAAGATTCAGACTGGGATAAATGCAGTGAGATCCCTCGCAGTTTTCTTTCCGAAGAGCTTATCGCTTTTCCCATTTAATTTCTAAATGTTTTACTTTATAATGACACGAAGGTTCGAAAACTTTAGGTCACAGACCACGCAAGTGCCTACTCGAATTTCATCGTTGCTATTCCAGCTGATCGCTCTGTTTAGGTTCTGGCGCTCCGACTCCGAAATTTGCGCCCCGCAGGAAACTCAACCAATTCACGCTGGGCGACGAACGTGTTAATTCAATATATATTTGAACGTCCAGCATGAAAATGCCTTTTAAAGCGAGTCAACGATGACGCAATGCAATATTTGTAACGAAATACATATATGTATATCGATAAATAGCTGGCGTATCGACAAGGGGGATATTTAATCTAGCAATTGGGGAATATCTACAAATTTCCGAGCTAGCCAAACAACCGGGTCGCTCGTTTGTATATGTGAACGAATTTAATTCAACGTCACTCTGTATCACGTGACATCGTCGAAATTGCATGTCAGAAAGATTTACTGAAGAACAGACACACACCGTACGATACTCCTTTGTTTTGGAATAACGCGTATACAACGAAAAACGATAACGCGACGGAAATTGGAAACGCGTAGTTACAATTTTAATCATCGATTCTCTCGTCCTTTTACACGGATTTTATTGTCTTTCTCTTCGACTTGAACTTTTAAAAACTGTCACTGGAAACGAAACGAAAGAAGAAACAACAAACGAGAAGGAAATGATAACACTGCTGATTCCGTGTCAGAGAAATTAGATCTCGGAAGATGCAGTCCCGTTGGGTTTCATCGGCCGAATAGAGGCAGCTCGTTAGGAGCTGGGCCGCACACCTACAAAGTCCATTAATATGTGAAGGAGCAGCCCTACCTAAAAAGTGACTCAACAACTCCAATGCATACTAAGCAACCCTTATGCTACTGGCTGCTGCTGGCTTCGTGTGCACTCCCTGACACTCTTCTTCCTCTAACTTTTCGCTCTTACCACTACTATCGACTCTCTCTAAGCTCATCTTTATGGGCCAGCAACAGCATATCCAGCCCAGCCCTATACATTCCAACAACACGCATTTACTTTCACCTACAAACGCACGTGCGATTCTTTACAAGCTATCATAACATGGCATTCACGCGTGCTCAGCACCACACACAGAGTGGTTGATCGATAATAATAGAGAAATCATCAGCTTGCAATTACCAAATCTTCGTCAATATAAATTATATATCATGCTTAAAAGTGCATCTTTCTTCAATGCCATATGTATTATTAAAATACTCGTTTATTTTCAAAACATTTTCTTACATAGACTAAGTTATTACTCCGCTCTTATCCTATTGGTTTGTATTTTTCTCATTACCGTTGCGTTTCTGGAAATTTGAATCGACGATCGAAGAAAATTGTAGAAATTGGTGAGAAAATTAATTTCGCGGTTCATCTGGTTTAGTCACGGTTCTAGTTCCAGGAGGCGAGAACCTGTTTAAAATGAAACAACTAAAATGCATGCTTCCTCCTAGCTGCCGCGTTTTCAAATCACCTCTGCTTCTTGTTTCGTTTTCCACGTTCGTTTCGTTCGGCTGCGTTTGAACCTGTCTATTCTTCACTTTTTTCTCGTTACTGTGAACGTCGCGTTTCGAATTCTTTATCAATGAATCATGCTCGTTCAAATCAACATTAAGTTGAGATATCAAAAAAAATTTGGGATACAAAATCATTGCTCTTCGAACTGCGTTTTGATCGTTAAATAGCACCAAACGAAAACAAGAGCTCTCGAGCAGCTCTCGATGAAAACGCCCCTGCTGCTGCAACTGGCACTAACGTTTCCATAATCGCATACATAACAAAAAGGCAATTGCTTACACACGATTATATAAGCACCAAGACCTTTTTTTTTCATCCGTCGGTCTTTCTAACATAACGGCCGATCTATCCGTTTTCCCATTGCTACTCTTTTTGTCTGATTTTATTTGATTTTTTTCATAACTTCGTTTTGTTTTTTTTAATCGCTGTTGATTGGTACCCCGAATCTAACAAAACAAAGCAAAGAACTGTGTTTGTTGCAACAAGAAATTGGGGTGCAGAGTGTTAAACGTGTGCTCACACGATTTTCAAACGAACTTTTTTTTATTTTTATTCAACCATAAAAAACAAGTAAATTCTTTTAATTTACGAGCTTAATACTTCTTTTTTTCTTTGTATCTTTCGCGTAACATCGGCTGTCAGATAATCGTACCTGCTTTTCGTACGCTTATCAAAAAAGGTATCTACTGATAATGGATTAGTTAAACGCAAAGCAAAATGAATACACTTACTGAATTCGATTCATATTATTTCTGGTACATAAAAAAATTCTTCGTTCCTTAAAAAGAAATCGTTCCAGTAGATACGAACTTACTTCTCTCGACGTTTAGACTCATTTCATAGTCCTTTTCATCTATTATCAAAAAGCAACTTAATGAATATATAACTGAACTTGTTCATTAGCTGATTTGTTAATGTTCGCACACACATATATATATATATTACATATTTGGAGTAAACGGATATATTTTCACGGAGTAACAAGGGACAAATATTTCGTCGCAATATAATATGATAATATGATGAGTTTATATTTCGAAAGAAGGTAAGACGGCCGGAAAAAAAAAAGATCGATTTGCAAAAATGCACCGACGGCCGCGCGCTTTTCAAGCGCATTGTTACAAGCACAGTTCGCACAATCTAGCACCTGTAATAATACTGTTACGATTAATCGGTCGTCTGTTCTTTGGTCTCTTCTACTCTCCATCACCTAACGATTTGGCTGATACACGAATTTCGTCGACGAACCGTCCATCTTCGCACAACGCGACGCATCGAATATCAACTTTTTAATTCCGTTCATTGCGGAAGTTCAATCGATACAATTTTGGAAAATATATACTACTCTTTACATATTTCTAGATTTCGCTAGACAATCTCGTTGCACCAAGCAAGATGTACGGTTCGATGGGCTTGCTAAGGTGGTCGGCTGTTTGCTCTCGAACGCAAGCTGAGTCCAAAGTCCGTCTCTGTTTAAATTCACTTAGTTACTTTTTTTTTCTTCTCTTAATGTAGATGAAACGAAATTCATAGAAGGCGACAGAGAGTGAGAGAGACATCGAATCAGACTTCACGCAATTAGTTGAGTGAGAAAAACAAATTGAAAAAACGAGAGAGAGGAGGGAGGTAGGGAGGGAGGGAGAGAGAGGGAGAGAGAGAGGGAGAGAGAGAGAGAGAGAGAGAGAGAGAGAGAGAGAGAGAGAGAGAGAGAGAGAGAGAGAGAGAGAGAGAGATCAAAAAGAACGGAAAAGACAGAATCACAACACTTGGCTAAATTAATCGAAAGACAAAAAGCCACACGGCCGCTGCGCGTCCATTGATCTCAGCCTTTTGTGCTTTCTGTTGTGTTCACAGTGACGCGCCGTGCTGATGAAAAATCCAATCATAGATTCGTCTGCGAGCTCAACGTATGCAGGCTTTACGCGAACGTTTGAATCCATTTGCGTTTCACGAGAGAGTGGGAGAGAATGCGTGAAGTATGTTTGAGAGAGAATCGCGATGTTCCGAGATTAGAAATCGATGAGCTGTTCAAGCTACTATCATTCTTCGTTGCAACAAGCACAGGTCTCTTTCCCTTGGACGAAACGATGAATTTCAGAAAAGGAAGCAATTTAGTAGCAAATAAAGTAGTTCGCTTAGAACCGAGGTATCGACTCGTCGATAGTGCAATACTCATAATTATTATATATAAATACATTTGTAGGTGTTCTTTTCTTTTTTTTTTTCTTGCTTTTGTTTTTTGTCGATATTCTTGGCACTTGATGTTTTCTTGAATCTTTCTCACATATCCTATCGTTCTTGTCGTCTCGCTCGAAGCCGGGAGCTCATAATTAATAAACTTAGTGGAGAAAAGATATTTTAAAGCGTCGAACGTTGCTCGTTCATTGTTCTGTCTGAGACGTCTTCACTCGTTTTTAGAATTAGACTTTGCCGAATGTGCAATAAAACTTCTGTAACAGGCCTTCCTTCGAGAAAAACACGAGTAATAGTTCGTTTATATAAGTAGAATTACAGAATCGGTGGCAGCACCACCGATAGTAAAATAGTAAATTAATCCGAGCCAATCGTATCGGTGGAACACTGTTGAGATCTACGATTTTGTGAGGCGATCAACGAACCAGTGTTTTTGGTCTTTTATATGTTTTATTTCACTAACCTAACCGGCTGTGTTCCAATACGATAACGATGATTCCAAAGAAATTAATCAATCGGTGTTTGAAACTAGGCAGCTCATGATATCTTAAAAAAAAAAAAATATCGTAAACGCGTATTGTGATGTTAATTTTCAAACAGTCATGAGAGATCGTTTAACTCGATTATTTTCTCGGTTGCTTAGTAGTTTTTCGCGCGCAATCAACTATGCCTCTTTGTTGTGCATAATAGCACGAGATCAGGCGAACATGCGATCTCTGTTCGTGCTACGGCTACTTATAGACTGTATATGCTATACATATACATCTTCGAAGAACGCACCATGTGGTTTCTTATCGCTCTCGTATGGCTTTCGATACTTAAATCTTACAATTAGAATATCTCTTACTTCCGAGTTCTCCACATCGCACTGCAGCACATTCGTTAAAATTTACACGATACACATACAGACACTCTCACGATATACAAAGGATTAAGCAGATTAGAGGATATTTTATGGATGGATGATTCTTCAAAAAACATTTTCGTGTCATGCATGGCTGCATGTAGAATTACAGTTTATACGTTTATACCTACTGGTCTTATACATAATACATGTGTGCGTTTATCATTACTTCTTCATATTCTATTATTTTTGTTGTTGTTTTATTGTTTTTGCGGGACGATTGGCTGGGGTTTTTTTCGGGGTAAATAAATAAGAGGCGAGAAAAGAGGGGGAGGGGAGAGAGAGAGAGAGAGAGAGCGTGCGTATGAAAGAAACTGATGTCAGAGACTTCATATTTAGTTCGTTTGCAGAGTTCTAAATTTTTTCGCGTAGATAGTAGAATAGGCGCCGGTTTGTTGTATTGGCAAATTAGAATGAAAGGATTTTCTAGTTTTTACTGTTTGTTTCTTTATTCGCAATCATCTCTCGATTACTAGAATTTTTCGTGTCATGTAGCAAATCCTTTCGTGCTCGTAACGGGAATCGGATCCATTATCTTTTTTTACGAGGGAAACGGAAAAGCAGCGGAAAAGAAAGTTGTTCGAGAAAAGATCATTACCAAGCCAGAAGATAAATCGACATCCTGATACGAGCAGCCAATTCAAATAGCTCGCGCTTTCGTAAAGTTCAGTATAATTTATATATCGCGATTATTAGAGAAATGTCTGTCTGTGCTGACAAAAAGATGCGTAAAGTTGTGAAACATTAGCGAGACTTAGTGATCAATGACACGCAAATTTTGTCGCCACCTGCAGGGAATAAAGACAGAGAGCTAAAAATCAATTGAATAAAAAAAAAATCGAAAAAAATGACGCAGGGCAAGGCATTGGCTGGGGGGCCTGGCGCGACGGGATGGATGCAACAACGCGAGGCGGTGCCGGAATTTCCGCCACTCCACGATTCAGCGGATTCTGATTCTGACCGAGAAAATGAAAAACGACCGCGCGTCTAAAATTACTTTTGGAATGAGCGAGCTAGAAATGGTAACGAAACTAATAAAACAAAATACACGTAAAAAAAAACAGCAACAAAATCTAGAGAGAGAGAGAGAGAGAGAGAGAGAGAGAGAGAGAGAGAGAGAGAGAGAGAGAGAGAGAGAGAGAGAGAGAGAGAGAGAGAGCGTGTGTGTGTGTGTGTGTGTGCGTGCGTGCGTGCGTGCGTGCATGAAAGAGAGAGAAAGAAGAGGAAAAACATAGAGCAGAGTGTATGTCAGGGAACGAGAAAAAAAGCAGACGATCGCTACCGGGAAACCAGGAACCACGTCGTCACCCACTACCGACACGCACGTGTGTGTCGACACACAGACAGCCATATACACCCACATACGTATACACACATGCGATATACGCGCACCTCCGAGCCACACAAGGAAATAACGTTGGTGTTCCTACGATTAATAATAACATTAATTTCCGGTTTCGAAACATTTTTCTCTTTTTTCGTCAAAGAAAGAAGGCCAAATGTACCGAAAGATGCGGCGATTACCATTAACAGCTTATCACGAGCCAATCAATACGTGATCAATTAGTGATTTGTCAAAATAAATACGATTACATAGGGAAAATCCAATTTTTTTTAACATCGCATCGTTCGATCGACTGCACAAGACAAAACAGTTTCACATTTCCGCTCGCATCTTCCTTGCCTCTGCCCTTCAATCTTGATACTTAATCTTGCCTTATCGAGTGACTGTGCACGAGCATCTATGTCACCTATTTACAGAGGATTTAAAGGGCGAAACGAGTAAAAGAAAGTAAAAAAAAAGGCGGGTAGAAAGAGAGAGAATGAGAACGTTTGAGAGAGTGGAAAGGACGGCGAACGATAAGAATCCGTAGGACAATGTGCTCCTAAGAACGTAGGTCGCTTTTACTAAGACAATACGGCAGCGTACAGACGTCTAGCTAAGGAGAGAGAGGGAGAGAGCGTATACAATCGACTAATTTTTTTTTTTTTTTATTTTTTCACGTATGCTATACAACACGCATACGTATGTAGACATAGTTTGTCATAGACAGATATTTTTATTCTTATAATCTCTCATCCCCGACACTCTCAGTTCGTATTGTATTTTTTTTTTCTTTCGAGTTGTTTACACCCTTTGGTTTTAATATTTGACTTTGTTTCTTCAATAATTTTTATCGTCATGTTATGTAAATCCTCCCACTATAATGCGTAGCGTAACTTTTTGCTGGGTACGGATTTAAAAGAACGATATTTTTACAATGACATTATCATTTTAAGGTAATTTGTTTCTTAATTTCTTGATAAGAAACTAAAAACTTGTATTTTATCAGAAACAGCTTTAGCAAAATTTTTGACGCAGTTCTTTTTAAATCTAATCCCAGCATCCCGAGTATCGTGTAATGCTAGTTTTCTTACGTTCGATTATGGTTTAAGTTCCGAGTTTGAAGTTTAGCTTCGAATTATACTTTTGCAGCGATGCGTTGATAATGTTTGCGTGCTGATTTGTTCATTTCCGTTTAAATGCGAAGACACCATTTGCTGCTTCTCTCTCAAGAAGCAAATTACAACGATTGCAATAATTTCCCAGCATTATTATTTATTTTCTGAAAATTCAATACACGCATACGCGATTAGTAGATATATAAGGAGATAATTTTTAGGTGTCCTCGCTGTAAAAAGCTTAGTATCGTACAGTTTGTTACGTTGAAAAATTGTATGCATGATTGTACCCACGAGCGAACTGAGAAACTCGATTCATTCTCTTCTGTTGTAAAACAAACGATTCAGCACGAGATCTTATTAAAATTCGTTTTCTTTATGTCTCCTTTTCTATTTTTATTGATTTCAATACCCGACACACATACAGAGGCAAAAATGTCGAATCCAGAATTCAAATTCTACCGTTTGGCCTCACGAAGCGTCAATCTTTCGGTCAAACCTGTTCATTCGGCTTCGATCGCACAATTTTCTGCAAATTAAAATATATTTTCTATTGAATTATATTTTCTATTAAAGCAAAAGCGTTGTGATTAAGAGAAGTATTGTCGGGAAACACAGAGAAACGAATCGAAGTCGGATTTTTATTGGTACATGTTGCACATTGTTACATGTTTCCGGTCGAATAGAAATATAGGTTTTGAAAAATGGCGTGAGAAAACGTTCAACTGGATTCGACGTTTAAAATATACGATTGCGCCTGTCTAGCCTTAGTTGGTCGTATGTACGTAGGTACATATGTATTGTGTATCGTATACATGTGTATAAAAATATATATTCTATACTTTCGTATCTGTATAACTCACGTGTCACCATTACGATAGTAATCACTTTCTACCATGAACTGGACAAAAACGTAAAGCGTTCCGACCAAGTTTCCCTTCGACCATGTGCGTGCATGAATATGAATAGTCGCCGGAAAAAGATACATCGTTACGACCGATTTCCACTGGTTCTATCTCTTTAATCGTTCCAACGCGTAGAAAAGATTGGAAATTCGTTGGAACTTGGTGACTAGAGAAAAGCCAATTGTAAATTGTCAATAGTGCTTTTTCACGCGACTAGTGTGATCACGCTCGCGTACACGGCCGGTACTGTTTGCTTTCAGGAGCTGTCGCCTTGAAATACTTAAGAAGAATCACAAGAAGATACGCGAAACAGACAATTACGAGAATGAAATTATGATGTAGGAACGCATATGTATAAGTTGTATCGTAAAAATGCTCGCGCAATCTGATCACCTCACTATCTGTGATCCGAGGCTCGTCGTTAACACGGCGAGTAATACGAACTAAAAAAAAAATCGATATTAAGCTATTAATGTTATGTAATGCAGATTCTCTAAGCGAGAAGCGTTCACGTTCTTGAGCGACGCGCAGAAAGGAAGTCGCGTCAGATTTCGACGAACGAACGACGTGTCGTCGAACTCTGATCTACCGATCGAAAAGCCAGCACCGACGAACGAGGCATTCAAATGTCCTAACATTTGCAATTATACATCATAGGATTGAGCAAAAGTATTTATATTTGTGGAAAGGAAAGAAGCGGTCAGAAACGGTGTACATCCGTTCCTGCCCGGTTTATACTCTTTCACCTTTTTCTACTCCTACCGCTATTTCTTCCATTTCATCTCCTCCTTTCACTTGACGCTGACTTGCTCAAAGATTAACGTGAATGCTTCTATGCTCATCGGCGCCACCTTTTCCCCTCTCAGTGAGGCCCATCGAGCGAAGATTGTTAAACTGAAAAGACAATGAACGAAAAAAAAAGGAATGAACGTACAACAAACGTGGTAAACAAACGGATAAAAAATATGATTGAAAAACAGAACAGAAACGAAGCAATGGTCCTGCGACACAACACTAATGTATACGATTTTTCAACATGAAAATATTATATATTGTAGCTATACATATAGAGGTATATAAAAGAGAATAGTCCATAGGCAAAACTATAACAGCTAAGTACATCATTGTAACGACGATGCTAATTAGTAAAACGAGATTTATTTTATTATTATTATTATTATTATTATTATTATTATTATTATTATTATTATTATTATTATCATTATACTACTACTACTACTACTACTACTACTACTACTACTACTACTACTACTACTACTACTACTACTACTACTACTACTACTACTACTACTACTACTACTACTACTACTACTACTACTACTACTACTACTACTACTACTACTACTACTACTACTACTACTACTACTACTACTACTACTACTACTTTTATTATTATTATTATTATTATTGTTGTTTTTATTTTTATTGACGTTATTATTATTATCAATATTATTGATATTTGCGGTACTCGCATTGTGATGATCGCACTGCAATTGTATTATTATCCTTATGGATAGCAATTATTAATATTATGAATTATTGAAATTTATTATTACGCCCAAACCGTGTTGGACGTATTTTTTTAAGGTAAAAGAATGTCGATTGAGGCGATTTCTAAGTGATTTCTATCGATTTTATTAATTATTGATTGTCGACGATTGTCATAATGAATTGTGGATCGACGATTTATTACTTAGCACGTAGGGAAAAAGAAAAAAAAGGATATCCATTTATTGTATAAACGAAGACGAGGCGGAGATGGAAATTACGAGTATCCTCCAGAAGATTAGGTGGTTAAATTCTGTTGTTAAATAATATGTTGCGGGTGAAATTACAGGCTGAAGATTGAATATTGAGAAGTATTTCTCCTGAATTTACGTATCTTTTATTTCTTTGCAACACATTTTATCAATTTTCTATTTAAAAGTTTGAATTATATTGTTTCTTCAAAGATCCTATGGACAGATTAGTAGCAAGAAAACAGAAAATTCTACGTCTGTGTATCTCAAAAGTCAATCTTCAGCATGATTTTTTCGCTACCATGCGACCAGTACAAGTGCGTTTGGCACAGCTAGTATACGACAAAAGAGCGCCTGAAGTTCGCTGTGAGACCGACTTCAAGCGTCCCTTATAAGCTCTACCTAACATTTAATAAAATGAAATGGAAACGAGTCAAGAATACGATCGATAAAGCGAAGTAAAAAGAAAAAAAAAATAACGTTTAACATTTATGGATACACAATATAAGATATATATTCATATTCCTCGCTCCCCTTCCGCTGGATCCTTTCCTCCAATCGTCCAACTTTCGTTTAAGATAATCTACAAAAGAAAAAAGATCATTTGTAAAATTTGTTTGAAGCGCACGCCAACGCTGATAATTATTGCATTTATGTTTCTTATTATCGGATGAAATTTCAACTTACTTTCCTGCACGGAAAGCATTATTTTTAAAAAAGTTTTCTTTTTTATTTTAATAAGAAAAAAGATTTTTATAGTTTTAATGCAGAACTTTCAATATTTTAAAACATAACATTTTATAACATGAGTTCTAAAATGCAGCATCTTTTCATTTTGTTAGAATATGCGAAAAAGGCTGATAAATACTTCAAAAAGCGTAAAAGAAATGGAAAGAAAGTTGAAGTCACGTCTCGATGTGTACAACAGTATACCACAGAATCATTGTATCGATTAAAATCATGATAAACTTAATAAAATGCTCAAAAATAATACTAGTTCGATTTGTACAACTGTTTCATGTTATTTGTATAAAGTATTCCCTTTTATATACTCTCTCCGTTATTATTTTTGCTATTATTAATGTTTTAAATTATAAAAAGTTCCCTTTTTTATGGTATTCGTTTCAATATTTGAAACGAGAAATCATTAGCAACAAAGTAATTGTAATATTGAAATCATTAGTAACAAGGGTCGAGTAAAATACAAATGGAGTAAAAATTTATATTTAGAAAGTTAGAAATATTTTCATCAAAAATAAATTTTTTTTATTAAGTGAAAACCACGATCTTTTGAAGATTTTTTGTTGTTCCTTTACGTTAATTTTCGTATTTCGTGAAAAGAAATTTCATCAAGTGTTTGGTGCTGCCATCTATTAGCTGTGAGATGATGTAGAGTATAGAAGAAATTGATTGAAAAATGTAATTAATAGGCCTGCACAAGTAATTCGAAGTTCCTGCACAAAATTCAAATCATCGATAGTGTAGAGACGGCAAGTTTATTAAAACGTCGAAAGTTTGCGAGAACTTTAATTAGCGTTGAGAGTGCCCTAAATGTAAATGAAAAACACATGTATGTTGAAATATTTTAACACATTATTTTATTGGTTTTTTCCTTAAAAAAAGAATGAACTTGAAATTGGTTGTTGGGTTTTTGGATTCTGGCGAGTAATGACTGGGCATTTCGAAGCGACGATACACACTAATTTGCAAATTGAACTAGCTATATATATATATATAATATTTATATATACATATATATACATATACATATATATACGTATATATACATATACATACACATATACATATATATGTATATACATATAAGGTAGGTATCTTTCTCGTTTACTGCATAATACATAAGTAATAATGCATGTTTACATTTTCGTTTTCATTCTTCCTCTTGTGCTCGTTTTCTCTTTTTGCAACTTTCACTCGCACATTCACACTCGACATTGATTCGATCGTATTCGTAGGTTCAAAGAATAATCGAGTTTATCCTTTCGTTATTTTTCTCTTTTGTTATTTTATTTCTTTTTTTCTTCTTCTTTTTGTTTTCAACATACGAGAGTTCCTCACTGACAGATACGTTCACACACATAGAATACTTATTTCTCATTCAAGGAGAGAAATGATACAATCGAATGTTCGCGTCACGACGAACACGCGAAGCTAATGCGCGTGCTTTTCTTTAACTATGAGAATAAGTGTTGTCGTCAGTCGTGAATAATGATAACAGTGTTCGTGATCACGTTTCTTAAAAAATACATGTCAGGTTGATTTTTTTTTTTTTTCACCGACAGAAATGGCTCGTTTTAATCGTGGGAAAAGAGGACTTGCTTCCAGTCGATAAACGCTGTTGATTCGTCTTCCTCGTTTTGACTAATAGTCACCCGTGTTCTCGACGCGACGCGAACGAAGCGCGGACAATGATATACGTATAAAGGTACAATCTCCACTCGATCTGTTTTCTCTGAAACGAAACGAGTGTTCTTTTACATGTTCACATATGCATACATCTATATATCTGTATATCGCGTGTGTATGTGTCTGTGTGTGTGTGTATGTGTACATATGTATAAGTAATATACATTAAGTTTACAATAACGTGAAGATTGGCGGGATATTGCGCGAATAAGATGTACCTGACAACAGTATTAAAGAAAGAATTAAATATATCGATGTTCGCGCGCGCGTGTCAACACGGATGTAATACATCGAGGTAGATAACTATATATATGTATGTATGTATGTATTATATATATAAACGTGTTTCATCGATCGTCGGTAATAATTTCGCGCAGAATCATCCGTCAATCATCCGCCATTCACACAACTGGCAGCAGCACACACTGCGTTATATCGCTGTATACTTTTTTAAAGTTAGTTTAATTAGTCAAAGTTAAAGCTTTCAATGGTTTCTTTTTTTACTTATTTTCTCTTCCTTCTTACGTAACATTTTTGTCTTTCTTTTACAACAATGGTGCACGCGATTCTTTTTCAAACGTGTATAGATTTCGTTCTCTTTCGCGCGCGCTCGCTGAATTTTTCCCGACCTCGCGATATTTTTACTTTCCCAGACACACACGCACGTATTCTCGTTCGTTCTTTCGTTTGTTCGAACAGGCACCGGCTGTCACGCAGCCTGTCATTCATTGCCGGGTTTTCGTCTCCAAATTTGCTTTCCGTTTGCACTCATTTTTTCGTAGAAAGCACTTTAAATTCATTACGCGCCGCATTATATACGACCAACTATTATTCGCTTTGCTTTCCGTATTAATTTCTTTCTCGATTTGTTCTCCCTTCCTTTTTTTTTCATTTTTTTTCCCTTCTATTTCTCGCTCTCTATTTCTCTTTCTCGTTTCACTTTCTCTTTTGCACCCTTTTTGATTTCTTGCGCGCGTCAATATGCCAGTCGATATGCTATTGTTCGCCAACGACATCCACGCGAAATATAAACAATGAAAATTCGCATCGATGAATGGATGAATGACAAATGGACAAGTATTAAGCGGGAGAAGATGTAAAAGAAATAGAATTCGACTTTCTTTCTGTGAGTACATCATTCGCGAACAGTAGCGTACAATAGGTTTCCTTGCAACCGATACTTGGAATCAGTCGTGATCTCGTTTTCAAACGTATGCACGATTCGTTGACGAACAAATCGGAGTATTTTAGATTATCGTTAAACAGAAAAGAAATTCATTGGCATTCACGGCGACAATGATTTTCTATATAGAAAATTATTATTGAAACGAACATAGTGGAAAGAAAAGAAATACTATTCGTGACCGGTCGTATATCGCGTATTCGTCGTGACGTTCGACCAGAAGATACGACTATTCGAATTTCCTCCGTTATAATCTTCTCCTCTGTGATTTTTTTTTTTTTTTTTTTTTTTTTTTTTTTTTTTTTTTTTTTTTTTTTTTTTTTTTGTTCGTTTGCGTATCCTAATTTTGTGAACGTGTAATATTAAGGCAACTCTTGTTACTATTTAATGATTCATCGCGATTTATTCTCTTCCTTCCCACTCTTTCTTTTACTACCGTTCATTTACTCGTTTTCGATACTCCAAAAGTTTACCAACCTTTAACTTGTCACGAATCACGCAAAGCTTTCTCGCTCTCTCGAAAATACATTTACGATCTTTTCTGTACATAGTATCGTTTTGTTATTTGTTTTTCTTTTTTTTTCTCTTTTTTTCTTTTACTATTCTCTTGACACGAAACCGTCTAGTCGAGCGACATCTCGGCTACAAAGTTCCAATGAAATAACGTCGACGAACAAACACGATACTGCGACGGTCGTGTGATCGTTTAATCCTTTGAGAGAAAATTGAAGTATCGAGATGCTTAGCAGCGATCCTAGAGATTCAAAGAAACGAGATTTAAGTCGAGAAACGACAGGTTTTCCTTTTATTTTTCCCTATACGTTATGCTATACGAGTATGGTATTGGCGAAACGGTCTCTGTGCTTCTCAAAGAGTCAAAAATCAGAAGGATCGATCGCTCGACTCGACGGAGCGGCCGCTGCTCCGCGATGCGCTACGCAGATTTGGTTCAGAGCGCGAAATCGATGGACGAAAATGAATTGTCTGCTTAAACGTGAAAAAAATTGACTTGCACGCACATCCGTTACGTTCAATTCGTCGCTCGATTCGGTCGAGTTATGCGGGCTGCACGCACGTGATCAAACGAAGATTCAAACTTGAAACAGGATCAATGTTCTCTTTTTAAATCGTTCAAATATATTTATATGTCTATTTTATACATATAGAGATCGATGTGTAATAATGTATCGACGAGATTTCGATATTTGCAAAAGTATGAAACTCTACGGAGCTCGTCGGCTCGTCCAACAGCCGAGAGATCTAGTGACGAAATTTTATTTCTTTTATATTTTTTTTCGTTTCTTTCTTTCTCGTGATTATTTATTATCAACAGAGCATTGATATACGCTTTAGCATCGATATACGCTTTCATTATTCGTTCGTGTCCGCTTAATATGTATATATTTATACATATATACGTATGTATGTATTTATATATAAATATATAGATATAAAATGCATACACATGTCATCTTTTACGTGTACATATTTATATATGTATATTATTTAAATGTATATGTATATGTATGTATACATATATATGTATATGCATATGTATATACCTATATGTATATGTATACATATATCTATATATATAACACACATACCCACGCACACACACACATATATATATATGTATAGATAAGTAGAAAAACTCTTAATTGTAGTATTCACGTGCTAATCCATTCGACGCCCTCATATCATCGTCGTTTATTATATCTTTTGTTCGCCTAGCGTCGTTAGAAATAAATGCAAATAATGAAATCGTACATGGATTTTCTGACTCTCGTAATCAACTAATTGATTCTTCGAAGTCTCTGTTGCTTAGAAACTGATGGAGGTTCATAATCCGGTCACGAGTTCGCTTCTACCCTATAAAGTTTAATTATATATGTACTTTCTACGAACGAGCCGAGAAGTGTCTTTACGTTTCGTTTTTTAATTAAAAGTCGCGACAGATCGAGATCACGAGCTCTCTGCGTATCTTGCACATCCGTTTTCAATCGCTGTCCTTCGTTTTTTCTTTTTCACTAACATGCATTTCTTTCATTTTTTCTTTCTCCTTTGTTCTCTGAGATACATCATTCTTCTATTTTCAGTCGCTTTTCCATTTTCCCCCTATTTGTCTTCCGCTTTCTTCGCCTCTCTCTCTCTCTTTTTTTTTTATTCGATCATTTAATGACAATCGAAGCATTTCATATCCGTCGCCTTATCGAGCAGACGATGTATGATCGTTATCGGACAACCACGGTTTTTGAGGATCGATTTGAACGATTCACGGAAAAAAATTCATGCTCGTCCATGTCATTTTTTTTTTTTTTTCTTTAACTCGATCTTTGAATCGACGATAGAAATCCGTGCATTTATAGTACGATGTTTAATTATGACGACTATATAGCTAGTAAATAACAGACGTTTTACGATTAATTCCAACTTCTAATGCTCGCTAATACCTTCGTATACTCCCATATGCTGAACTATATAAAATTTCACGAAATACAAATAGAAAGATATAGTAAATTGGAAAAATCGATAATTTGACTGGTTTTAACGTCTACTTGGACACGTTAGCGGTATTGACTCTATCTAAATGTTCGATCGTTCTTCCGTAAAACGTTGAAATTAGATCCTCGTTCTTAAGAGTCTTTCTTTCTTTCTTTCTGAGAGAAACAGCTCTGTCTCCATTTCACTAAGCTAATCAGTATCGTTGTTCGCGCATACTCTTCTCGTTTCATTCCAAGATGCTTATTATCTTCTTCTCGCATCGTCCTTTTTCTTTTTCTTTTTTTTTTTTTTTTATCAAAACGAACCATTATTGGAGCGTGCCGCTTCATACACTGTAAGATACGGATCGAAGGGTTATCCGAATTGTATGTCACGATCCTCCTTATCGTTATAAGTATCATTCTTAGCATTGTCGTTAATATTATCAGCGTTATCGTTATTACTATGTTATTATCGTTATTAATCGTTCATTAACTTTAGTTTGCATGATAGTTACTCGCGTTTACGTTAATTAGCGCGTTCAATTCAAAGTATAATTATTCGTGCGCGCGCGCGCGCGCGTGTGTGTGTGTGTGTGTGTGTGTGTGTGTGTACATTTATACTTATTATATGTATGTATACATACCTTCTTGAATTAAAACTATATATATATATATTTATATTTATATTTATATTTATGTCTTATTTATATTAATATTTACGTGTTTGTTGTTTACGCTAAGTCATCGATAAGAGGTTGGTCATATGCTTGTTTTTACGATGCTAAAGAGTTTTGTAAGTTTGAAGATTTCGACTTGTATAATTCACACGCACGTGAAAGGTAATTATTTTTCGCCTTTTCACTCTCTATCCAATCCTCGGCAGTCGATTCTTTCACTGTTTTCTTTGCTGTTCCATACGCCACTCTCTTTTTCTCGCAGTGTTCCATTCGCACGTTCAAATTTTTTTCCTTTCACTCGTCAATCTTTTTCACTCTTTCTCATCCATTCCTACTCGACATTAGTACAAACGCATTTTGGGGCTAAAAAATTCTCTATCCACGCAACGGTATCATCGATCTGGCTAGATTCTTTGGATTTATCACAGAAAAATAGTTTTAATAATATCCCACTTTACTTCACCCACGTGCACTGACACGTTTTCTAACACTTTCGTATGTACGAAACGTGCAAACGAAATTCCATGCTTTTTCAACGACTAAGAAGAAATGTATGAATAATAAAATGAATAAATAATCTGTACAAATATAACAGAAATAAAATATTTAATGTTTACAAATAAAATATTTAAAATGTTTGATATTTACAAATAATATTACAAAATATTTAGAAATAAAACAAAGATAAAAAGATATACAAAAATAAAAACATCGTTCTTGGACGAAATAAATAAACGAAAAGAAAAGAAACATTCTTTTGATAAAAAGACATAGACAGCGGAAGTGTTAGAACTTTCTTCCATTTCATTTCTAAATTCTATTTCAAGGAGTGTAAACGTTGGCATATCTGAGTATCCGAAATTCTCACGCATTCGTCTGTTTTTTTCTTTTTTCTTTTTATTATATTTATGCATTCTCTTTACAGCGACGTTTAAACGCGACGATACGAAATACGATTGAGTTTTATAAAGCACTTAAGGGAAAAAATCACGCTCAGCATCGATTGCACATCATAAAATTCACACTCGCGAGATTCTCGATGTTTCTCGATAGTTTTTTATATTTTTTCTTCCTTTTTGTAATTTATGTATTATTCTCCTTTTTTTTCATTTCATCTTCATTTACCGTAATGGCACTTTCTTCGGCGCTTTATAGTGCAACATACATCACCGTATAATGTGCCTCTCAATGTGAATTTGTCGGTATAGTTCTTCTTTCTTCAACCGACGGAAAAAAAGTGAATGACAAAATTGAAGAAAAAAAAAAGGAAATAGAAAGAAATACACTATGTCCAATGAAAAACAAAAGTATTTTATCACCGAGAACCTCAAGCCACGAGAAGCATTCGTATATTGTCGACAAATCTACCGTTTCTTTTTTTCTTTTTTCTTTGTCCATCTTTCACTCTGCCTCTTTTTCTCTCTTGTTTTTCTCGGTCGTTACATACTTACATTAATTATACGGTAGTACTACGTAGTTACACATATTCAGTCGAAATCCACGCACGCAGATTACGCAGACAAGCGTGAAGTGGTATTGAAAAAATGATTTTTAAACCGTCTTTTTTGTTTTTTTTTCTTTTGTTTTCTTCTGTTTTTCGAGACTTTCACTCCATTCATCCGGTTTTCGTTCATAGTCGCATGTTCTCCCTTTCTCACATTTCATCACATCGCATCCGATATTTTATTTACATCTATCTACGTATAGATGCTTGTGTATACGTGCTGCGAAAAGAGACACATGTTATTTTTATATACATTCATGTATCTCGTGTGTGTTTCCGCTTAAAACACTCCGTACGATTGGCAGTATATTATACGTGTTCCTTTTTCTCCTTCTATTTGAAATTCTTCAGTTTCTATAATTACATAATTTCGATTCGGCTACATGCGCGCGCTTATTCACTGATCATTTACGCTTCTTTTATACGTAACATATGCATATGCGTGTATATATAATGTATACATGTGTATATGCTTGTTCCGGCGATTATTTTTTGCCTTATTTTTTTTTTTTTTTTTTCTTTAAGCGCATCAAAGAACTCGAAATGACGTTTGTTTGTTCTTCCGTACGTTCGATTCAGTTATTTCTTTTTCTTTTTTTTTTTCTAATGCATTTGTACATAGTGTATGTGTGACTATCGATTAATCGATCGATCGATGGATTTCTCATCTTGCTCCAATTGAGTGATGATTACGACACGAAAATTATACATTTTAATGGTAGTAACAATGCTCGTAATTTAATAAAATGTTTCAGTATTTTTAGCATTAGTAAAAGTAGTAATAATAATATTATCAGTAATAGTAATCGTAATAATAGTAGTAGTTAGTAGTAATAGTGGTAATAACAGTAATAGCAGTAGTAGTAATAGTGGTGATGGTGATGGTAGTAGCAGTAATAGTAGTAGTAGTAATAGTAACAGTAGTAGTAGTAGTAGCAGTAGTAGTAGTAGTAGTAGTAGTAGTAGTAGTAGTAGTAGTAATAGTAGCAGTAGTGATAGTAGTAATAGTAGTAGCAGCAGCAGTAGTAGTAATAGTAATAATAGTAGTAGTAGTAGTAGTAGTAGTAGTAGTAGTAGCAGCAGCAGCAGCAATAGTAGTAGTAGTAGTAGTAGTAGTAGTAGTAGTAGTAATAGTAGTAGTAGTAGTAGTAGTAGTAGTAGTAGTAGTAGTAGTAGTAGTAGTAGTAGTAGTAGTAGTAGTAGTAGTAGTAGTAGTAGTAGTAGTGGTGGTGGTGGTGGTAGTGGTGGTGGTGGTGGTAGTGGTAGTGGTAGTAGGAGGAATAATAGTGGCGGTAGTAGTAGTAGTTATTATTGTAGTAGTAATAATAGTAATAGTAATAGCAGTGGGAATAGTGATAGCAATAGCAGCGATAGTAGAGATGGCGGTGTTTGGTGATGGTAATAATATTTAATAGCAGTAGTATGCAGTAGTAAATAGTAATAGTAGCGACGGCGGTCGAGTGATTGTAAATTATAATAGTAATAGTAATAGCGATAATAGTGATAGTATTAATAAGTAATAGTAGTAGTTGTAATAATAGTAATGAAGTAGTTCCGTCTCTTGTAGATGGTGACATAGTAGCAGTGATAGTACGTTTCAAGTCAGTATTATGCAATAATTTACACGTGCTCGTGTTTCATTTTTCGTTTCTTTGTTTGTTTTTTTTCAAAGAACGTGAACATATTTGCCTCTACCGCTCTGTTGTTTTCTATTGTTTTTTTTTCATTCTTTTTCTAACGAATGATCGTGATACATGGTCCTTTCTTTTTTTCCTCCGTTTCATTGAATTTTTTATTGGCACAAGCTGCGAGAATACGGAACAACGACACAGCGACCGTTCGTTTCGACGTTGCTCGTTCCTTTTCATTTTCTTCTCGGAGCAAAATCTCATTTGTTGGTCCTTCGTTCGTTCGTCCGTGTATGCGTTCAATGTAATACATACCATGTGTCTCTCCGTTTATGCGTTTTAACGGAGGATCGATTATCGTGATCGCGACAAAGCAGCCAGTTGTCGCGAGCCATGAATGTTTCTTACGATAGAAGAGAGTCGAAGCGATGTTGAGATGATTTAGTAAAAATTCCTACATATTTAATTCGATGTATCTTTTAGCACGTTTAGCTTCGAGTACCTTTTTTTAAGATTTTATATATATATATATATATGAAGGTTTATAAAGTTATACATATACATATACATATACATATATGGTTATACATATAACTTTATAAACTTTATAAACCTATGTGTATAGGTTTATATATATAAATCTATTATATATATCCCGATACAAAGCTACTCCTCTATCTGCAGAGCAGCTGATTATTTGAATAATTTCGCAACGATATTTCTCTTCTTCTGACACATTTTCGATACATTTTTATAGGGTGAACATTCTTTGTAATTTATTTACGCAACGTTGTTGGCTGGTCGTGAATATTCGTAAAAGTAAAATAAAGGGAGAACGTCGTATTGACAAAAAACTGCGGCTACCAATTTGTAAACGTACGAGAAAATCGGATATTTATAGCCGCGGTTCTTGTTGCATTTCTCAACCGTTTCTTCGATATTTTTTTTTTCCTTTTGCACGGTTTCGTTAACGATAGAACAGACTTCTATGAAACTTGAATAAATTCGATCAAGATGTTTGTCTATTCGTTCGATAAATTGAACGCTACTACGGAAGATATTCTGAGCGAGATCGAACGAATTCCGTGCAAACAGTGAAGTTAGAAGAAACTCGTGTCTCATGGTTCGCATCGAACGTATCGAACGGTGCCATTTTCCTACGTTTATACGACTACATCTCATTTAATTCTTTCGCACATATGAAAACTCTTTATTCGTCAAAGGAAATTCGTTTTCGTTAATCAGTTTTCTCTTGGTTCGCATCGAGAACCTCCTTAACGAATCGTTCGAGTTGGGCGCAGCTTATAGAGAAATCAAAAAGAGAAGATTTCGTTGGCAAACGTGGATAACATACCCGCGTCGCCGACCAGTTCCTCCAGAGACGGAAACATATGGAACCTTGCTACATCCAAGTCAGTGAGAGGACGTCGCGTAAATCGCAATTGATACAGTTGTGAAAAACTTGATAGATTCGTGTAGAGAGGGATCCGAAGCGAACGTGCTCGACCATCCGAGAGCGTTTCCCTCGTGGTATAATTCATCGTATAAAAAGAGGATCCTCCTCGGCACGGTCCGTCGATTAAAAAGCACAGCGAAGGAAGTTTTCAAGTTCGAGAAACGAAAGAAAATTTCAGAAAGTTCCCAAGTATGTAATCTCCAACGACACTTGAACTTTATCGCAAAATTACTACACAACAGGCAGTAAAGTTGGTGAATATTCCTCCCCCCTTTTTCCCCTTTCTTCTTTCTTCATTCAGCTTTGCTTGTTTTACGCGTTTAAATCGACGATCGTCGTTTCGTGGCACACGGCAGACAGTCTGTTCGATGGTGATCACCGTGACGACTGCACATTTTAGTATTATATTATACGTTGCTTTGTTGTCCCTGTAACGATCATCCGATGTTGCCTTCTTTCAATCACGTCATTTCCCTTTGGAATCCTTTGCTTGTCCTGTTTCATGCACCGATCGAGAAATACGATTCAATTAAGTTTGATCAAGCCTTCCCTTGAACCAGCCGATTTCCATTGCTTGTTTTGCAACGTCTCACTGAGTCCTAATCTTCTTCTATTTCTTTCTCCACAGTGACGACATGATATTGCATTGTAGCTTCTCTTCCTTGTTTCTGATCGTGTACACCTATCTTGTCCGACTTGCGGGACGTGGACATCAACTCCGATGTAGTTCCCAAGTTTCAAGCCAGTTGATCGATTTATATCGCTCCCGCGTTCGTGGTTAAATTAATGCGTCTCCCAATATGGAAGATTCACGCGCAAACCCTAAGACGCCTGGGGGCGTCCACGTCACCGGACCACCGTCCAGGGTCCCACTTTGGCTAGCACCAGTCGTCTTCATCGCTATCAGAGTGTCTCGATCTGCAACGAAAATTCAACATTTTCAGTCTTTTGTTCTTGAGGCGAGTTTTCCATTTGCAGCCGCTGATTTTAAGTTGATTTACTGCATAAAACATTATTACGTTATTATAGATCAAGGATTTTGAAATTTTCTACATCTACAATTTAATTATGTTTCAAAACAATACAATACAATTATGTTTATTACTATTTCAACTACTATTTCACGCATCTGTATAAAAATGGTTGAAAATTGTGCAGAAAAGAATAATCCTCACCAATTTTAATGGAACTGAAACATGTTGTCGAGAACATAATAATTCTGAACGATCATTTCCTATACAAGTAATCTTCATTATCCCAAATAATGACAAAAAACTAGCGACACATTGAAATTGAAGCGACAGATTGAATTCTGGATGAATCTATTGCTTTATAGATTTTCGCGAGATTTATTTAACTTTGCTTCGGTATTCGTATAATGGAAAAAATAAAAAAAAATAAAAAATCCAACGATATTGAAAAAATCTGAAAAGCAGGAAAATCGTTTACACTTACATACGTACCGCCAACATTAACGAATTTGGTATATTTCAAGTTAGGGTAAGGTTCTAAAAAAATTGTTATCTTTCACCTTACTAAATTAATAAGTCTATTATATAGCAAAAATAAATAAGTAAAGATAAATGTGATAGATAAGCAAGGTGTATCTTTCTGTAATTGATATGTAATATAAATCAATACCAATGCTCATTTTTAAAAAATGCTTATCATTTTTTGATTATTGATTTGAGTTAAATAAATTTCCGGCCGGCAACATTCTTGTTGAATTAAAAATTGAGTGCCTCTGTCTCTCTTTTATCTGTGTTAATAAACTAAAATGAAAATGTCATAGGCAGCCGGCAACCAATTATATTTATGCACACGCATTAATGTCACATAGGCAGAATTTACATGTACTAGAATCGGCAGTTTTTTACAAATATCTTGGAAACTAAAATCGACGATAACGTGTATAGAAAAAAGTTGTTTAGAATCATGTCTACATATTTCAACTGCATTGATATCGGTGAAGATTATTCTTTCTGCATATTTACCAAATAGTTTTCATATTTACCAATAATTAATTTTGTAGAATAGAGTAAAAAAAAATTTTTTTAATAAAATGACATATAAAGCAAAAGTTCATTAAGTGTATTACTTTTTCAGACGACAAAAGGAAAACTATTGTTTATAACTATATTGATATAATTCTAGTTCTAGTTCATAGTTCTAATTCATTTTTGTACAGATTTTCCATTTTTTCGTTTCAACAATCAATACAACAACATAAGTCCTGACGACTATTAAAAATGATATACTACCAAAAACATACAGTGATTTGAATAATAATACAGGTAATTACACTATATTGTCTTGAAACATAGTCAAAGATATACAAAATTTCAAAATACTTGATTTCTAATAAAAATCTAACAATTTTCTCTTCAAAAATAAATCGCTTAAAAATTGGTAGCTTCGAATGAGAATACTTTCTTAATATACTCGTGATTGTATCTTAACTTGACTGTCAAAATACTGGCTGAACGATTCTGAAGTTATAATTTATATTTTAATAAATTAACTATCTTGGAATATTCATTTTTTAATTGATCCTAGAATCAGAGGCTATTTCATACTTCAAACATTTTATTCTAATCGCTCGCTTTTTTTTAATCCGACTTTTTTAAATTGCAATTCGAAAATTGTCTGGCATAGATTTTTGCTCAGTAGTACAAATTAAAACAGCTCAGACGTTGAGTTCCCGATTGCTGAAAAGAAACTTGGATTAATGCTTCATGCAAGATTTACAGTCCGCGACAAAAAAATAGCACACCCGGTGTTTTTGTTAATTATTATTGAATAAATTACAAAAACATAATTTTACATATACATAGGTATTGTATGTCAATTTCTGCAACGTATGTAATGAAAATCATAACACAGTCCTCATTTTATCTGTAAATACAAAAAAAAACCTTAAAAATCGGCGCGACAAATTAATAGCACACTATTTTTGAAAATCAATTTCTGTTCATATTTACCAAGAAAAATCAATATTTAACATTTTGTAGAACCTCGAGACTTTTTAATAATTACAATCATTTGCCTTGGCAGCGATTTATAAAGTTTTTTAATTCGTTTTTTATTTATTTTGTATTTTTCGGCTACCATGGAAGAACAGATATAAAGTTTATTTGAGGTAAAATGAATGCCAAAAACTATTTAGAACTAATTAGTGAACAAATTGAAAGATGTGCTACAAGGATATCCGGAAATGGGTTTATATTTCAACAAGATAATGCGGCGATTCATGCTGCAAAAGTGGTAAAGTCATATTTTGAAGCTAACGAGGACTGCGTTTTGATTATCGTATATACATACGTTGCAGAAATTGACACACAATACCTATGTATATGTAAAATTATATTTTTGTAATTTATTCAATAATAATTAACAAAAACACTGGATGTACTATTTTATGTCACGGACTGTAGTATCGTCTAAGAGCTAAATTAATTAACCGTACCTGGGTGTCCTCTGCTTAGCTTGTGGCTGCGGCTTGTAGCCGTTGGGTACAGGACTGGGCAATAGACGGCCACCGCGGCCTATCGCCACCGCCTGCTCGAAGCTCAACGGACAGTGGCTCGATTGTATCGATGGCAGATGCTGTCCTGGCGGCGGATGCTGCATTCCAACCGGTATCGGCACGTGCATGTGCGATCCATGTGTCGGCGAAGCGTTCAACTTCGGGAAATTAATGTTCGCCGGTTTCAACTGCAAAGTCGAAGGTTTGTTCGGCGTTGGAGGCAGTCGGCGACCCCGTCCCCGTCTGGTTACCAACACCGGATAACTATGTTGATGGGGATGATGCCGATGATAGTGTTGATGCGAATGGGCAGGCTGGCGACCACCGATCGGACTCGGGCTTCTCGATCGTTGCTCCAAACTGGTCGTTCCGTAATGCCGGCCTCGATCAATGTGGTGAATAGGGCTCGGTGTTCTCGCTGGACTGGTCGAAGCGCTCCACGGACCTGACGAATATAATCGTTAGCGTTCGTGTTTCAAGTCTTTCTCAACGCAACGGCTATTTTCTAGCTTTCCTAGGAGATCATTCGGTAAACCGGGACTCGAGGACTATTCGAGGGAATAGTTGATACTGGAGGGAAAGTTTCCTGTGACCTGTGAGCATTGTTCGCGTGTCAGGAGGAACTATAGTTACTGAGTCGTTGAAAGTATAAATGGAGGAATTCGATTGCAGTTTGAGTTGGTCTAATTGTTCGTTACGTTAAAATCGATCAACATGCCGCATGCCAATTTCTCTAGCTATTCGAGGGGGGAGGGAGGAACCTTGGCGTACAATTACACTAGATACAAACAACTATCGAGTGTCTATGTTTCTAAATGGGTGGACCAGAGTACAAGTGTTCACAATGTGCTATAGTCACAAGCCTGTGTTATCTATTTCATGCACAGTGTTTCGAACAAATCAGAAATGTCACAAGAAGTAATTAAAAAATAGTTAGTTTCTTTTGGAGTGTTATTAGTTCGATGTGTTTCATCGTGACAGAAAGGAAGGAAGGGAAGCGATAGAGAGAGAGAGAGAGAGAGAGAGAGAGAGAGAGAGAGAGAGAGAGAGAGAGAGAGAGAGAGAGAGAGGGAGAGAGAGAGAGAGGGAGAGAGGGAGAGAGGGAATAAATGTTCATTATATGTCTGTTTGTGCGATCTTATTACTGCATCTTATACTAAGATGTACTAAATTGCATACTAATCTGTATCTGTTTGTTGTGTCGATGAATAATGTGGGCGGAGAATGAACAATTTGGTGGAAGCCAAACGATAATAGGTGACAGTAACGATAATAATATGATAGCAACAGGTGATGATAGTTGCTGATAATAATGATAGTAACAATGATGATATATTAGTGGCGATAACAGTAATAATAATAATAATAATAATAATAATAAGAAGAAGAAGAAGAAGAAGAAGAAGAAGAATGACGAAATAGCTTCGGAACAGGAAATGAAACGGAGTTGCGAAAGAAATTACCATCGTCGTAATAGTCGCAGTGGTCGTAATAGTCTTTGTAGGCGCATAACAGAACAAAACGAAGAAACATATTACATCGAGTGACACAGAGCTTTTGCCTCTTGCGAGCTTTTGCCTCTTGCGAGTAAACCACTTATAGCGACATTCATATTTTTTTTTTTTCTAAATCGTAACTACGAATCTCTCGTCCAGTCTGAGGCTCCGGTATCCGGAATAGAGGTCGGAGTAAATTTGTTCGTGGCACTACGATTGCTTTCATCCTTCACAATCCGTAAACACATTCGAAAAAGAGATTCGTAGGTTGGATTTCGTAAAAAGGACTTATCGTTGCACCGTGTTTTCTTCGACGGAATTATCATTGCTGTCTTGTACCTCGCATTCTGTGCCGATGATTGTACTGTGACGGATGGGGATGATGCGTGTGTCTCTGAATCTCGACGACGTTGCTAACCGTGTCGCTAAACCCTGGTCCTTCGTGGTAGTAATGACCGTGATGATCGTATCCAGTTCGTCCTGGAGAGTGTCTTCTGAAAAATGATAAATTCATTTCGTATTTAGATTATACGGCACCAACTGGTATTTAGCATGTGCAAACTATACTTTCTAATCTTTTTATTATTTTCTTGTTTCATTTGCATCGTGGCATAAAATTATATAAAATAATATGAAATAATATCGTAGCATAGATAAGGTAATAAATTTGTCAAAGTTTTTTGTATCTGAAATAGTGAAAGTCTCCTTGTTACCTTAAAGTCGGTGAATGCGATGGGTGTCTAGCTGGTTGTACGGGTGCGTGAAGTCTTTTGGTGGCGTGGGTAAGACTCTCGAGACTACCGGCACGCGAGTCGCTAACTACGACGTCCTGAAGTTCCATCTAAACGAACAGACTCATCGATTAAAAAGCCGATCCGAAGAATCGGAATAAATCAGGAGTTTAAGGAGAGTCGGGGTGTTGTCGGTTCTTTGCCTTCGTTACTAACGATTCGCGCCTCGAACAAACATCTTATTCGACTCGAGATGCCTTTTGCCTCCGGCACGCGAATCTCTGCATGAGTCTCCAGATCGAGAGCATAAACCG
The DNA here is from genome assembly GCA_030673865.1 of Melipona bicolor. Lineage (NCBI taxonomy): Eukaryota > Metazoa > Arthropoda > Insecta > Hymenoptera > Apidae > Melipona > Melipona bicolor. The sequence continues at coordinate 799,349 of JAHYIQ010000052.1, read as the reverse complement.
AAAATCAATGTACAACGTATGTACGTGTGTGTGTGTGTGTGTGTGTGTGTGTGTCTCGACAGCTTCTTCATAAATCGAAATACGCAAAGAAGATTCGCGCAGAGATTCGTCGCAGTTCGTGCTATGATAGTTTTTCTTTTGCTTTGTCTCGAGAAACGACAGACAATTTTGAAAATCAGAGGAGCAGTCAATGAAGAGGAGCAGAGAAGTTGATATACAGGCACATGTACGCGCGTGTAAGAGCATGCAAGTTAAAAGATTTGGGCATGCACATGCTTTGCTGATTTACTTTCGTTTGGAGCGGTTCAGAAGGTGAAAGAAGAAGAGAAACGAGTTGTGTCTCCGCTACTATTCCAACGAGTGGTGGCTCGTCTCAGAGATGTTACTTACTTACCGGAGTGGATACACATGGAATTATAACGAACAACACGGAGACGCACAGAGAACGAGGCAATCGTTGTCGAACGTACGAGTGCTTCGTTACTCTCGTAGAATAATCTCAAAGGCTGAAAGCAGCTAGGGATAAGGGTGGGGTTCTCTAAATGTTCACGTTGAACTTCCGCTAAAAAAAAAAGTTCGTTTCGTTTCCTTGTATTTACAACTGTGCTAAGGTGTGCCGTTCAAGATCGATTGCGATTGCGATTTTCGTTAACATTATGATCGACAAACGTGAACTCTACAGTGAATATACAGGATGGACGTAGTTAGATCGTCGATCGATCTTGATCTTTGCTGAGTCGCGGTCACGATGTCTAGCGATTGTTTTCGTCGGTGTTTCGAACAACCGTATGCGAATCAAACAGCGTTGCGTGACTAATCTCGCGAACGCGAGTCTATCTACCATCTATTCATCTAAGATCTATCCCGATCTAAAACGTGTATTCGAGTCCGTCTATGAGAAATTTCTTTGATTATTCGCGAACTAGACTAAAGGTGCTGTTGCTCCTTTGTCTAAATAAGAAATCGCGTAACTACAACACCGTCGTGTGTAATAATCTAATTTCACGAAAAAAAAAAAAATGTATGACGTATCCCCGGTCTAACGATAATCGACATCTAAGTCTAAGAAAGCGTAACGTCACATATTGAAGTCTATGTACAATCGGTTGATACGATCGACTAATGACAACAACACGAAAATCTATTAGATCCCGATTGAAGCGAAGTATCCTCGATCTACCGCGATCTAGACACGTATCTCGAGGTGAAATCGAACGAAATACAGCAAGTGGAAACTGTTTAGCTCGTGAGCATGCTAAACCCAACACAAGCCAAGTAAATTTGTTCTGTATCGCAACCGATCGAGGGGAATTTCATCGGAATCGAGATTAATTTGAAATCGAGGATTTTAATTGAATCGAGCCGAGAGACCTTGTGGTAACGGATCGAGGAGCGAGGTGCGTAGGTATTCTGGTGTTGATAGTACGAGGGTGGTCGGTGAGCATGATGATGATGGTGATGGTGATGGTGGTGGTGGTGGTGGTGATGGTCATAGTATAGATCATTGTCGGTATCGTAGTATTGGTCGTGATGGTGATGGTGGTAGTAGTAGTTTTGATCCTGCTGGGAGGGCACCTCAGCCAGCAATGGCTCTAGCTCGGGGGCGCGATCCTCATCATTAACTACGGGTACAACCCCAGACCCACCCCCTCCCTGGCTACTCTCTCCGCTGCTGCCTAGTATATCGTACTGGTGGGACATCTTCCAGTTCACCTTTTTATTTCTGAAATCATACCAGAAAAAAAAAGAAAACGAGAAAATCATTATTACGAACACGAACGTCGGTGAACATCGTTTTAGGACACACTGAACTTCTCATTTTCATTTATTTCATGCGTACAGTTTATTTGGGCGTACATATTTCGTGACATTAATGCAAATACAGTATTCGTACAATGTTATTTTTTTTTTGTTTTTTTAATGATGACGATGATTTAAATTTACATAAGCATTTGCGGTCTGCTTACAACTTGTGTGCATCGTTAAAAAAAAAAAGGAAAGAAAAAGAAAAAGAAAAAAGATCAGAAATTCGATATGCCAGAAACGAAGTTCAACCTGGAATCATTGGAATCAAGATTTTATTACGCGATATCGACACTCGAAATCCAATTAAAATTAAAACGGAAACGAACTACCTGATGCTACGTTGACGTCTATGTTCGTCGTCTTCCTCCATGTGCTCCTTGCGCTGATCGAGCTTCGTTTCCGACGGTGGCCGTACCACGTGCTCGAGGCTGTTCGCCCTACTTCCGGCTGCGTGATTATTTCCGGTATGATTTACCGCCGTCACATCCAGTATGCAGTTGAGGAAGGCCGATTGCTAAAGTCGAACGTGCGAAACCACACCGACTATCAGAGCTGATCGATATTTCTTTTATGTATGTATATTTTCTTTCTTTCTTTTTTTTTTTTTTTTTTTTTTTTTTTTACTTTTTTTGTTTTTTTAATTTTTTTTACCGATTGTCGTTTAGACGATCATTTGATCGCCAAGCCAACTCATATTATTGTACAGTATATACAGGCACATACAGGCTTTTTTTCGTTCTCCTCGTTTTACCTTTTTATCACTCTTGCGTGCTTTCGAGTTAGAAGGAAAGAAGAATGATTAAGATAGAGCCACGAGTCGTAGCAACGAAAAATTTTCGTTACAAAACAGAGGCCATGCTAAAAACAGTATATCGTGACACGGTGCACTTGAAAGTGTCGCTAAGAAAAACATTTTCTCTTCTAACAGCAAAAAAGTACACGTTCCTTTTTCTTTTTTCTTTCTCTTTGAGATATGTGTGCAAAGAATACGGAATATGTCAGAATATCGAATAAAATTATAGCAAAGGTGATAATTATAATTTGTGACGGTGGATCACTCTGGCAAAGCCTGTATATGTTTCTCAGAAGCATTATTCTTACGTACGTATGTTAATAATTATCTTATTTATTTGTAGAGTGTTTACAAGTGAGCATAAAGTATATGCAAATGAAGACAGTTACTCATTTACGGCAGTAGAAATGCAAACGCTGATCAACATGCAACACAATACGCGAATCGTTCGTGTTCCTTGATATTAAATAAGTACGTAATATCATCGGTTTTGTATCATTTTTTTAAAAAAAGGTCAACTTCAATTTCATTGAAGCGGAACTTGAACAATTCGCAAAAATGTTCCTAAAGATACTAACAGACATATACGAACAAATGGACAAACATAGTACACAAGCCAATTATTGATACAACGAACAGGTACTTTATGCGGAAACCATAATACTTTAGAGATTAATTGACTCGAATTATCATGCCTATGCACGCTACATTTGACTACTTATTTTATCTATTATATATTAATACTTTCAATACGGTACAATAAATATACTCTATTAAAAGTTACTCTATTGAAACTCGATCAAAAATTACTTATGTATTCAAATACTTTGTTTAGAAACTTTAAATACGGTGAAAAGAACTTCCTCGCGGAAGTGCCTTCCTCTTTGATCGACAATCGACGATATTTGCCGCGCTTCAAGCGATCATATCTCGAATTACATTCGTTGATACAATACATTTTTACATCGTTTAGCAAATGATCGTCGTTGGATCCCGATAGAACATTTGGTTGTTCACAGCATCGTTCGTTTCGACAAAAGTCTCATAGGCCGTCACCGAATCTTTCGTAAGGAGATTTGAAATCTAGCTACGTAAAAGTAGTGTGGTAATTGTAGTCGTGTTCTCTGGGTGTCATGGAGTAACCGGGTGCTGAGTATATATATATAGTGTGTTTTTGTTGTAGGACCGTGTCAGAAAGTAAGCCATTGGAAGAGAATTAGCAAGGCAACGAGTCCACGAAAACAGTGGTTACTGTGAAATTTCTAAGAAAAAATCTCTACGCTACGCTGGTTATCAAAGAGAGAGTAACAGATAGGTAAGAAAGAAAATAATTATATAGTTTGATACATCTAATCAGGGAATCTAACTCAAAGAACGCACTTCGATCCGAATTCTTATTTCTCTTGAGAGCGTATCAAAAAAGAAAGTCCTCTCGAGAGTTCAAGTACGAATCGAGGGTGAGTTCCTCAATTTTTCTAACAGCTACTAGAGGGAAGAACGAGAAGATGAAAAAGAAAAAAAGGTAAAGAGGGAAAATTACAATTAGAGCTGTAGCGAAGTTTCGTAACAAGAATACACCGTATTTTCAAAAGATCGAAAGAAAGTAATTTCTAATGCTCGATCTAAGATCGACTATGTCGGACACTAACGATTAAGTACATTTGGGGCTTGGATTACTATCGCACTAAAGAGGTGAAGTCGGAAATTGGTAATTACTAATGCGATTTAATTAATGGAATGATACTCGAGGCAAAAGGCGAGCTATGTTCGAGGATCAAATCTCTCCGGTATTTATTTTCTATAGGAGGTTCGATGTACTAGGTAATTTACTTACACATAGCTATATCGTGTTCTCGAGGCAAAGAGCCGATTCACGTGGGAACACGTGCGAACGACCCCCCACGTGATATCGACACCACCACTAAAAAAAACTCAAAATGTTGCAATTCTATGCATCATCGCGAGAAATCGAATTTTTTGAGATTTAACTATTCGTTAAAAAGAGAAAAGGAAAAACAAAGATCGATTGAAAGTTGATGATGCATAAAATTGAACGAGTTTAACTAGATTCAAGTATTATCCTAGACTAATTGCTTATTATTTGAAGAGGAAACGTGCTATTAAAAAAGGAAATTCTTTGAAAGGGAAAGACTAAAAATTTCTAAGAATCTATATAGTGTTAACTCGACGGATGCTCTAGTAATTACTTCCAACTAATGTATAATTAAGTGCCTAAGAAAGAAGAAAAGTTCGCGTGTGTGATTGTGATTCTGTATTGAACGCAACCGCGGTTGATTTCATTTCTTTTTCCCTCTTTCATTTTTCTCGCTTAGAAAATTTTCTTTTCTTGAATAATTCCAAAATTTACCATATTGGAGCGTAATTACATCAATTGCTGTTGCGTTGTATTCTATCGATCTGTGATTCAGTGACAGTAAAAAAGTTAAGGAAAAAAACGAAGGTCTACGACGTGAAAGAAAAGTAATTTCAACGAAAATGTACAAGTGTCATAGTGTGCGCACGCGTCTGTATGTATTTATGTCTATGTCGATGCACAGAAAGAAACGTGTAGGATTAAAAAATGAGCAGAGATACAACTGCCGACTTCTAGATGAAAAATTAAAAAAAAAAAGGGGGTGGAAAGAAGAAGAATTACATAGTTTTACCAACTCGGACGATTGAAATTATTTAATCTGCTGTGATTTATAATATGTACAAGATACGGTACACGATAGGCTACTGTGTCTCTGCACGAGTTAATGACGTAAATATAAAACGAACGAATTACAAATATTATTATGTACAAGAAATGTAAATCATTCACTGCAAAGTTTTTTGAACCATTGTATAGACTACAAATCGTAATATGTATCTGTAGTAAATTTTCATCGAGACATCTGAATTACTAACTTTGCAATGAATGGTGAGGTATGGTGAACGTAATTCGTATTAGTGAAACGTAATGTGACTGTACAAAGAAAAAAATGAAACGAAAAGACCGTATTAAGATGATAATAAGTAAGAGAAAAAGTAAGTACTACCGCCTGGGCCGCAGGACTTTGCCCAGCATTATCGTTATCGATAAGATCGTTATCGTTCTGGAAAACAAAGAGAAAAGACACAAAGAGATGATTGAGAGCTGCGTGAACATCCTCTTGTCTGAGTATATAGTAAATACATAAACATAATATATAATAGTATCTGTGTGATTGATTGACCAGTTTTAAATTACTCCTACGCTAATATCACAGTAATAACCATAATCATAATCATAACAGTAATAATAATAACCATAATGATAATAACAATAATGATAACAATAATAATAATAATAATAATAATGATGATGATAATAATAATAATTACAACAACATAATTCTATTTATCAATAACTTGAAGGTTCAAACCTCGTTGTCGTACTCTCTTTCTATGACTTTTTAATGAAAACACGTATAAATTCAACACACAGATTCTTTTCTAATATTCTAATCGTAACTCATTCAAAATTTTATATCGTCCTAATTTTCTATGTGTAATCCGTATTTGCGTCGATACGTCGTACGCTATATACGTCGTACGCTATATACATATCGCTCAACATCAATCGATCAAACGTGAGTTAATCTCAATAAATTTGAAACCATCGTGCGATTGCCGTGGTAAAATTGATCAGTGTTCTCAATGATTAACGAATAATAGCAGCCGACGTATCGACTCTGAACAATCTACGTTTAATCATTTGCATGAAATTTGAATTGTGACGTTTGGGAAGGGTGACATCGAACTGCTTCTACACATATTGACTTGGCTAATTCAACTTAACAGACAGAAATCGAACGTTTCCTTGTTCGTAATATTTAACTAACAATAAATTATGCCGATTCGTTATTCCAGCGAGACGCTTGGAAGTCAGCCTAATCTAAAAATAAATGCGATCTCGACCGAAATTGATCTCGTTGATTTTATTCGTCAGTCACGCTGGAATAAGGAGCGGAGCAAAAAATGTTTCGAATATTCTTTACTCGTTCAAATACGTATATGAATGTTTGAAAATTCTCAGCACTACTGAGCACACATTAATATAGCGTCAGAATATTAGGACACGGGAAGGAAGCTTAGAATCGCGCCTATATTTCCAAACATGTATAATTTCGTAATATTTTCGAATGAAAATCGATCTCGACGAGGCTCAGTCTATCGATTCGTTTCATCGATCCGATCGTTGAAATTTTCGTGTCATCTTTGCGATACTAAGCTTTCATGGGTAATCAAGAAACTACTTGGAATATTTGGATATTCTCTATTCGAACGAAATGATTTCCACACCGTCCATGTGAAATCCTACCACGAAGAAGCCAACGACAAACATCCATTCGAACTCAATCCTCGACTGCAATCTCACGAGGCTCAGTCCATCGATTCGTTCGATTCTATCAAAGTAACCGCAGTTACTACGTTACATTTGCGTGACAAACAATGTAAATTAACAATATCGGCAATCAGAACAGCGAGACGATAAATGAACCATGTGAGAGCGCAACACGGAGATTCCTTGTCTGAACAGGGACAAATCGCTAGGAGCTTCCATTTTCGTACGAAAATTACACTCGAACCGTAACTAACGATAAACTCACCTGTCCGGTCGATTCTATCTGACCAAACCTAGTCGTCCTCCAACTTTCAAGTATCAGAAGGCAGACGTATATCTTACCAACGGTCATCTTACCTCTGCCTAATTCTAAAACAAAACGTACGCATTTATCGGCACGCTGTTGCAAACACGGGGCTGTTTTTAACAATTGAAGAATTCTTACCTTCGTTCCTAGGTATCAAAAGGTCCAACATCTTTTTTGCCTGCAGAGGCCAAATGCTCCTGATCGTATCCCTTAGTTCTTCATTCGCTTGATTTCTCTCAGAGGCTAAAGATTCACCAAAATACAAAAAGAAGATTACAAATTAAAGATTAAGTAACTTCGATCAATTTGACGTAAGCCGTTCATCGTCCAAAGATAGTGTATCAATCAATGGTTCAATTCGAGTAGTCGTTTAGGCTTTATAAATCAAAGGAATAATCTGACCACTCACCTCTTCTCACTTTAATATTAAGATTCTCGCGAATGAGGGCGAACAACGTGGTGGTGAAGTTCACCTTCAGGTCCACGTCCACTGGCATGTTCATCCTGATAAGTTTCTTATAGGCAAGTCTGTTCGGACATTTATTACCAAACCCCAACGGTGGATCCATGTTCTTGAGCATGTCGTACATCTCGGTGTAATGGATCTTGCCCGTTGCGTTTGGATCATACTCGGCCCAGATCCGAACGAACTCGTCCAAGTGATGAGCGCCCAAGATCGACGAGTCTCTCGTCAGATAATCAAAATTGTCCATGATGACAGCGACGAACAGATTCAGCATTAAGAACGAACAGAAGAAGATGAACGAGACGAAGTAGGCGTATGCGATATTCGAGCCACAGCCACCAGGTTCTTGCTTGCCGGCCTTCGCGTCACACGGACGACCTTTCACGCAGGACAGCATGATATTCGGCCATGCCTCACCAGTCGCACACCTGACAACGTTTCACGTTTCAATTGTTTGTTACAAATGGATTCTTTGTAAAAGGAGGTCGATATCTTCGAGTTTCCGATTTTTACAAAACTTTTTTTACACATTTTTATCTATTATAGCTATTATTATTAGCGTCACGAGAGATACGATTTTTATAAATATATCGTTTGAAAATTTTATAGCATTTTCGAGACGCGAGGAAAATATTTATTATTCTTGTACTGAGTAATAAACCGGAAACTTAAAGATGGCGATCTCTCCTCGTTAGACTTCTACCACAATTCAAAAGCTGCGCCTATCGAAATTTGATAGACCCTTTGCGTTACAATCGACGATTTTTGAAATTCATCGTCACACTTCTCGTGCACCGGAAGATGACTTTTTAAATGAAAGTTATTGAAAAAAACTTCAGAATTCGTCGATTCGTACTTTCATGCAAATTACTCAACTCAAAAGCACATGATAAGTTGTCAACAGGAACTTCTATACTTTATCAGTATCAAGCTACAAAACTCAGGTACCAACAAGTGAAAATGACAAGTTATTCAAACATTTCGATAAAGGATTGGATCTGTCACTGAAAACACGATTCATGCATAGAAATTTGCATCTTCGTAGTTAAATGCAACACCGAAAGCGAGTACTGGTTTTAGTAACTCAATTCTCTACTCGACTGCGGTCAGTGTTATACGTTACAGTGTTAGTTTGAACTTGTAATATAGGCGTAGTTTAGCCTGTTTATTGTTGGTGTGTTAGTTAAATTCAACCGATACAATGTAAATGTAATCACCTCTATTCTCATACACATATCATTCTCTTTCTTACAATCCGAAAGATCGTCCAATGAGAATTAAGTTCCTCGAGAATTCAAGTTCCTTTGCGTTTGAAATTTGCGTGTGTTTAACTTTCAGCGTAGTGCTCTTTTCGCAAACAAATGAAACACCGGCGATAAAACAAAACGATATAGAAAACAGAAATAAATATAATGTAAGAAGAACAGAACGAAAGTAGCTGATTTTATATTTTTCATTTCTTTAATCCTAGTTCGTGATGTATTACTTACCGAAAAAGCAACATCAGACCTTGAATGAAGCTTTGGAAATTGTTGTGCTTGGTAATAGAACTATCAGCATCCAGCGCGATGTTACCGAATACCTGAGACCGACAGAAAGAAAAAGGCCGTGGCCAAAGGGCCAGTAACGGCATTAGCAACATTTTTTTTTCCCCGCTTTCGATCAATTCGATTCGATTTTAACTTTAATGCATCGCGAAACTTGACAACTTGTTCGTCGTTCGGTTTTCGCCGAGTGATTGTACATGATTTTTAGTTTCTAGAACGAATTTAAATAACAAATAATAGTGTATATAGTGATATAGTGTCGATCTACTCTCTAATAATACGCATCCACCACATTAATTACGATCTACGATCTTTTCAACTCTCTTCTTTGTCTTGATATGCGAGTCCCTCGAGAGAGAGAGAGAGAGAGAGAGAGAGAGAGAGAGAGAGAGATTTTATCAATTCTTTTTTTTTAGAAAATTCGATTATCCAGACTCTCTCTTTCTCTCTCGAGCATCGCTATAACGTGACCAACTTGAATAATCTAGGGCAAGCATTTCTATGGAATAATTGTCTAGGGGACGTCTAATTGCAGGGTTCGATTACAACAGAGATTGACACGTCGAGCAGCTTACTTTTATTAAACCTCATGCCAACAACCCAGTACTCTACCATAATGGTCAGTTGCTACCGATCACTCGTGTTTTTTTTTCTTTTTTTTTTTTTGCTTTTTTCATTCGCTTTACGCTACTTTTGTACGCTATTCATTGAAGGATATACGAAATACAATTATTATTATTCGAGGCAAATGAAATCGCGTGACGGATCGGTAGCTTTCTCATCGACAAAAGTTCATTTTAGCCCAACTTCGAACTTGCTTCGTTTAGCTGCTCGACTCACCGAAAAAGCAACATAAGACCAGCGAAGAAGGACTGAAAGTTGTTGTGATCATCGATCGCTGTTCCTGGATCGTTCGATATATTTCCAAAGACCTGACAACGGAATTTCATGATCACTAACAAGCTCCACACACGAATATCGGTTTAACATTTCGCTCCTGTAAATAGTCGTCGCTCGACCTACACCCCGGACCGAGCTGACTCCAATGTCGACGCACTTTTCAACTCGTCGCGCATTGGAAACTCTCAGTACGACTCGGCAGTCGTGTCCGCATGATAATTGTTCAGAGGAAATTGAAGAAAAAAAAAAAAATAATAATAATCGCGAGCGTGTGTAACGAACGCCAAAGTAATTCCTCCGACGGAAAGATACATACCTGCATACCGATGATCGCATAGATGAAAAACAACATCGCTATGAGGAGACAAACGTAAGGCAGAGCCTGCAACGAAGTTCGAATTAGACTTCGACATCGAGCTTTTACGAGAACATTTCGCGATTCACTTACTTTGAAGGATTGTACAAAGGTCCAGAGCAAAATTCGTATCGTGTAGCCCTGCCTGAGTAGCTTGATCAGCCTGGCCGCGCGGAACAGTCTTAGGAAGCCGACGTTGATAAAGTTCTCCTGCAGGGGACAAAGGAAATTGCACTTAATTTCCAAAAATGCTGGCTCCTTATCATGATACGGGCAAAGCTTCGCGCGTGTAGCGTCACGATGTTGCGAACCTGCTTCAAACTCGTTTAAACGCTTGTTCAAATGCTAGTCTTCGACACCGTTCCGATGCACGAACGAAGCTACGAGAGAATCTGCAGAAATTCTATGGTGATCCCCTTGTCTCAACGTACACTCATACGAAAGTATTCGAACGCTTATAATTCTAATATTCAACTAATGAAATATGTATGTTAAATTGAAGCATTTGATGTAATATGACACAGGATGGATAACAAGTGATTGGTCTTAAGGCTAAATAAGTAAGATTAGAAAATAATTCAACGATTTGTACCGTTTTTACACTACATTTATTGCAAACACGTACCAGAAGCGGCTCACAAATTATTTAAATTGAATAATTTAAAGTTTTAATAGGAAGTTGGCTCATCTTTGGTTTTTATAACGGTCCTAAGTCGGTTTTCCATTGAGTGAACTAACTTAGAAGTAATATTTGAATCTATTGATTGCCATATTTCAATACTTTGTTTTAACGCTTCTTTCGAAGTAATAACTGTATTTCTGAATCTTCTTTCTACTTCATTCCATAAATGCTCAATGGGGACTTTGCGGTGGATGTGGTAAAACGTGTGGAACATTATACAATACCCATTCTTTGACTATTTTAGCGGTGTGCTTCGAATCATTGTCTGATTGAAACCGAATAATTACTTGGTAAATTCAATTTTGATACACTGTCTTGTAAATTTTCCTGCAAAATTTTTAAGTACTTCGTTTTGTCCATTATTCCGTCAATGAACGCAACGTTTCCCATTCTACTGGATACCATGCAACTCCAAACTAATGCAGATCTACCGTTATGTTTAATAGTCGGCCATAGATTTTCTAATTCTGTGTTCTGTTTCCACCAGACATTTTTACGTCCATCATTACCAAAAAACGTTAAACTTACTCTTATCAAAGAATGACACAGTATCCCAGAACGAATTATTTTTATAAATAAATTTTTCGGCGAATTGTAAACGTATAACTTTATTTTTCTTGCTAATAAATGGTTTTCTCCTTAGAACTACTCGTGCATGTAAACCATTATTTCTTAATAATCGGCGACACAATTCTGGATGCACTTCTTTCTGAAACTGCGTAGCCACCATTGATGCCAATTGTGATCCAGAAGTGAAAGGATCTTGTCTGATTTTTCGTAAATTTTTCTGTCCTTTCTTCTTTTTCAGTTAGCATTTTTGGACGCCCACAACGGCTATAGCTTATTAGCAATGTTACCTTGCGTATTAAATTTCTTCACAATATAATGAACAATCGTAGACTTGCTTCTGTTTATAAGTTGTGCAATTTCACCGTATGATTTGCCTTCCTTATATACTTGCTTGTTTCGGATTTCTTGCGATTCATTTTGTTATGTTATTAATAATAAAAATTGTGACAAAAATAGTTTTAAATACTATTTCTCTGGGACTATCTGCTAGTTAACTGAATAATGTTTGTTCACATCCCATTATCGTTGGAAATTCTTAGTTGTCCAAAGTTCAAATACTTTTATGAGCCTCTTCTGGTACATGTTTACAATAAATGTAGTGTAAAAACGGTAAAAATTGTTGAATTATTTTCTAATCTTACTTATTTAGCCTTAAGACCAATCACTTGTTATCCATCCTGTGTCGTATTACATCAAATGCTTCAATTTAACATACATATTTCATTAGTTGAATATCAGAATTGTAAAGCGTTCGAATACTTTTGTGTATGAATGTATGTCTTGCGCGTATTGGAATACATCACTCGTTTATCTGGACGTTTAACTGACAACGTGATTTCAACGCGGCAACGCTTTGACTTTTCAAAGCGTTAGAATCACGGTACGCTAAAACTAATCCGATGTTCGGTATGTCGTCCATTAAAACCCATTTGCTGTAGCCAGACATCTGTCGAGCGAGCACGGCATGAACAGCGTGAAAATTTTGATCGCGCGTTAATACCGCATCCATATGCTATTCGAGGTATTTGGTTTGTTGCTCGTGTTTGCTGCTGCTTTGTGTATTCGCGTAAAAAGTATATGTCGTGTGCAGTAGTAATAAGAAGTATGTCGAGAATGTTTGTACGCTATATTGAGCGAAAATTCGCACGTGTACGTGAACGAACGAGCAACCGTGATTGTTCGTTCATTGGGATAACAAAGAGACTCGAACATAAATATACTTATATGTCAGATTATTTTCGTGTGATCGGCGTAATGATTACGCAATGTTCTTTCAAATGTATAACCGGCGACAACTTACATCTGTGGGCGTAAACTTGTGGGCGTAAACTTATACCTTTTTTTCGCCTAGTTGGCCGCCACTGGGCATACTCGAAAACCGCTCCTAGTACAAAAATACACGATATTGCAAAATTATTGGATCGGTCGGACGTTATATGCACACTGATCTCTTAATATGCGAATACGTAACAAAACTAGCGGAGATTTACGTACACGTGTAAACGAAGCTTAGTCTGGCGGCGGCTGAGACTGACAATGAGAGTTTATAACAATTGTCATTTACGTGAAGCTTGATGGAAAAAAGGTGCGGCTTGGCTTACCTTGATCTCTAAAAGTAAGTTTCAGCCAAAAGATCATGTTAATTTCTGCCGATTCAGCAAACCTACTAGGAGTACAAGCGTTTAAGGGAGATCCCGATTCGAAAATCTCGATGTGGCATCGATACTCAACTAGCATAGTATACTGGTATAGTATAGTATACTATGTACATGTAATATGTATATACATATACATATTATACATATTATACATATTATACATATACATATACAATTTGTCGCTTTTACTGGATTACAATTACGGCATGTGGAAGTATAGCACGATGTTACTTCGGGTCTTAATAAATATACTTCTACTACACAGGAGTAAAGAAATACTTTGATAGGTAGTGCTGTATTTATGTTGATTGTTCGAAAGAACAATGTCGTTTTTTTCTATATACGGAGAGTGAACGAGAAAGAGATCCTTCGAAGGGAAATTTTTTTTTCACTTTCCTGTCGATCTCTCTGTTATTGCGAATCATTTCTCTTCGAAAGCATTTCTTTTCGTGAGATCGTTCTGAGATCGTTGTAATGTACATGTGTAACTAGATATACGTGTGTATATCGTGGTAGCTGTAGCGTGTAAATTGTAACGTACAGGTGTGATAATGTGAGTGTGTAGCGTATGAATGCAGCATAAAGCTACGCAAATACATGACATTGTAGGGACTCGAATAAAAGTCGTCGACTTTACCTGCTAGCATGTTATGTTTGTACACTCTGCTGAAACTAAAGAAGCAGCAAAAGGGTTAAAGGAAAGACAACACTTGATAATGTACAGTCAAGCAAACACTTTAGGTTTAGACACAATTAAGTAAAACGGGAGTCAGAGGTGTCATCGAGGGTTTCTCGTTAGATAAGTAATTCAACGTCTGAATATTCTACTTCTCCTTTCTGTAAAACTACGCCACTCTGAACATTTACTCGACTCAACGATTTTAAACGAAGGCGATCTTTGCCGAAGCTCTACATACCCCGAACTCGATCACAAGGGCATCCACGATGCTGCCGATCACTGTGATGAAGTCGAACAGGTTCCAGGCATCCTTGAAGAAATTCTGCTCGCCGAAGGATTAGAAAAGAAATTGATTAGAAACAATCGCGCGATCGATTTTGCCTATCGTTGCTTCCAAGCTTCCTCCAACCGATCTACCGATTGTCTTTAACCGCAAACCAACCGTTACTCGTTTTTTTCTTCTACTTTCTTTTTCTCTTCGCGAGCCGGACTATCAACGAGTAGAACATGAACGAAGAAACTTGGAGGCAGTTCGAGAGTGTGTAAATAGTTCGCAAAACTAGCGCTAAGAAACTATGAAACTCGATTCAAAAGAGGAAAAGAAAGAGGCTCGGCCCCGCTCTCGCAGATCCGACCTTTCTGTAAGTTTGTTCCTCGCGTTTCCTGACGTGTATGCTTCGGTGTGTATGTATGCTTGTGCGTGTGTACATGTGTATTATTCACTAACGTAAATGTCAGTTTAAAATCTAAATGCTAGATGCGTCGAGCGAAGGTCGTATCTCTTCGTTCGAAATTGTGTCGCGTTTGAAACTTATCGGGAGAAAAGACTCCACGAGTGCAGTCAATGTAACATAAAATAATAAATATTGTGTAGTACAAATAGATAAACGTAACTGAAAGAGGTCAAACAATCACGCTACAACACGTCGGTGTTGAGAGTTGTAATACCGAAAAGAAACAATCTACCAATATCTCTCCAATTTCTTCTCGCTCGTAGTTAGAGTGTTGGTATGAAAGATAAAGAGACTTAACTTGGCTGAGAGGGTTTTTAGGCGATTACGAGATACCCGAATCGCACGGTTCGGTGATATCGATGATCGGTTGAAGTATATGTGACGGGATCTCTTCTAAAGTAATATCTACGACGGAAGCATGCCGTAATAGGTATAATAGCAAGCAAACTAGAAAGAGAGAAAGATAGAGACGCGGTTTTATCGCGAAAAGCTCTACACTTTACACCCTTTTTCCGGGGGGCCAGAGAAAATGATCACTTTCGTCTAATGGTTTCAAAATATATGCAAGCCAGTAAAGAGTGATCAACGTAAAAAATCTCAAATCTATTGCAGCTTCTCATCAGGGCACTATCGCCAGTTACAGTTTACTTCTAACTTTTACTTCTAAATACAGGGCGACTCAAACGTATACCGACGAACTTTGTTTCATCGTCTATTTTCTTTTTTGCCAAATGGTACGCGCAAAAAACAGCAGGAAAATGGGAGGAATTACGATGCAACTATCGTTACGGCAAGCGTACAGTCGAATATGATCGACAAACCAATGAAAATATCCTACTCGTTCGTTGACGAGATAAATATTTTGGTTTTCTCTTTTTTTATCCTCCGTTCGTTTATTCGCCATGTTAGTATCACAAATTAGATATACTTTTCTACTACTAAGCAATATTTCGGAATATTTTAATGGAATACCCCGTATTTATTAATACTCGCTTCCCCCATATCTCCTCCCCCCCATTTTCACGAGTATCGCTCGAGAAGTTATAATCGGTACACATTTCGATCGCTTTTACGTCGATCCAACGGGGGAATTTTACGTCCAGAAAAGCATCTACTTTTCATCGCGTCGATCGAATTACGTGGACAGACCGACTTGAGAGAGTCACACAGTTCTCTTGGTCAAATTTCAACGTTTCGAACACTCCTCAATACACAGTATATGTACATGTACATACCACTCGAACTCCTCTTTTCTGGCGCGCTAGTCAAACTCTTTCATTTGTACGCTTTTCTCGTTTTCTCGATCGATCTCCAAATCAGGGCACGCGATCAACTTTCATCAGTTATCGCAACTGAATTCTCTTCGCGAAATGTCGGTAACGCGTAGGGGTGATCTAACTTGAGTACAGTGAATAAGAAAAAGAGAAATTGAAAAAAAAGAATTAAAAAATGTAGAATTTATACACTATGTAAATATAATTGCGTGTGATTAATATTAGTGGAGTTAGTGATTAAGAGGGTTTTTCTATACCTTGTATCCGAAGGCGATGAGTTTGAGGATGCACTCAATGAGGAAAAGGAGTGTGACGGCGAAGTTCACGGCGGTCAAGGCGTCCACTAGCTTTGGCGGCGCCTCGTGATACTATAAAATATACCCAACACACAGACGTAACACAAGCCTAGATTCTCTGTTGTTAACCGCCTTTTTTCTTTTCTTTTCATTTCCATTCTACAATTGTTTTTATAATTCACGAGTCGTTCGTTCGTTAAACTCGATATCACGAAACGTTTTCGCCGATTTTCCAAGCGGGTTACGTCATGTTCAGCGGTAATTCACGTACATTTCCTTCTTGTATCGTTCAATTCTCGTTACTCTTTTAATTCATTTGGTATCAAACCGCCAGCCATTTTTCATTTCCTTCGTCGCTCGACAGCTCGTGCAAATTTTCTCTTTCGACGAGAGATATTTTTCAACCTCTTCTCACTCAGCAGTTGGACGAAAAAAAAAAAAGGAAACGCAAACGAAAGAAAGTTTGCTCGGTTGTCGTCTGTCGAGATTCGAAGTCGATTCGCATCGGGATTACTTCGATATATATATATATATATATGTATCGGTTTCATGTTTATACGATAGATACACACACGCTCGACATAGTTTTCAACCATGGAGAAAAAGGAGGTAATGGAAGTACGAGCAACCTTTTGATACCTGCAACTTTTAGTCGCGCGACAGACACGAAATTTTTGAAAGATCAAAGTAAACCCGTCGCGATGTATCCCGATGTAGTCGACTCGGCGGCTTACGGAACTCTTCGATCTATTTAACGTCTTTTTTTCGGTCCACGAATTATTCAAGCAAGTCTAACCAATCTTCGACAGAACGATCTTTCCAAGTAACCGATCTTCTACGCGTTTGATCGGCAATAACGAGATCGCGAAACGACTCTGTGTACATGTGTCTGTCCATGTGTACAATGAGTGTGTATAGAATCTGTAACTGATTCTTCCCGACGGTGGTGGAGTGACATGCGTGTGACTGGAAATCGGTGGCAATCGAATCTTCCTGTTTTTTTGTTACACTCCAAAATTGACCATCTTGTCGCAAGGCATCCAGCATTACGTTACGTTTCACCGTCAACGGAGTCTCGCGAAAGGGAAGCTTCATCCCTCTTGTTTCTCTCTTTCCGTGACTCCATCAACGATCATCACAAACGTAAGGTGTACTATCGTTTACGATCATATCTCGACGAAGCGGTGATCGTGACAATGATATTACTCATGATGTTATTCATTTGGCCCATAACACGCAGTCTTATGTCATAGCAACAACATAGACACCCGTCGATGCCCAAAGATCGATTGCGCTCGCGGTCGTCTTTATTTTACTTTTACAGCCGCTTTGCAACGTTATGTTTTCTTCACGAGCAACGAGCTAAGACGACGGCGAAAGCTCGATGCTCCGCATCGAAGCAATGATGCATGCATGCAAGAATAAAGAAGTACGTCAACGTGCAAGTGATCACGTGCGAATGCAACCAGGCGATGAGCGTGCGGGGAGCTTTCTCAGTTACGTTCATTGTGCGTGCTAGTCGGATTTACTTGAGGCGGTCTCGCCTCTGTTCGACGTATCTCGTGGGGAGAAGTTCGTTCGGAAACTGAAAACAACGAGCCGAAAAAAGAAGAGAGAGAGAGAGAGAGAGAGAGAGAGAGAGAGAGAGAGAGAGAGAGAGAGAGAGAGAGAGAGAGAGAGAGAGAGAGAGAGAGAGAGATAAATAGACAGATAGATGGATAGATAGAAAAAGAGAAAGAGACGAACGAAAAAAAAAAAAAAATTCGACGTGATAGTTATGCTCTTTGTATCTTCTTGTCTGAATACCGACCAATGTGAAATGTTAGTGTGTCCTGTAGTGTCGTGTTTGGCGCGAGTTCCATGTGTATTTCATTTTATAAACTAACGCGGAAACACGTTTAACAGTGAGACGCGATCTAAATATGATCTCGAAATAGCTCATGGTTAAACGGGTTTTTTGTCCTTCGTTACGCGTACAATTGCATCCATAGACAACGATAAACTTTCGAAGATTCATTTTCATGATCCGGTATGTGTCGAGTCAACGAAGATCGTAGATCAAGGAATTTCGAAGACAAACGTTCCACGAAGTTCGCTTCTCGATCTTTCCCGATTCTACGATCCTCGTGGAGAATACATAGATAGATGAATAGAACGCGAAAATTCGTCAGATTGATATTCAGAGCCGAGCGTTCGCTGAGATTTATCGCGGACTCGACGAACGAGACAACTTACAGCATCGTTTCTACGTAAACGAACTACAAAAAGAAAAACAAGAGTCAACGAAAAGACAAAGAAAAACGCGTGCGATGTTCGGCGTCTGTTCAGCCCTGAACACAAATAAGTAACCTCTAAATAGTGAACTATACACTCGTACATACACGTAATCTTGCAATACACGGATATTTTCAAGTACTCGAGTCGACAAAATACTACCTATTCTTAAAAAAAAAAAAAAAAAAAAAATATAGAAGGACTCAAATTGCACTCTAATAAGCGAAACTTACCAGCCTACTTCGAAAACTGATTCTGCGACCGACTACCGACGTAATATATTCTTTATTAGATTTACTTTTCTTTCTCGATCGAGCAAATGTTTGCGCGAAAACGGCAGGAAGCATGTCGCAGACATCATTTTTCGAGGGAAATCCGGCTTGGAGCGATCGCACCGATCCAACCGGCTACTCTAAGCGAGTATGTTCTTTTGATAATTTGTTCGGTTGAGGAGCAGATGGGATTTGTTGGTATAGTGAAGCTTACCCTGACGCCGAATGCGGCGATCTTCAGTATACACTCGACGGTGAACATCCCCGTGAAGCACATGTTCATGTACTTCAGCGCGTTCTTGTACGCGTCGCTTTGCCGATGGAACTGCAATGCATATACTGACAAACACACGGCCGAAAGAGACAAACGGACGTACAAGCCTATAAAATTCCCGCGTATTCCGACTACGGGCCACATGAGAGTAATTCCCCGTTCTTCCGTTCTTCTTTCTTTGCCTTTTTCCGTTACTTTTGAAAAAAACCGAAAGGAACCGAAAAAAGAGACCGAGAATCGGAAGAAGAGGCAGCCTTTTTCTCATTATCGAGCGACCTGTCCATCGACACGCTCGTTTCAAACGATTCACTTATTTCTTTTTGCCGTGACGTCGAAGAAAAATCATTGCTCATACTGGAAATCAATTCGTTCCAAGTTTAACGCGTTAATAAATTTAGCATCCTCTCCTTAGCATAGGATATCGCGATGACGATATATCCGAGCGTCGCGTATTGTTGGACAGTTCCCTCCGGTGTGACACGGTCTTACAAATAGAGACGTGTAAAGTAGAGTGCAAAATCTGTAAATTACACATTATATGTACATATATAGTGAGAGACTTTCCAGTCGACAAAAAAAGGGAGACACATGGGTGTATAATATTAGCATTAACCTAGATACATACATGTATCTGTACGACCGTACAAGGTGTATACGACACAGTAACGGTGACATTAACAGGATTGTTTCCTTTTTTTATATTAGCACAGTGAGAGGAAATGGTTTCAAACAGTACTGTATTAAGAGTGTGGAACTGGTGTGTGAACACGACTATACCGATCGAAAAATCGAATTTTTATACCAATACGATCATTTTCTCGGTGATCAATCGTACAACAATGGTTTCGGTAACGATCAGGCGCGACAAACTGACCGAGAAGAAATTGTTTTCACGTCGCTGTGCTGTCGTAAGTTTGGTACCGTTATATGAGAGATAGAATAATTCACGGTAATTGTAGCGGTCACTAGATTAGGGATCACCTTACCGATTTCAATGATCTTTGAATATGTTGAAAAATATAATTTTCAACTTTTTCCTTTCTTTCTCCAAGGCCGCTGCCCGGTCTTAGTTTCCAGAGAATATTTCGCATATTTGCGAAAAGCTATTTATGAATTTTGTCTATAACGTGCCAGCGGTCATACAATAATTTTTATATATCACGTTTCAACTTGTAAACATGTAGAAGACAGATGTGTTCAATTAGAAAAAAATGCTTCTTTAAAAAAAAAACGAGCGTCAGTACTGGTTAGATAAATTTTTAGTTGGCAAAAGCTTCTTCCTTGGATACTACTATTGATTCTTTTGTTTTATCTCTGTATGTTTTTTAAATTGAAACGTAAGATAGTGTCGCACCAAGTGACTTTTCGAGTAGTTACCAATCCGAAACACGCAAGGATTGATCGAAGTCAACCTTCAGATTTATTTATCCAAAAAAATTATATATTTTCCCAAAGAAATCATTAAAATGGAATCAAGGTAATGATCCCATCTTTTTTCCAAGATGTTGTCGTGAAATCACCACAACATTTCAGCCTTTTCAAAATCCTCCCCAATCCCTTCTTGCTTTGAATTGCTTTATGTATGTATAGAAAAATGAAAAGTCAATCTGTTTTCGAAGTTCAACTCTGTTTTCAAATATAAGTATAAAAAAGAAAAAAAAAAAAGAAATTGAGTTTGCTGGCTAAATCCTCAGTGTCATTAGACAACAGAAGCAGGCGACAACTAACACTAACACATATTTAGGATATAAGAATTTATACCTACGACACAGTTTTTCGCGAATATCTCGGAAACTGAGGTCGAACGGCGGTTATATGCGGAGAAAGTTGCTCAAGATCATATTTTGGATAACATATCCAAAAATCATCGAAATCAGTAAAGTGTTGCTTAATCTATATAATTATCGGATTCACGATTCCGAAAAACATCAGAATTCTGCTAGAATGTTAGAAAATTCTTTAATAAACAAATATTTTAAGATGAAGAACATCGGGATTGATTTTGAATTGAGAATAAAATCAATAAATTATTGGATACAAATGTTGTTGAGAAAGTTGTTTCAAATCTCTGACCGGCATATGTTAATAGCATATATAAAAAAGAATCGTAAACGGTATCGCTCGGTCGTTTGCGTCGGGATCAGTTTCGAGATGGAGAGATATGAAAGTTTGGTATCCGGAGAAGAGAAAGTCATAAGAAACGCAGAACGAATCGTAACGGCAAAAAAAAAAAAAAGACAATGAAAGGAAACGAAATGACGAACTGAAAGGAATTAAGATATCAAAAGCAAGCTAAAGCACGACCGAAAGAAAAAAAGAATAAGATGGAAGTTCGTAAAAGGAAAGGGGGCAGAGAGTATGTTGGAAAGAAAATTCGCTCAAGGTACATATGTACGTACGAAAATGTTTTCTCTTTTCGTCTGTTCAGTTCTGAGAGGTTAGAAAGAGGGAAGGATTGAATCGTGCGTGTGCCCCGTGCAAAAAATACATCATTTGGTAATGGAACAAACACACACACACATATTCGGTAGATCTCGTGTTCGTTTGCTCGACGTACAGTCCGGTCGAGTTGATTTTGCTTGCGAGCAGCCAGCATGCGACACGCAATTTTGTGTATATAATGAACAACGAATGTAACATCTCGTGTGCGATACGTGCTACGAAACGTATCAGAAACGATTACGTGCCTTTGAGCAAAGAGATCGAGCCCGCTCGACGATTTGGTCGATGTGTCAAGCTTGAATGTTTGACACATCGACGAGAATTTTCGAAAAAACGATCTCCCTTCTCTTTGCTCTCTGCAATATTCAAATATCGTGTGCTATCGCTTCATTCTTAAAACAATGTGCAGTATGGTGTAAGAAAATGATTTCTGACAACGTTGTCTTGCATATTCGGATTACGTTTTCAAAAATAAAGAGTAGATAAGAAACGAGCGATGCTGTATACCCGAACGGGATATTTCTGGTATAACTTTGACCATGATAATTGCATAAATATACAGAGATGTACTATATGTTCGTGAGTTGAAAACGAGTCGAGAAGCACGGCCATACGTATCGCGTGCATCCTTTGAAACTTCTACGATCGCGTTGTTCGAGTGTTGCAGATCAGAATGTAAGGCTACTTCGTTCGTTATTCGCGTCTCTAATGTAATCATGATCGCAGACGAGGTTAAAAACACATTTTTCTGTATTCGTGATAAGCTTCTAACGAATGCGATTGAAATGCTGCAGACAATCTGTATGGCACAGGCAGAGTATCCAAGAATAAAAAAGTATCCAAGAATAAAAAAAAAAAAAGAATTAGAGATAGAGAGATGAAGAAAAAGAAGAGAAGAGACAGAGAGAGTGTGTAAAAGACAGAAAGAGAGAGCAAACAATGTGCTCAAAAGGCACGTAAATTCACGCGTAGATCTGTTGTATACCGCAGTGTTTTTTCGTGTTCTTTCGGCCATGTTTTTTTTTCTTTTTTATTCTCATTGATCTTTAATTGAATCAAACTAATTACTTGTGCAACGCTTCGAACCCCGCCACCAGTTCAAACATGGGTTTGTCAAGGCGTACGAGTCGAACACATATCGTGTGTGTGTGTGTGTGTGTGTGTGTGTGTGTGTGTGTGTGTGTGTGTGTGTGTGTGTGTGTGTGTGTGTGTGTGTGTGTGTGTGTGTGTGTGTGGCTGTGGGAACACATCGATATTGGATATTGGTTTTTCCACGCCTGAATACGTCTACTATTAAGACGAGGACACAGCAGCGAGCATGCAGTAAGAACAGAAGCGAAAGGGCAGAAGAAAAATGACAACGGAGAAAAACGAAACGATCACGGAACAGAGAACGATATCGAACGAAGTGGAAAGAAGCGAAATGGAGGAAAACCGAAAAAAAAGAAAATGATATCGGAGAAGAGTGAAAGGAAATGTTCGATAAATGCAAAGGACCGACGTAGTATATAGGATAGAGCAAAGCGCGAGTGCCGTGAAATATTCAATTGAATTTTCAACGCGATCGAATTCGAGCGCTCGTGAAAGAAATCGATTGGATCACAAGAGATTAAATGTGTATTTGAAAGGT
Organism: Melipona bicolor; assembly: GCA_030673865.1. Lineage (NCBI taxonomy): Eukaryota > Metazoa > Arthropoda > Insecta > Hymenoptera > Apidae > Melipona > Melipona bicolor. The sequence continues at coordinate 776,021 of JAHYIQ010000052.1, read as the reverse complement.
ATGTATTTCTGCAGAAAATCCAATCAGCTTCAGCCAAATTGAACGAATAAGAGGAAAGGAGGAGGGAGGGGAGAGGGGGGGGGGGGGGGGGGAGTAAGACAAACAGTAAGCGGACAGATAGACGGACAAATAAACAGACACATAGAGGGACAAATAGAGAGAGAAAAAAGATGTCGGGCACTCGCGCATGCCTGGCATGGAAATAAAATTCTGAAATGAACGTGAAAGAGCATAAAATAAAAAGCATCCAGTTATACTATAAATTACGAGTGTTAAACCAAAATCAGTTCCAAATGAAATCGAAATGACGAAAGAAAGAGGAAGAAGAGAAGGAGGTTTCGATTTTTTCAGAGGAAGACAGAAGTATTCAACATCGTGTACACGTATCAATGGATACAAGGATAACAATTATACAAAGAACAATAAATAAATTTGCAGGCAAGAACAACAATGTCCTCGTACAGATATAACATTATATCTTACAGTTGCTTCGAACTCTCCATTGTGCACGTTTGTCGAGAACGACAAGTGATACATTTTCGCGATTCTCGTGACGACGAGAATCAGTGTTAGGCTGCGATTGGTTAAAGTTGCCAAACGAGAGAGTACGACTTGATGAAACGCGACAAAGTCGGATATACCGGGGAAGGAAGTTTTTCATGTCACCTCAAGATGGAACACGACGCAACGATTGCTATTTACATATAAAAAATAGACAGGTACGCAAGCAGAATATCAACGCGTGCTTCCTCCTGGCGCTCGCGTCTTCTTCGACGTGCGTTATTATAGTTATCAGGCACGTAACGTCCACGAGAAAATCAATTACTTCTCTTCAAGACGTATTTTGGAGAGAATGAGAAGGGGGACAAACGAGCGAATCGTTGACGCTTACCTTCATCATGAGCAGTACTGTGTTTAATACGATGAGACCCATGATAAAATATTCGAATGGCGTCGATACCACTATTCTCCAGATTTTGTACTTTACGCTGTTCCGTTCTTTCGGCATGTACCTCTCCAGAGGACGAGCTTGTATCGTAAAGTCTATACAAGATTTCTGAAACGAATATAAAATGATCAATCGTATCACTCTGTTATTTCTTTCCTAAGAGGTTGGCAGAAAGAACGTTAACATTCTACCACGTTATAGTAGAGACTTTCTTATTCGACTGTTGTTAGCGTTAGACGACCTCGGTGGTATCTTCTAGACTGATCTAGATCTAGTTAATAATTCAGCCAACCAACCTGATTCTTGTCGATTTCACCGTCTTGCAATTCAGCTTCTCCTTGCTCTTGGAAAGTAATGATAATCAAGGCCACGAAGATGTTGACGAAGAAAAATGGAAACACGATGAAGTAGACGATATAGAAAATGGACATCTCTATACGAAAATTTTGAATAGGGCCCTTGTCCTCGTACGTGGCCGCCATCGAATTCTGCAGAATTTGCGGCCAACCCTCGCCAGTTTGCACCGCGAATAACGTCAGCATCGCGGCCATCACGTTATCATAGTGAAAAAACTGCGACTGCCATTCCCGGTTTTTTGGCTCTGGCAATAGGGCGCCGTCTTCGAAAACGAAATATTGACCCCTGCGAGGCACAGTGAGGAAAGCACAGTGGAACGTAATTAGAATTTTAGTTAGACCATCGAAAGAAAGAAGATGATTATTTTTAGAATAAATAAACCTGTGCTTCAATGTTCGTCGATCACAGTTTTGCTGCTAAGAAAAAGAAAAAAAAAAAAGATTCGAATACTCACTGGCAATCCTGTTCCGTATATTTGCTCTCGTCGCTGCAGTAGAAGAATTTGCCGTTGAACAGTTGCACCGCGATCACAGCGAATATGAATTGGAACAATATATACACTATGAGAATGTTAATGACGTTTTTAAGACTGTTCACTACGCAGTCGAACACCGCCTTGAGCTTCGGTACTCTCTTGATCGTCTTTAATGGCCTGAGCACTCGAAGTACTCTCAACGATTTGATTGTCGAGAGATTTTGTCCAGCCGAACTACCGGTCATATCGAAAGCGAACGAGACCGCGGCGCATATCACAACCACCGCGTCCATAATGTTCCAGAACTCGCGCAAATACGAGCCCGGGTGAAGAATAATCCCAAGATCGATGATCTTCAGTATCATCTCGACAGTGAAGACACCGGTGAACGCGTAATCGAAGTAATTCAGAATTTCGTTCCTCGGCGAGTCCTCCCATACGGGATCTTCGGCGGCTAACGCGATACTCGACAGCGATATCACCACCATTATGAAGAAGTCGAAATATCTCAGGTTGACGACCCAATGGGCGGCTCTTCTTACGCTACAATCAAACATACGTCTTTATCTCTTCGAATCTCGCATTTTATATTATATACATATATATATCGTACGAATATTATCGACTGAGATTATCTTACGGATTCGTAGGGGACAGTATAAACATGGAGGAGTATGGCAGCATTGGTTTTGGTCCCGTGTCATCGTCTTCATCCTGCTTTTTCTCTTCTTCGGATGATTGTTTTCCACCTTTTCCGTCTTTGCTAAAATCCACAGATAATTACATTCGACGTGCACTATTTGAGGAGAGTTAAAAAAAAAAGAAAAAAAAATAGGATAGATATAAAAGAAAACTTACAAATTCTGGTTCGGACTTGGAGGGCTGATTTCTACCTTGGGCGCGCCACCGTCTATCGGATTCTGCAGGGACTGGATCTCTTTCTCGAGCTCCTGCGCCTGCTTTTGTTTATCCTCTACTTCCTCCTCGTCCTCGGCAGCGCTCAACTCCTGTGCGTTTGCCAGATTGTCGACGGCGATAGCCAAGAACACGTTCAACAGAGTGTAGTTGCCAAACAGCACCAACACGATGAAGTAGAGCGAATAAATCATGCCTTTCTTGTGTCCGCCTTGCGACTCTATACCCTGGTACATCACTTCGTTCCAATCTTCTCCGGTCAGGATCTGTCAGGATCAGTTAAATTATATTCAATGATATTGTAAAATAAACCAACAACACGTTATCTATTTCTTCTATTTGCCAAACTACTTTCGTCTAAACATTGCGGTTCGAAGGAAAGACTATGTTGTATGTACTCTCTTTCCTTCCTTCTTGACAGGATACGACGAGCAAATATGTAAGTAGATAGCGATGGAATGAAACTTACTTGGAAGACAGTGAGCAGCGCGATGGGAAAGGTGTTGAAGTTGGTGGGCGGCGTGCCATAATCGAAGTTGAACTGGCCGCCAAACAACTGCATACCGAGCAGCGCGAATATGAGAATGAAGAGGAAGAGCAAGAAGAGCAGGGAGATGATGCTACGCATCGAGCTGAGCAGCGATATTACGAGATTTCTCAGGCTCTTCCAATATTTGGTGACCTTAAAAATTCGCAGGAGTCTAAGGGCACGTAGGACGGAGAGGCCGAAAGAGCCAGACTTCACCGCGGACCAGATCACTTCGAAGATCGATCCCGAGATGACTACGCAGTCGAAACGATTGAAGCTCGAGTCGAAGTATGTGCGAGGACCGAGCGCGTACACCTTTATGAACATCTCCATCATGAACAGAGCCAGGAACACGAATTCTGCGAAGTCTGTCAACAACCGTGTTGTCCGTTTTGATAGTCCCATTCTCAAATTCGAGAAACGAATGGTTGCTTTTTATACAGAATAATCCTCTCGCTAGTTAACTCAAATGCAATGACGCCAATTACAGTGCTTGCTAAAGAAATTACAATTCGCCTAGAAATTCATGTTGCACAAATCATTCATGTAATATAGGTTTTTTTGAGCTATTAAAATTTAGTTACAAAATAAAAAATATTTATGACAATTATTAACTATTTAACTGTAGAATTAAAATTCGAATTAAAAATTTATCTTTCTGCGAACGGATAATAAAAAAATTGTACAATTTTTGTAATCTTTTTGGCATGCGGTATATATCATGATGATATATTCGTGTCGGTATACATGTACAAATATTTGTAAATTTATACTTTTATGGATCGCTATAAAAGTTACGAAATCTACTTGGAATATTTGATTCATCATTAATATTCTGTGTACTTTTGCATTTTTAAATTTCTAATCAATGCATAAACATTTTTGTTGTCAATAGTTTTTTTTCGATGAACAACTTTGTTCGACAAAGCATTGTCGTTGAATTAACTATAATACGATAAGATTACCCTGTACATCTGCTCGAATCGTTTACTCACAGAGGAAATTGGTCAGCCATTGTGGCTGACCATAATGTTCCACCGCTACGCAGACGGTATTGAAGAACACAAGAACAATGACGAACCAGTAAAACTTTTGTGATTTTACGGATTTTCGTATCCAGTACCTAAATCTTCTTTCAGCTAGCCAGAACTGCTTACAAGGCCCCTTTTCTTTCGTCGAGGAAGATCTCGAAAATCCTGTAAACAGCAAGTCGTTCGTTTTAATGACCAGTTTAGAATGTTCATAGTATCACTCCGATGCCAGTCGGTTGATTTTCTTCGTCACAATATTTTTTTTTTTTTTCCTCCAAAACAATCGAGTTATTTTTCCATTGAATTTATTCAAGTAACCGTATTATAACTCGTTAGTATGTGCCAACGCTTTTTTGATAATATACAATAAATTATTTCTCAGAAAGACAAGCATGACATTGGAAAACGCTGAAAGTACTGGTTATCCGGCATCGAGATCTGATTCGAGAAAGTTTCTTCCTCTGACTTTTGTTACTAATAGGTTACTTCCCAGGTTCGATTTGAAAATCTGTTTACTTTCAACTTTCATTTTTTTTTTCTTCTTGTTCAATTATTTAGTACACAAATACACAATGGACAGAAATACATCTACTCTATACTCTAACAAGCGAATGTTTCTATCTATTCTGATACCGATGAAGCGAATCTATGTATGACTAAACGTCGAATGCTACACCACTTAATCATTTTCTCTTTCTATTTGTGGCGCTCTATTTCGTCAAACAAATTTCTCGTCGTAAACTACTAAAAAACATTAGTAATTCTCCACCGCCGGACACACCTGGATACATATTAATCTAGGACATTGGCGATTTTATAAAACTTTTTATCAATATCAATAAAAAGCGAATAAGAATGTCATAAACGAATGAAATGAGTGAAAAAAAGTTCACGATTTTCGCGAATGCCCACGACTAGTAAATAAATATACACAAATATAAGAATACATAACCACGTCAGCCAACAGAAGCAATTCCTAGAAAAAAGAAGATGGAACAAATTGACACCTCGATTCACCGAAATTTCTGGGTATTGAGAATTTCGTGCGTTGTAATTTCTGGGTGTTCAGAATTTCCGAGACGACTGGAAATCAATTCAAATAATCTGCAGCGATATATCGGCCCTATTATTAAATATATTTGGATTTCTTCGCAATTACGATAATTACAGCAACGTGTGCACTGCTTGTACTTTATAGAGAGAATGTATCGGATTGGGTAATACAACTGGACATAAGTAGATTCCTTAAAAATTAATCGTAAAAATCTATAAATAATGATTTTCCATTTAACGTTCCTTTCACGAAAGATTTAGGCTTGAAAAGAGTGGTGTTGCCACACTTTTGGTCCAGTGGATCACACTATACATTTATATTTCGACATTGTTACGATCAATATTGTTTAACACTACATGTTAGTGACTGTTAGTGACTGTTTAACACTACTTGGAAGTGAAACTTATTGTAATGGAAAAATAACATGAACAAATGTCAATATGCTGTGTCCGTACTTGATCATATGCTTTCTTTTAATTGTTCACTGTTTGTATGATCTTCGGCATACACATGTTCTTTAAGACTATTTTTTCACAAGAAATCCACTCGAACGATAGTTCTAGTATATAGAAACTTCAATTATATAATACTTAGTGTAAAGTTAATTAAGCGTCATCACTGGGATCATTTAAACAATTTCCGCATCTGTTTTGTACTTTATCTTATACGATGTTTCATGCGTACTTTGAAACCCAAAAATCTCAAACAATCGCGATCTCATTGTCCTGCATGTACATATATATGAACACGGACCCATGTATGTATGTATATGCATGTTTATGAGTATTGATATGATTCGTTACGTGTATCACACAAATACCTAAAACGAAAGGATGTTTAAAACAAGGAAAAACACAGAGGAAACAGATAGGAAAAGAAATTACGAATACAGCCTCGTTTACGTTGCTCTTTGCGAATCGTGACACTGACTGGTTGTAGTTACCTTTCAATTTTTTCTTAGGCACTGAAACAAGAGGAGCGTCTGACAGCGTGTGATTAGAATGTTTGTCGCCGTGGTCGAGGGAATTAAAGTCGCTCTTTATCCGATGCGAAACAGAAATCAGAAGGAACGTCAGATTGTCCCACGAGCAATTCTCGCTTATGCCAACTCTGGTTTTTCTTCTCCGTTTTCTCGATCACGGACAGAATTTCAACGGGAGATCGAAGGAATGTAAATGTTACTCGTGAGACCATCAGACTTTGTTTTATTACGTGTCAATTAAGACAATGTCGATATAAGTAAACATGAATATCCAAAACGCGCCGATAGAAAATAACATTGAGAAAGAATGAGAAAGGAAAAGAGAGATCTCAAAATGAAGCAGAAACCAGCCGATGTTTCAAACGATTTATTTTCAATGCGAACAGACAACGACCATACGACGTAAACGTTCGTTAATGTTTCCTAACGCAATTACAAACGATAAATGAACGATGGTCGTGACATGGACTCTGTCTACCAAACGAAAATTTGATTCGAGCCTGAATCATTCCAAGGATTATCAATGATTTTGATCTTCGAAGAGAAATCGTAGAAGATCGCGTTAAAGAAAAGTTTGAGAGGGAAAAATACAACTCACCGTCGTCCTGATCGTCATCGCCTTCTTCTTCCTCCGTGTCTGTGCTTTTGCTCTTACCAAGCTTTTTCTTTTTCGCCTCGGCTCTTTTTCTTCCTACAAACATACATATACGTTTTTTCCTTTTTTTTTGTCACTCCATACATTCTAACCAGCTCGTCGATCAGATAGAATCTCATAGTACGATCCAGTCACGAACCTTCTAATATGTGCTTCTTCTCCTCTTCCGTGGTCCTTTCTTCCGCGAGTATTACCTCCTCTATAAATAATAAAGAATATTTAGCTTCACGCCAATAAGGAAGACTCGAAGCAAACTCGGTCGAACGAAAAAAATAATCGACTTATCGTTAAACGATGCGTAAAATTACTGATGTAAAAAGGACAAAAGCTAGAAGATTTTCGCCTAAAGAAGATGTTAGCCGTAAAGAGTGTTCCGATCGATAATCGATGTAGCTGGCATGTTGACTTTCTAACCTGCTTTGCAGATCCAATTCAGGTAGCAGTACAATTCATGCTCGAGCTGCTGCTGTCTTCGCAATTTCAGGAAGGACTGCCTGTTCTCCACCTTCTCTCTCTCCTTCGCAAACTCTCTACAAGCGTTACAAAGATGATAGAGGGACGTTACATGAAACAACAAGGGATCGTTTCGATATAAATACTCGTCTCTTCTTTTCTTTCTTCGTACACGCATTATTTTAGTCAGCAAATATCCGAGTTGCTGCGATGTTCTCTAATTGACACACGTGTCTAGCAAGGATTGTTACACGATATTACTCGGAATGTTTACGCAAAGCCTGAGGCGTTAATACGAAATATGGCGTTGATATCGGAGGATATACTATTGGCGCGTATATAGTACGTAGGCGCGTCGACGCGTTACTTTGGCTTTACTACTACTGCTACTGACTGCTGCTTGTCTACCGAGCGATTTAAACGGCTAGCGCGACAAATTTAAGGAAAGATCGATCGTTTCGAAACCTGCTTGAGTGATCCACTTTAAGTAGGCACTGAACGCAGTCGTGAATAGACGCTTTCTCTTTGCTTTTTGATAAGCCGCCCGCCTCTCGACACGTGTTCGTTCGTTCGAAAACTCCCTGACGAACAGAAAGAAAGGTAATCGGCCGTTTTTTTTTACTCGAATTGCGACGAATTGACCGGATGTTCGATCATTCGCACTTCGGTCGAACGAATTCTTCTGGACGTGACGTGGCGAATCCACGAGGAATCCTTTCTCGACGCGCACACGCGATATTTTCACACAATTCAACGATTTATTGCAATACAAATATTTCAAATTTTACCGTGGATTTACCGTCACGCCTTCACAAAAAAATTTCGTAAGTTTGTAAACCAAGTGATGTATAGAGGAAACGTACGAGAAGAAGGATAGCAATAATCGAGATTGAAAATACTCACCCGCTCAGGACACCAAGAACTAAGTTCAGCATGAAGAATGAGCCAAGGACGATCAATGGTATAAAGTAAATCCAGTTGTACGTGCTGCCAAGAGCGTCGTTTGTCTGCAAATTTGACCAGAGCCACGTGAAGCCCATGTGTTACGTGTGCGAGCGCGAGTCACCGATTCCACACAGTTGTTACGCGCATCGATCGCGATGATCGAAACCAAACATCATTGGCATACGACATATAAACATCGAGACACTTAACGCTTTGCTTTCCCTCTTACTCTGCTCGATTCTTTTAAAAATGTAAACTCTAGTTGCTTCTCTAAAGGTGCATCCACATTTGTTACTTCTTACAAATTCGTTTAAGGGACAACGCAATATTTCCTTCGAAGCGGACCACTTTACCAACGTTCATCAAAACGACCAAATCAAGTAACGAATCATGATATAAAATATCATAATAACAAATATTATCTATATTTTCTACAAAGATATTTTTTACTTACTGTGACCGTGTACCCCATATGGTGGTAATAATAATAATGGTAATAATCTGGATGCATCTTAAGAACTTAAGTTCGTTGTTAATTTTTCTTCGAAGAAACAGCACTGACTTTCCTCGTCGTGAAAGCCAATTGCTTTTTCAAGTCGTTAGAATGGAAATCAAGATACACGCTCATTGATTAGTACACTGATCGTGCAGGATTACGAATCGCGAATTACAAAACTATAGCTTACGACACAACACTCAAGATGACAATGATAAAAAAAAAAAAAAAAAAAAAGAAAAGAAAAGAAAAAGAAGAGAAATAACCTGTAACATTTTCGTAGATATCGCAGTGCCATTTCTCGTGTAATAATAGGCATGTATTTGAAAGGTACGACTTGTCAAAAAACAAAGAATTTCTATCGTACCGTAAGATCCAAGATATCGATTATCGTGCGCGGTCCAAATCGAAGAAATTCAAGATCCTTGATCGGGGAGAGTCACGCGATTTGAAGTTCTTCGATTTGCGCTGGCGCAAAACACGAAGCTTATAAAAAAAATGCAATTAACATCAAGATTTGCAAAGAGGGCTGAAACTGACAGTGTTATACTGAGCAAGGTGAACATGTAGGTCAGTGTTAGCAGTAAAACATCTGCAAGCACTTGTCTTCGATTCTGGTGAACAAGAATGAAACAGGCGGAAGCGAGATGTCATCGGGCAGACAAAGAAAGAGAGAGAGAGAGAGAGAGAGAGAGAGAGAGAGAGAGAGGAGAGAAAACGAGAGAGAGAGAGAGAAAGTGAAAAGGAAGAGAGACAAATAAACACGGGCACACAGATAAGATAGTGATCGACAAGGATAGAAAAACTGTTACGAGGAGATGACACTTTATGATCATATTTAGAAATTTCAATAGACATAATAAGAAATAGTGAACGATGGCAAGCAATTGAAGAAAAGTATACATATATATATATATATATTGATAGTTAGATAGAGAAAATGAAAAGTATTCGTCGAATCGAATCGACCACTTGCAACAACCGGTTGTTTGCTCTTGGTGACATCAAGAAGATTTTGTTCGCAGAACGAGTGACGAGGTTGATTACGAAATGAATGAAAGAACTTTGCCAAAAGGAAAGAAGAAAAAAAAAAAAAACAAACGACAGATATGCAAATAGAAATGCAAAGGGAGTCGACTCGGAATGAAGAAACACGAAGAGACAGACAGAAGACAGGATCCGACGCGTTTAACACGCGCTGATTTTTCACAAACGTGAACGATGATACGACGTCGTGGAGGTGAGAGATTTACATATATATAGGAAACAGAGAGAAAGAGAAAGAAAGAGACAGAGAGTTTTTAACACTGAAGGACATATCTCTTGCTTTACCCAGTACAATATGGCAGTCCAGCCCTCCATAGTGATGCACTGGAAGACAGTGAGCATGGCGAATCCGATGTTGTCGAAGCTGGTGATGCCGAAGTTTGGTCCCTCCCAGTGATCCATGCACGTCGAGATGTTCGCGTCGCACACGTGGGCCCCGAATGGCGCCTCGGATTTGTTGTCCGTGTTACACGGGCTCGCCTGTTCGCCCTCCTTCACGATTTCATCTACAACAGAGTGAACGTCAGACCAATTGGCCCTCATTGATTTCCTTCTTTCCTGCCTTCGTTTTTTTTTCATTCACAACGATTATAAGTACTTGAACAGATTGCTTTCCCTCCTCGGCTCTTGTTTTCCCCGAACACGTACCGAACGAAAGAGAAGGAACGCTTCTCTTCACACGGATTACTCACTGATATTTCTGATGCTGTAACACGTTTTATGCAGGGTTCCCGAATAAAATTCGAGCCCAATGATGGCGAATATCACGATGGCAAAGAGTACCAGCAGGCCGATCTGCAGAAGCGGCGCCATTGCCTTGATAATAGATTTGAGCACCACCTGGAGACCTGTTTAAAAAAAATTCGACAGGAGTAATTAGGTCCAACGACCGCACCATCCAAGCGATTCATGCCTATCTTTTTATTCTCTTTCCACTGATTTCGCGGTTTTCTTTTAATTTTTTTCCTCGCTGCTCGAGGAAACATGCGTGCCATGCTCTTTCCTTTTTTTTTCCAAGCTCCCGAAACGATATCAACTCTCCCGATAAATTATTGCGTTGAAAAAGATGCGTTCGTATTGTCGATATAAGGATCCACGGCGACGCAAACAATTGAGATACTTCGTCCTTGTTACATAAAGACAGCATACAACTTTTAATATATGTATATATATGTATATATATATATCTATTTGGGTGGTGCTACGTAAAACAAAATAGTCCTTCTAACGTTGCAAGGCATCTACGTGTAGATATATAAATATAGAAATATATACTTGCAATAATATTAGTACTACGGTTGATCTACGAGCTTTACGTTTGAAACGTTTAAGTCATCGTTTCGTTTGTAATCGGGTCTACGTAGCAGCTATTAATAAATGGAAACATGTCGAAGAACGGATCCGATCGACCCCGAAGTATCCGAATTGCAGAGATGGGAAATTGGAACGCGCGTTCCTCGAGCACCGAGCCTCACATTTTTGCGTCTTCCTTTAAGAAAAGAATTAGCTCGCTCCGTATACCGAACGGAATCGAACGTACAATATACACTTTTTTAATTTTAATTGCGATTTACTTTCTAACTTGCGATTCGAGAATAAATCGACCAATTGAAAAGTGCCAATTTTGCCATGAAAAAGTACATGTTTGATCGCAAGAACAATTGACAAAGATATGTAAGCATCAAAAAGATGACGAGACAGAGAGACCAAAAAAAGAAAGAAAGAAAGAAAGAAAGAAAAAAAAAAAAAAAAAAAAAAAAAAATGAAGTAAAGCCGTTTCGTTCGATTCGGCTGGATTTTCATGGCCGATTGTATTGAAACGCTACTCACTCGGTATGCCGGAGACAAGTTTGAGCGGTCGCAACACGCGTATCGCACGCAACGTGCGCAGATCCATATCCAGTTCTATGCCCTGCGAGAACGCCGTGATGAACCTGCCCCAAAACACACACACCCCGCCACACTTTACTACTTACTACTCTATTACACTAATACTCACGCTACTTAAGTATTTAATCTACACAACTATGTGGTAACTAGCGTTCTATGACTTAACCAATGGAAGATGGGAGAATGTCTAATTGAGGACCGATATATCTCCGTTTCTCTCTCTCTTTTTTTTTTTTTTTTTTTTTTTTTTTTTTTATACATATACAATTCGAAATCAATTTTATTTCAATCTATTAACGTTGACTAAACCATTTCTAAACTATGTAAGTATGTAGGATGAACGGCGGATGAAATTCTATGAGAGGCAACTTTAATCGCGACTGTTCTATACTCTTCGTGACTATACTTTATTAAATTGTGCCCTAATAAGCGGGTCCGACGTACATACATTCAAAAGTTCTCGCATATTTTTTTCAGTTACGTTAATAATTTCAGTGTCAATAATACTAGACATAGATAATACTTTTTTTCTTAATTTAGAAACAAATGCAATAACTGTTCGAGAACTTTTGAGCAACTTTAACGCGAATATCTGCTTTCAACGTCGATCGATGATGACGGAGAGTCAAAGTTAACTTCTCCGACAATCGTCGTCAGTCGCACAATCGAATCCAAAGACAAAAGTTCCAAGTTTGACTCTCTCGATTCTCATAGCATCGGACTAGCTTATCGAATTAGCGCATCGGTGGATTACTCCTTAAACTGTGATCGCGGATGGGGCAGAAAACGGTTTCGAAGTTCAATCAATTCGGTTTAATATCGAAAGCATGGAAAGAACGAGCTGACGAAACGAAATAACTACACTAACGAATTAAATATTTAACGATTTCTTTCATCCAAAGAGTTTCGACACTTGGATAGAGAGGAAATTCTTACAATATTAGCTACTCACGCGAAATTCTAATTCTAGATATCCGTTGGATATAATTCCCTACTGACTATAACTTTGGTACCACGAGGATAATAAACGTAACATCCGTCGCGGTCGTTCAACTCGCTATAAAGCTTACCAATACGGTTTCTCTCGATTGCACACATCGTTTCGTTTAAATGTCTTCTTCTGTTTTGTTAGAAACGACCACGACGGTTCGACGGATTCTCGACAGCTTTAGCAACCTAAATATAATGTACCTACGTAACTACGTCGATTGCTTAATTCCTAAAGTACGTCGCTAATCAGAGATGTTTAAAAAAGTCAAACAAGAAAGTTTTCCATACTGTAGAATTTGCATTCTTCGTAAAATCTTCGTAACACCGTTGTCAGAGCGTGGAAGAAAAATTGATTTCATTCTCGAACATTAAATTTGCGATCTTGTAACTTTTCTTTTTACAAGAGACGCTTTGTCACTTATTCGTTTACTATTTGCACATTCCAATTCACGTTCTGAAATAATCATGGGGGAAAGAAAATTTTGAGGATCCGCAATTAAAAGGAAAGCAGACAAGAGAGAGGATATCTCGGTCGAAGTTTAAGTCTGTAGGACTATGACTCAGTCTCTTGAGGGTGTCTAAAGGTACCACTCTCTAGCAAACACGAGCTTGCTCGAATACGTTACTGTTCTAGAACACGTACCTATTTACCAACGTATAATCAATTCTATCAATCAGTGACTGTGACTAAAGATAGAGTTTGCTAAATATAGAGACACCTGCAGGCCAGTAGTTCTGTGTTTTTTTTTGCGT
>JAHYIQ010000052.1:0-7500 GCA_030673865.1 Melipona bicolor | reverse complement strand
TTGTAACATCCCGAAAATTATCCTCGGATTTTGTGAACATCTCCTTCTTCCCTTTGCAATTGGTGAACATTACTTGTTTTTCAATATGCTTGCCTTTTATTTAACTGATCGCCTTTTGGACGTCCCTCGCAAGCATCTGATGGTCCTGGAACGCGTTTCACGTTCATATCTCTCTCTGTTCATTTCGGCCGTCTCAAAGATCGCACAAGCGCTCGGTCGCTGCGTGCTGAACGGAGAGCGCAGCAAATTCGGCGCTGGGCTCAACGTGTTGAACGGCTGACGCGACTGGCCAGTTGCCGGAGGAGATACACGTCCGACCGTTTCTCGACGGAGTGACACGCCTGGACACGTTCGTCGACGGAGCGACACTACCGGCTGAAGTTTGTTGGAGTGGCGCTGCTCGACCCGGGGTCGCACGACAGGCTGGTTTGAAAACAAAGAGTGGAACGACTCGACCCGGAGTCACACGACAGGGCGACACCCGAATGGCTGACACGACTGGACACGGATGCCGGAGCAGCCGTCAACGTCTGGCCGTTTCTCGACGGAGTGACACGCCTGGCCAACTCTCGCTGCAGGTGGGACACGCCTGGACACGTTCGTCGACGGAGCGACACTAACGGCTGAAATTTAATAGGTGCGACACTGCTCGACCCGGAGTCGCACGACTGGGCGGCACTTAGACACGTTGAGACACGCCTAGGTCACCCGGGGAACGGCAGTCGACTTTTCGTTTGCGCGAGCGTCGGTCACTGCGACACCTACAGTGACAAAGTTGGAGAATAAACGTAGCGATTGCAATGAAATTTATTGAAACGTTCTAACCATGATACGGCGTGCTTTCGCATGTATTAAAAGAATGTGACGAGTTTTCCAGTCAAATTTCTGCCAATCTTGCGCCCGTATATCGCAGAATTATTCATGCTACATCCCGAAAATTATCCTCGGACTTTGCGAGCATCTCCTTCTTCCCTTTGCAATTGCCGAGCATTTCTTTTCTCAATAGGCTTGACTTTTTTCTTCTTTTTTTCTTAACTGATCGCCTTTTGGACGTGTTTCTCACGGCTTTTGGACTTGGAACGTGTTTCACGCACGTATCTCTCTGGATTATTTTAGCAGTGATCGTGTTCGCACAACCGCTCCCTCGCTACGGGCTGAACGGAGGTCGCCGCAAGTTCGGCGCGGCGCTAAACGTGTTGAACGGCTGACGCGACTGGCCAGACGCCGGAGGAGACGCACGTCTGACCGTTTCTCGGCGGAGCGACACGCCTGGCCAACTCTCGCTGCAGGTGTGACACGCCTGGACACGTTCGCCGACGGAGCGACCACTACCGGCCGAAGTTTGTAGGAGTGACGCTGCTCGACCCGGAGTCGCACGACAGGCTGGTTGAAAGCAAAGAGTGTCACGACTCGTCCCGTAGTCAGACGACTGGGCGACGCTTGAACGGCCGACGCGACTGGCCAGACGCCGGAGGAGACGCACGTCTGACCGTTTCTCGGCGGAGCGACACGCCTGGCCAACTCTCGCTGCAGGTGTGACACGCCTGGACACGTTCGCCGACGGAGCGACACTACCGGCCGAAGTTTGTAGGAGTGACGCTGCTCGACCCGGAGTCGCACGACAGGCTGGTTGAAAGCAAAGAGTGTCACGACTCGTCCCGTAGTCACACGACCGGCTGGTCGCTACGGTGGTGTGACACGACTCGGCCCGGTGTCACACGACTGGCTGAAGCGTTTCGGGAGCGACGCGACTCGACCCGGAGTCAGACGACCGGCCCCGGGTGTGACACGACCGATGACTTTTCTCCAATTTTTTTGAACATTTGCTTTGAAATCAATCCCTTTTTCCATAATTACCGTACATTTCACGATTTCTCTTAATTGTTGCTCCGTTCAGTTTCTCCATTTCTTCACATATTCTGCACTTTTCTGCACTTTTCTTCGTCTCTGATTTATTGTTCCCAATTTTCCTTCATTCGTTGATTAATCGGTGCGTTAATGCGTCCACTTCGATGCTGAAATGTTTTCATCCATCGCCACGTTCATCGATGCGCACTCGTTATTCGTCCATGTTCTCGCGTCCCTTCCGTTTGGGCGGTCGCCGCGACGGTTTCGCACCGTATGCGCCCGGGCGCTTAGCCGCGCGGCGCCGTCGTGCCAGCCGCCCGTTCGGTATCTATAAGAGACACAAACGGTCCGGACGGTTCGGGCGGAGCAGCGTCGGGCGCGTGGCTATTCTACGATCTCGGTTGAGAAGCAGTCTACCGCTCCTCGGGAATCATATTTTTTCTCGACTGTTCTGTTCGTTCTTCGTTTTGGACTTTCTCTACACTGCGTTTGGCCGCGAGTCGGTGTCGTATGACCGAATGACTCTTGTAGCGGCTGCGTCTCCCCTTTAGTCGGGAGGCTGGCGGCCTGTATGTACGTTAAACGTGTGTACTTGCCCTAACAGAGCATCAATTTTGTCAGACCCGAGCAAACGGGCTGTTCTAACATTGCCGAATTTTTCGGCAACGTTGGCGTAGATTCGTTGACCGCCTTTTCGGCGGCGGCGTATCTCACGGATAGTGATCGGAGGTAGAAAAGTGACGAACGGACAGACTCCCGTTCGGTATGCCCGGCACGCACCCTGATACGCGCTTGGCCGTACGTTCTCATTGAGTCCAGCGTGAATGGTTGATACGCTCTTGTAAGGTTTCGGTCGACCAGCGCGAGGTGATACGTGCCTTACCGACTCGAGGACTGCCGTCTTTAACCAAAGTGACGAACGAAATTTGACCTGTGTCAATATAATATAACGCAATCGTCGTTCCTCTGCGTTTCCCTGATATATAATATATATATGTACACACACATATGTATTTGACTGGGAAGGAAACGCACGAAACGGAGGTGACGGTGAAAGTATTTGTCAATTTTTGAGTGAATTTATGAGAGGTGAGAGAGAGAGAGAGAGAGAGAGAGAGAGGGAGGAGATAGATAGATAGATGGAGAGAGTGAGGGAGAGAGTCTCGTCGTCGTGTTTTGGTTGTGCACGTACGACCGAGGACGGAAATATGAATATAGTAACACTTTGAAATTTGGCAAAGATCCCCTGGTTGATCCTGCCAGTAGTCATAATGCTTGTCTCAAAGATTAAGCCATGCATGTCTCAGTACAGGCTGAATTAAAGTGAAACCGCGAATGGCTCATTAAATCAGTTATGGTTTTCTTAGATCGTACCCACATTTACTTGGATAACTGTGGTAATTCTAGAGCTAATACATGCAAACGAAATTCCTCTCAGAGATGGGAGGAATGCTTTTATTAGATCAAAACCAATCGGTGGCGGATGGCTCGCTGTCCGTCCATCGTTTGCTTTGGTGACTCTGAATAACTTTATGCCGATCGCATGGTCATCTAGCACCGGCGACGCATCTTTCAAATGTCTGCCTTATCAAAACTGTCGATGGTAGGTTCTGCGCCTACCATGGTTGTAACGGGTAACGGGGAATCAGGGTTCGATTCCGGAGAGGGAGCTGAGAAACAGCTACCACATCCAAGGAAGGCAGCAGGCGCGCAAATTACCCACTCCCGCACGGGGAGGTAGTGACGAAAAATGACGATACGGGACTCATCCGAGGCCCCGTAATCGAATGAGTACCCTTTAAATCCTTTAACGAGGACCAATTGGAGGGCAATTCTGGTGCCAGACAGCACCGCGTTAATTCCAGCTCCAATAGCGTATATTAAAGTTGTTGCGGTTAAAAAGCTCGTAGTTGAATCTGTGTGTCACAGTGTCCGGTTCACCGCTCGCGGTTTTTAAATGGCATTATGTGATTACGTCCTATCGTTGGGTCTTAGCTCCTTGTGGGCGGTCCAACTAAGCTCCCATCGCGGTGCTCTTCACTGAGTGTCGCGGTGGGCCAGATACGTGTACTTTGAACAAATTAGAGTGCTTAAAGCAGGCTACCTTCGCCTGAATACTGTGTGCATGGAATAATGGAATAGGACCTCGGTTCTATTTTGTTGGTTTTCGGAGCCCCGAGGTAATGATTAATAGGGACAGATGGGGGCATTCGTATTGCGACGTTAGAGGTGAAATTCTTGGATCGTCGCAAGACGGACAGAAGCGAAAGCATTTGCCAAAAATGTTTTCATTAATCAAGAACGAAAGTTAGAGGTTCGAAGGCGATCAGATACCGCCCTAGTTCTAACCATAAACGATGCCAGCCAGCGATCCGCCGAAGTTCTTCAGATGACTCGGCGGGCAGCTTCCGGGAAACCAAAGCTTTTGGGTTCCGGGGGAAGTATGGTTGCAAAGCTGAAACTTAAAGGAATTGACGGAAGGGCACCACCAGGAGTGGAGCCTGCGGCTTAATTTGACTCAACACGGGAAACCTCACCAGGCCCGGACACCGGAAGGATTGACAGATTGATAGCTCTTTCTTGATTCGGTGGGTGGTGGTGCATGGCCGTTCTTAGTTGGTGGAGCGATTTGTCTGGTTAATTCCGATAACGAACGAGACTCTAGCCTGCTAAATAGACGTAACTTATGGTATCTCGAAGGCCCCCGGCTTCGGTCGGTGGGTTTTTACTACCAACGTACAGACAAATCTTCTTAGAGGAACAGGCGGCTTCTAGCCGCACGAGATTGAGCAATAACAGGTCTGTGATGCCCTTAGATGTTCTGGGCCGCACGCGCGCTACACTGAAGGAATCAGCGTGTTTTCCCTGGCCGAAAGGCCCGGGTAACCCGCTGAACCTCCTTCGTGCTAGGGATTGGGGCTTGCAATTATTCCCCATGAACGAGGAATTCCCAGTAAGCGCGAGTCATAAGCTCGCGTTGATTACGTCCCTGCCCTTTGTACACACCGCCCGTCGCTACTACCGATTGAATGATTTAGTGAGGTCTTCGGACTGGTGCGCGGCCAGTGCCTCGGCATTGCCGATGTTACCGGGAAGATGACCAAACTTGATCATTTAGAGGAAGTAAAAGTCGTAACAAGGTTTCCGTAGGTGAACCTGCGGAAGGATCATTAACGAGTTAATAAACCAAAAGACTGTGCACGTCCATAGTGTAACGAAATTGAATGAACGAGAGGAGTGGAGAGGAGAGGAGAGGAGAGGAGAACATTATAACGAGAAAGAAGAACAAATAACGCGATTGTCGAACAATGCTGTTGAGCAGCATCCGTTGAAATACCACGGAATCGACGGCTCACGTGCGGAGGGCCTCCGAGAGGCCCTCCCGTCCGTCATTCCGCTGGCAACTCGAACTGTCAAAGACCACGGAATCGACGGCATACGTGCGGAGGTCCTCGAGACCTCCCGTCCGCCTTTCCGCTGGCAAATTGAGCGGAGAGCAGCCACCAGTCGTCGAAGTACGAAGTGAGAAGGTGCGCTTCTCTTGATCTCTCGATGATCGGGACGAAATAAATTAAATAAATAAATAAATAAATAAATAAATATGAAATACGTCCAAAACGTCACGTACAAACAAGTGCGAAATACGTCCAAAATACGTCAACCGATTGTTGACCGGGACTTCGGATACGTCCGAATGTCACGAAAACCCGTGAGGAGAGGACTTGAATGTTGCACCCTCTTTGTCTTCGCATGATCTGTTGTGTGCGTATGCTCTCCCGCGAGCAACAACGGGATAATATATAGAAGTCGAGGACCTGCCCCCTGGGATCGAACTGCTGGCTCTCTCGAAGAGCTGCCTACCCATCGGGCCTGTGTCCTTCCTTCCTTACTTCCTTCGTGTCGATCCATTCGTTTTTGAAGAATGGCGTTCGAACGATCGGAACCGCGTTCGATACGTGGCTCTCCGGGCAACCTGGAACCGATGTTTGCAACGGGTGGAACGTGCGCCCGTTTCGTCGCTTCTCGCCGAGATTTTGGTCGAAATTTGCTCCGTTCGGAGGAGGACCGGCTGTGCAGCCCCGTTTTTTTTTTCTCGAACTAACTAACCAACCGTCTTTCGGGGCCGGCTGTTCGTCTTCGATCGAACTATCGTCCGAACGCGTGTATTTCGTCCTTAACACTCGAACGAACGTCACCCCTCTCTCGGTGAGGGCGCCATGGGCCAGCCACAGCGCGCAATCGTGAGGTTCGCGAGGGTCGTGCGTAGAACAACAACAGGATTCAGTAACGGACGAATCACTTCCCGTCGTTTCCTTACGTTCCGCGATTCTCGATGGTTATTTTAAATGAACTTTACGCCCGTCCGTCGTCGTCGACGGATTTCGTCTCGAACACACACACACACACTCGTGTCGTCAGTCGCAACCGCGTGCGCGGTTTGCGTTCATGGCGACGCCCGCACCTTTCGTTTACCCCGTTGGGCGATGGTGTCGGGTCTCGGCTTCTCTTTCGAACCCGAGTATTCTCCGAGTACTTAAGAATTTATTTGCCAACAATAATGAATATACGATTACCCTGAACGGTGGATCACTTGGCTCGTGGGTCGATGAAGAACGCAGCTAATTGCGCGTCAACGTGTGAACTGCAGGACACATGAACATCGACATTTCGAACGCACATTGCGGTCCACGGATACAATTCCTGGACCACGCCTGGCTGAGGGTCGTTCACGTAACCTAAATACTGCTTGCGTTTGCGTTTCGTTGCCTCTCAAGTGTCTCGATCGTACACGCTTCTCGAAATTCCCGCCGTCGCTCGTGAAGAGCGTTTCTGAGTCGGACGCCAAAGAAGAGAGGGTGACGATACGAGAGCCGCCGAGGAGAACGACTCGCGCGACGTACGAGCGACTGTTGGACGCTCGTCGGAGTAGCACGCGGTCGCGCACGAGACTGCCAAATTCTCGTGCGCGAAATAAAAGTCCGCGTCCCCGACGTCGTCTGAAACGAACGTTGAACTATATTCTTTTTTTTTTTGCGAGACTGAGAGAAATGAGTAAAGGGGAGAGAGAAAGGAAAAAAAAAAAAAAAAAGGGAAAGTCACCGTCCACGGTGTGCGATGTTTGTCGATCGTACAGCCCCAGAGATCGGAATGCCCACTCCGTCTCTTCCAGCGAGTGTCGTTTCACTGCTCTGGCGCAACAGGACCGTCACGTCGACGAGTAGTAATGAGAGAACTGCCACGACAGCCCGTCGAACCGGGAACGCTCACGCAATGTATTCGAACGCTGGGTATCGTGAACGCTGCGCGGATGTCTGAGAGGGAACGTGTATTGCTGCCGGGATGTGACAGTACCCCGCTCTGCGTTCTCTCTTTGCCCGCCCGTCCGATCCCAATCTACGTTCGTTGCCCGAACTACGGCAGAGCGTCTGCGAACCAGCGCGTGTCTCCGACTGTCGAAAGGTGTGGCAACGTTCTTTCTTTTTTTTTTTCACGTACCGTCAGAAGACGTGCACGAGCGTCCGTGAAGGCGTTCGGAGATCGAACTATTGAAAAAAGGCACGCTCGACGGAGCGAGATCGTAGAAGAGGACGAGTACGTATCTCCTTTGGCGAGGCTCGATCACAATGGCAACGTCGCTCCGAGGAGCTGCTA
>JAHYIQ010000051.1:600000-914766 GCA_030673865.1 Melipona bicolor | reverse complement strand
TGGCGGTCCTCCTGATACACAGGCTTTTAGAAAAATTGTTTGACAAGGAATATCTCGTGAACGAGAGGTGGTATCTGGACGAAAATTCGTATGATGTATCAGGAGAACATGATGCACGAAGAGGTGGCACGACACCGAAATCAAAATGGCGGTTCTCCTGATACACAGACTTTTCGAAAAATTGTTTGACAAGGAATATCTCGTGAACGAGAGGTGGTATCTGGCCGAAAATTCGTAGGAAGTATCAGGAGAACATGATGCACGAAGAGGTGGCACGACACCGAAATCAAAATGGCGGTTCTCCTGATACACAGACTTTTAGAAAAAATGTTTGACAAGGAATATCTCGAGAACGAGAGGTAGTATCTAGCCGAAAATTCGTAGGAAGTAACAGGAGAACATGATGCACGAAGAGGTGGCACGACACCGAAATCAAAATGGCGGTTCTCCTGATACACAGGCTTTTAGAAAAATTGTTTGACAAGGAATATCTCGTGAACGAGAGGTGGTATCTGGCCGAAAATTCGTAGGAAGTATCAGGAGAACATGATGCACGAAGAGGTGGCACGACACCGAAATCAAAATGGCGGTTCTCCTGATACACAGACTTTTCGAAAAATTGTTTGACAAGGAATATCTCGTGAACGAGAGGTGGTATCTGGACGAAAATTCGTATGATGTATCAGGAGAACATGATGCACGAAGAGGTGGCACGACACCGAAATCAAAATGGCGGTTCTCCTGATACACAGACTTTTCGAAAAATTGTTTGACAAGGAATATCTCGTGAACGAGAGGTGGTATCTGGACGAAAATTCGTATGATGTATCAGGAGAACATGATGCACGAAGAGGTGGCACGACACCGAAATCAAAATGGCGGTTCTCCTGATACACAGACTTTTCGAAAAATTGTTTGACAAGGAATATCTCGTGAACGAGAGGTGGTATCTGGCCGAAAATTCGTAGGAAGTATCAGGAGAACATGATGCACGAAGAGGTGGCACGACACCGAAATCAAAATGGCGGTTCTCCTGATACACAGACTTTTAGAAAAAATGTTTGACAAGGAATATCTCGAGAACGAGAGGTAGTATCTAGCCGAAAATTCGTAGGAAGTAACAGGAGAACATGATGCACGAAGAGGTGGCACGACACCGAAATCAAAATGGCGGTTCTCCTGATACACAGGCTTTTAGAAAAATTGTTTGACAAGGAATATCTCGTGAACGAGAGGTGGTATCTGGACGAAAATTCGTATGATGTATCAGGAGAACAAGATACACGAAGAGGTGGCACGACACCGAAATCAATATGGCGGTTCTCCTGATACACAGGCTTTTAGAAAAATTGTTTGACAAGGAATATCTCGTGAACGAGAGGTGGTATCTGGCCGAAAATTCGTATGATGTATCAGGAGAACATGATGCACGAAGAGGTGGCACGACACCGAAATCAAAATGGCGGTTCTCCTGATACACAGGCTTTTAGAAAAATTGTTTGACAAGGAATATCTCGTGCACGAGAGATAGTAGCTGGCCGAAAATTCGTAGGAAGTAACAGGAGAACATGATGCACGAAGAGGTGGCACGACACCGAAATCAAAATGGCGGTTCTCCTGATACACAGACTTTTAGAAAAAATGTTTGACAAGGAATATCTCGAGAACGAGAGGTGGTATCTGGACGAAAATTCGTATGATGTATCAGGAGAACATGATGCACGAAGAGGTGGCACGACACCGAAATCAAAATGGCGGTTCTCCTGATACACAGACTTTTCGAAAAATTGTTTGACAAGGAATATCTCGTGAACGAGAGTTGGTATCTGGACGAAAATTCGTATGATGTATCAGGAGAACAAGATACACGAAGAGGTGGCACGACACCGAAATCAAAATGGCGGTTCTCCTGATACACAGGCTTTTAGAAAAATTGTTTGACAAGGAATATCTCGTGAACGAGAGTTGGTATCTGGACGAAAATTCGTATGATGTATCAGGAGAACAAGATACACGAAGAGGTGGCACGACACCGAAATCAATATGGCGGTTCTCCTGATACACAGGCTTTTAGAAAAATTGTTTGACAAGGAATATCTCGAGAACGAGAGGTAGTATCTAGCCGAAAATTCGTAGGAAGTATCAGGAGAACATGATGCACGAAGGGGTGGCACGACACCGAAATCAAAATGGCGGTTCTCCTGATACACAGGCTTTTCGAAAAATTGTTTGACAAGGAATATCTCGAGAACGAGAGGTAGTAGCTGGCCGAAAATTCGAATGATGTATCAGGAGAACAAGATACACGAAGAGGTGGCACGACACCGAAATCAAAATGGCGGTTCTCCTGATACACAGGCTTTTCGAAAAATTGTTTGACAAGGAATATCTCGTGCACGAGAGATAGTAGCTGGCCGAAAATTCGAATGATGTATCAGGAGAACATGATGCACAAAGAGGTTGCACGACACAGAACGCAGAGTATCCAGTACACGAGATATTCCTTGTCAAACAATATTTCTTAAAGACTGTGTATCAGGAGAACCGCCATATTGATTTCGCTGTCGTGCCACCTATTCGTGCATCATGTTCTCCTGATACATCATACGAATTTTCGTCCAGATACCACCTCTCGTTCACGAGATATTCCTTGTAAAAGAATTTTTCTAAAAGCCTGTGTATCAGGAGAACCGCCATTTTGATTTCGGTGTCGTGCCACCTGTTCGTGCATCATGTTCTCCTGATACATCATACGAATTTTCGTCCAGATACCACCTCTCGTTCTCGAGATATTCCTTGTCAAACAATTTTTCTAAAAGCCTGTGTATCAGGAGGACCGCCATTTTGATTTCGGTGTCGTGCCACCTCTTCGTGCATCATGTTCTCCTGATACTTCCTACGAATTTTCGGCCAGATACCACCTCTCGTTCACGAGATATTCCTTGTCAAACAATTTTTCGAAAAGTCTGTGTATCAGGAGAACCGCCATTTTGATTTCGGTGTCGTGCCACCTCTTCGTGCATCATGTTCTCCTGTTACTTCCTACGAATTTTCGGCTAGATACTACCTCTCGTTCTCGAGATATTCCTTGTCAAACAATTTTTCTAAAAGTCTGTGTATCAGGAGAACCGCCATTTTGATTTCGGTGTCGTGCCACCTCTTCGTGCATCATGTTCTCCTGATACTTCCTACGAATTTTCGGCCAGATACCACCTCTCGTTCACGAGATATTCCTTGTCAAACAATTTCTCTAAAAGCCTGTGTATCAGGAGAACCGCCATTTTGATTTCGGTGTCGTGCCACCTCTTCGTGCATCATGTTCTCCTGATACTTCCTACGAATTTTCGGCTAGATACTACCTCTCGTTCTCGAGATATTCCTTGTCAAACAATTTTTCTAAAACCCTGTGTATCAGGAGAACCGCCATATTGATTTCGGTGTCGTGCCACCTCTTCGTGTATCTTGTTCTCCTGATACATCATTCGAATTTTCGGCCAGCTACTACCTCTCGTTCTCGAGATATTCCTTGTCAAACAATTTTTCTAAAAGCCTGTGTATCAGGAGAACCGCCATATTGATTTCGGTGTCGTGCCACCTCTTCGTGTATCTTGTTCTCCTGATACATCATTCGAATTTTCGGCCAGCTACTACCTCTCATTCTCGAGATATTCCTTGTCAAACAATTTTTCTAAAAGCCTGTGTATCAGGAGAACCGCCATTTTGATTTCGGTGTCGTGCCACCTCTTCGTGCATCATGTTCTCCTGATACTTCCTACGAATTTTCGGCTAGATACTACCTCTCGTTCTCGAGATATTCCTTGTCAAACAATTTTTCTAAAAGCCTGTGTATCAGGAGAACCGCCATATTGATTTCGGTGTCGTGCCACCTCTTCGTGTATCTTGTTCTCCTGATACATCATTCGAATTTTCGGCCAGCTACTACCTCTCGTTCTCGAGATATTCCTTGTCAAACAATTTTTCTAAAAGCCTGTGTATCAGGAGAACCGCCATTTTGATTTCGGTGTCGTGCCACCTCTTCGTGCATCATGTTCTCCTGATACTTCCTACGAATTTTCGGCCAGATACCACCTCTCGTTCACGAGATATTCCTTGTCAAACAATTTTTCGAAAAGTCTGTGTATCAGGAGAACCGCCATTTTGATTTCGGTGTCGTGCCACCTCTTCGTGCATCATTTTCTCCTGATACATCATACGAATTTTCGTCCAGATACCACCTCTCGTTCACGAGATATTCCTTGTAAAAGAATTTTTCTAAAAGCCTGTGTATCAGGAGAACCGCCATTTTGATTTCGGTGTCGTGCCACCTCTTCGTGCATCATGTTCTCCTGATACTTCCTACGAATTTTCGGCTAGATACTACCTCTCGTTCTCGAGATATTCCTTGTCAAACAATTTTTCTAAAAGCCTGTGTATCAGGAGAACCGCCATATTGATTTCGGTGTCGTGCCACCTCTTCGTGCATCATGTTCTCCTGATACATCATTCGAATTTTCGGCCAGCTACTACCTCTCGTTCTCGAGATATTCCTTGTCAAACAATTTTTCTAAAACCCTGTGTATCAGGAGAACCGCCATATTGATTTCGGTGTCGTGCCACCTCTTCGTGTATCTTGTTCTCCTGATAAATCATACGAATTTTCGGCCAGATACCACCTCTCGTTCACGAGATATTCCTTGTCAAACAATTTTTCGAAAAGCCTGTGTATCAGGAGAACCGCCATTTTGATTTCGGTGTCGTGCCACCTCTTCGTGCATCATGTTCTCCTGTTACTTCCTACGAATTTTCGGCTAGATACTACCTCTCGTTCTCGAGATATTCCTTGTCAAACAATTTTTCTAAAAGCCTGTGTATCAGGAGAACCGCCATTTTGATTTCGTTGTCGTGCCACCTCTTCGTCCATCATGTTCTCCTGATACTTCCTACGAATTTTCGGCTAGATACTACCTCTCGTTCTCGAGATATTCCTTGTCAAACAATTTTTCTAAAAGTCTGTGTATCAGGAGAACCGCCATAATGATTTCGGTGTCGTGCCACCTCTTCGTGTATCTTGTTCTCCTGATACATCATTCGAATTTTCGGCCAGCTACTGCCTCTCGATCTCGAGATATTCCTTGTCAAACAATTTTTCTAAAACCCTGTGTATCAGGAGAACCGCCATATTGATTTCGGTGTCGTGCCACCTCTTCGTGCATCATGTTCTCCTGATAAATCATACGAATTTTCGGCCAGATACCACCTCTCGTTCACGAGATATTCCTTGTCAAACAATTTTTCGAAAAGCCTGTGTATCAGGAGAACCGCCATATTGATTTCGGTGTCGTGCCACCTCTTCGTGTATCTTGTTCTCCTGATACATCATTCGAATTTTCGGCCAACTACTACCTCTCGTTCTCGAGATATTCCTTGTCAAACAATTTTTCTAAAAGCCTGTGTATCAGGAGGACCGCCATTTTGATTTCGGTGTCGTGCCACCTCTTCGTGCATCATGTTCTCCTGATACTTCCTACGAATTTTCGGCCAGATACCACCTCTCGTTCACGAGATATTCCTTGTCAAACAATTTTTCGAAAAGTCTGTGTATCAGGAGAACCGCCATTTTGATTTCGGTGTCGTGCCACCTCTTCGTGCATCATGTTCTCCTGTTACTTCCTACGAATTTTCGGCTAGATACTACCTCTCGTTCTCGAGATATTCCTTGTCAAACAATTTTTCTAAAAGTCTGTGTATCAGGAGAACCGCCATTTTGATTTCGGTGTCGTGCCACCTCTTCGTGCATCATGTTCTCCTGATACTTCCTACGAATTTTCGGCCAGATACCACCTCTCGTTCACGAGATATTCCTTGTCAAACAATTTCTCTAAAAGCCTGTGTATCAGGAGAACCGCCATTTTGATTTCGGTGTCGTGCCACCTCTTCGTGCATCATGTTCTCCTGATACTTCCTACGAATTTTCGGCTAGATACTACCTCTCGTTCTCGAGATATTCCTTGTCAAACAATTTTTCTAAAACCCTGTGTATCAGGAGAACCGCCATATTGATTTCGGTGTCGTGCCACCTCTTCGTGTATCTTGTTCTCCTGATACATCATTCGAATTTTCGGCCAGCTACTACCTCTCGTTCTCGAGATATTCCTTGTCAAACAATTTTTCTAAAAGCCTGTGTATCAGGAGAACCGCCATATTGATTTCGGTGTCGTGCCACCTCTTCGTGTATCTTGTTCTCCTGATACATCATTCGAATTTTCGGCCAGCTACTACCTCTCATTCTCGAGATATTCCTTGTCAAACAATTTTTCTAAAAGCCTGTGTATCAGGAGAACCGCCATTTTGATTTCGGTGTCGTGCCACCTCTTCGTGCATCATGTTCTCCTGATACTTCCTACGAATTTTCGGCTAGATACTACCTCTCGTTCTCGAGATATTCCTTGTCAAACAATTTTTCTAAAAGCCTGTGTATCAGGAGAACCGCCATATTGATTTCGGTGTCGTGCCACCTCTTCGTGTATCTTGTTCTCCTGATACATCATTCGAATTTTCGGCCAGCTACTACCTCTCGTTCTCGAGATATTCCTTGTCAAACAATTTTTCTAAAAGCCTGTGTATCAGGAGAACCGCCATTTTGATTTCGGTGTCGTGCCACCTCTTCGTGCATCATGTTCTCCTGATACTTCCTACGAATTTTCGGCCAGATACCACCTCTCGTTCACGAGATATTCCTTGTCAAACAATTTTTCGAAAAGTCTGTGTATCAGGAGAACCGCCATTTTGATTTCGGTGTCGTGCCACCTCTTCGTGCATCATGTTCTCCTGTTACTTCCTACGAATTTTCGGCTAGATACTACCTCTCGTTCTCGAGATATTCCTTGTCAAACAATTTTTCTAAAAGTCTGTGTATCAGGAGAACCGCCATTTTGATTTCGGTGTCGTGCCACCTCTTCGTGCATCATGTTCTCCTGATACTTCCTACGAATTTTCGGCCAGATACCACCTCTCGTTCACGAGATATTCCTTGTCAAACAATTTTTCGAAAAGTCTGTGTATCAGGAGAACCGCCATTTTGATTTCGGTGTCGTGCCACCTCTTCGTGCATCATGTTCTCCTGATAAATCATACGAATTTTCGGCCAGATACCACCTCTCGTTCACGAGATATTCCTTGTCAAACAATTTTTCGAAAAGCCTGTGTATCAGGAGAACCGCCATATTGATTTCGGTGTCGTGCCACCTCTTCGTGTATCTTGTTCTCCTGATACATCATTCGAATTTTCGGCCAACTACTACCTCTCGTTCTCGAGATATTCCTTGTCAAACAATTTTTCTAAAAGCCTGTGTATCAGGAGGACCGCCATTTTGATTTCGGTGCCGTGCCACCTCTTCGTGCATCATGTTCTCCTGTTACTTCCTACGAATTTTCGTCCAGATACCACCTCTCGTTCACGAGATATTCCTTGTCAAACAATTTTTCTAAAAGCCTGTGTATCAGGAGGACCGCCATTTTGATTTCGGTGTCGTGCCACCTCTTCGTGCATCATGTTCTCCTGATACTTCCTACGAATTTTCGGCTAGATACTACCTCTCGTTCTCGAGATATTTCTTGTCAAACAATTTTTCGAAAAGCCTGTGTATCAGGATAACCGCCATTTTGATTTCGGTGTCGTGCCACCTCTTCGTGCATCATGTTCTCCTGATACATCGTACGAATTTTCGTCCAGATACCACCTCTCGTTCACGAGATATTCCTTGTCAAACAATTTTTCGAAAAGCCTGTGTTTCAGGAGAACCGACATTTTGATTTCGGTGTCGTGCCACCTCTTCGTGCATCATGTTCTCCTGATACATCATACGAATTTTCGTCCAGATACCACCTCTCGTTCGCGAGATATTCCTTGTCAAACAATTTTTCTAAAAGCCTGTATATCAGGAGAACCGCCATTTTGATTTCGGTGTCGTGCCACCTGTTCGTGCATCATGTTCTGCTGATACATCATACGAATTTTCGTCCAGATACCACCTCTCGTTCACGAGATATTCCTTGTCAAACAATTTTTCTAAAAGCCTGTGTATCAGGAGGACCGCCATTTTGATTTCGGTGTCGTGCCACCTCTTCGTGCATCATGTTCTCCTGATACTTCCTACGAATTTTCGGCTAGATACTACCTCTCGTTCTCGAGATATTCCTTGTCAAACAATTTTTCTAAAAGCCTGTATATCAGGAGAACCGCCATTTTGATTTCGGTGTCGTGCCACCTGTTCGTGCATCATGTTCTGCTGATACATCATACGAATTTTCGTCCAGATACCACCTCTCGTTCACGAGATATTCCTTGTCAAACAATTTTTCTAAAAGCCTGTGTATCAGGAGGACCGCCATTTTGATTTCGGTGTCGTGCCACCTCTTCGTGCATCATGTTCTCCTGATACTTCCTACGAATTTTCGTCCAGATACCACCTCTCGTTCACGAGATATTCCTTGTCAAACAATTTTTCTAAAAGCCTGTGTATCAGGAGAACCGCCATTTTGATTTCGGTGTCGTGCCACCTCTTCGTGCATCATGTTCTCCTGATACATCATACGAATTTTCGTCCAGATACCACCTCTCGTTCACGAGATATTCCTTGTCAAACAATTTTTCTAAAAGCCTGTGTATCTGGAGGACCGCCATTTTGATTTCGGTGTCGTGCCACCTCTTCGTGCATCATGTTCTCCTGATACTTCCTACGAATTTTCGGCTAGATACTACCTCTTGTTCTCGAGATATTCCTTGTCAAACAATTTTTCTAAAAGCCTGTGTATCAGGAGAACCGCCATATTGATTTCGGTGTCGTGCCACCTCTTCGTGTATCTTGTTCTCCTGATACATCATTCGAATTTTCAGCCAGCTACTACCTCTCGTTCTCGAGATATTCCTTGTCAAACAATTTTTCTAAAAGCCTGTGTATCAGGAGAACCGCCATATTGATTTCGGTGTCGTGCCACCTCTTCGTGTATCTTGTTCTCCTGATACATCATTCGAATTTTCGGCCAGCTACTACCTCTCATTCTCGAGATATTCCTTGTCAAACAATTTTTCTAAAAGCCTGTGTATCAGGAGAACCGCCATTTTGATTTCGGTGTCGTGCCACCTCTTCGTGCATCATGTTCTCCTGATACATCGTTCGAATTTTCAGCCAGCTACTAGCTCTTGTTCACGAGATATTCCTTGTCAAAGAATTTTTAGAAAGACCTGTGTATCAGGAGAACCGCGAATCTGTGTGCAACCTCGTGCCACCTCTTCGTGCATCATGTTCTCCTGATACATCATACGAATTTTCGGCCAGATACTACCTCTCGTTCACGAGATATTCCTTGTCAAACAATTTTTAGAAAGACCTGTGTATCAGGAGAACCGCCGTTCTGTGGTCGGTGTCGTGCCACCTCTTCGTACATCATGTTCTCCTGATACATCGTTCGAATTTTCGGCCGGATACTACCTCTCGTTCACGAGATATTCCTTGTCAAACTATTTTTCTAAAAGGGTGTGTATCAGGAGAATCGCCATTTTGATTTCGGTGCCGTGCCACCTCTTCGTGCATCATGTTCTCCTGGTAGAAAGTTCGAATTTCGAGGCAGAAATTCTATGTTGTTCACTAGGTGTACTTTATGTATGTTAATTTTAGTTTTTGCTAAAAATTCTGATTTGTGCAATGTGCTGTTATCTTACGGTTCTCGAAAGTCTGAGTCTCTAATTAGAATGATTAATGTCTGTGGTGATGTACCTCCGAGATTGCAGAACCTCTTTCCCATTTTTATATCACACTGTCTCATATTAATTTATGACGGTTTTTCTCCACAGCGCTAGTTGATGGTAGGAATTAAAATTCGCGAAATGTATTCAATGTTATTAATAGTCAATGATTTGAATATGGAACATTCACGAAATTGGATCATTGACCTAGGATATGATAGACTTGACATAAAAGTATATTTCGTTTCTCAATGTCTGAAGTACCGACGAGGAAAAAAGATCACTCCACGCTTAAGTACAGACGATGTAATGTTGAATATCTAATCAGCAGACGAGATGTGCAGATGAATCATATACCTGATTAGTGGTGCCTATTGACATTGAATAATTGGATGTTTGGTCTGTTCATATGCCTTCCCTGAATTTGCCATTATAGAGATTTTCTTCATTAACTGTCGTCAATGCTGTTACCTACTGTTATCGATGAATTTAGCGATTCTTCTGTTACCAACAGCGAATAAAATGTTTAAAAACGAACAAGATCCCTATTATAGTTACTTCTAAATAAAAGATATAAATCAATTGACTTCATACTCGATGCTCCCGAACTATCGTTTAGAAAACAGCGGATGTAAAAATAAAATACATCATTCACAGCAATTCAAAAAATTCCATTCACCTTTCAAAAATGGTTTTCCTTTCAGAGTGTAAAAGAGACTATTATTCCAGATAAATTCTGTATCAAAGTAAAACGGTACGAACAAGCAAAGGGGTAAAAAAGTAAAAGCATCCGGTCGGTGCGTTTAAAACAAAGATACATCGTCGATGAAAACGCGTGCGCGGTGTGATCGCTAAAAATAAAAAAAGGAAAAAAAGAAAAGGAAAGGAAAAACTGAAAAAAGCGGATCGGAACTCGCGACATCGTTCGCGCATTAATTGTAATACCACAATCGCGTCAATTTATGACATAACGAGTTGGCTGCGTTTCACAAATTGCATGAATTAAAGGGCGCGCATGATGGAGCCGCTTGCTCGAAAGTCGAATGCCGCGTATTTTATTTTTCTTTCTTCCGCTTCGAACGGGCCAGACCACCGTGTCAGTATGCCGACGTGCTTAATTGGCTCGTTATATTAATTGAATTTCATTATACGCCCGGCAGACAATGACTCGGCGTTGCGTTCGAATCGCATCGGATTAAACGAACGCTCGCGCTAGCGCGTGAACGAGCAGCGAGTTCGCGCGCGTCCACGCACGCACGAACGGACGCCGAGAACGTTTCACGGCCGTTTGTCGACGCGACGATTCAAAAAACGCAGATAATTCAACCGGTATAAAACGAAGCAGATTGCTCTGAAAATATTTTTCCGAGCGAAACAACGTTTCGCCCGCGGGATTTCACGTCGAGATTCAGCCGCTAATTAAAAACGATTTCGAACACCATGACCAGGATACGGATCACCGATGGTGCAATCGTTTCGATTCGCTCGTTGTCGCTGACACTTCCGTTCTTTTTGCTCGTTTCCGTTTCAGAGAATATTGTCGATCAAGCGTCTTTCACGAGCTGTGAATTGGCGCGTAATTTCTTTCACTTTTATTAATATTAGATGATGATAAAGTATATAGAAAGATGGTATTCTTTTATAACGTCAAGATAATAGTATGTTTGTGCTTTATGAACTTTTTGAGAATCTTACATAATTTAACGTGTTCCCTCTTCTTTCTTTGATTTTTATTAAACATTATTTTATTTTTCCTTGTTTTTAAATCCTACTCCGTATATCTAGATGATCGACCAAAGTTTAGGCACACATTCTGCAATGTACACTTCTAATACAAACAGTGATTTTCTTGTTTGAAAAATTTTAGTACATTGTATATCCATAAAAACTGAACATATCTGTTCTTATGTAATAATGTAGCCAAAATATATTGAAAAATTAATATAGTAGCGGAACATTAAATGAAGCATGAAGTATGAATTGTATCCAGATGCATCCGCTGTAACTGCAATCTTACACAAAATGTTCTTATTATATTTCATTTCATCCAAAATTCTTTGACGTCTCTCTGTTACGGAACGCGTCGAAGTGTGAACCGTATTTTTCCCGGGCTCGAATGCCAAACTATCGTCGAAACGTAGGGAAGGCTGGGGAGAAACGTGAGCGCGCGTGAACTGCGAAAACCGCGGCGCGCCGGCGTTCTCTCTCAATGCAACGTGCCACCTTCGAGCATTTTCTCGAAATTGATTTATGCCCCTGACAGCCGACGCGGCCATTGTGCGCGGCCGGCCTGTGTCGTTGTCCATTCAAACAAATTGACCACCGGCGGACCGGCCGCGCGCATTGTCGCTCCATTGAACAATCCGCGGGGCGAAAAGGGAGAAAAATGGCGATGCGCCTCGGCCAGATGCGGGAAAAAGTTGCAGCCAGACCGGGCAAAGGTCGACCCATGGGTCCGTTGCCAGATTGTCTCTGTCTTATGATGGATCTTTTCCCTGAAACCGCTCGTAAATCTTTGATATCGGGTCAAGTTTTGCTTTCCTATGAGTGACTTTTGGTAACTTTCGTTTTAGGGGTGATTTCAGATCATTGTTCTTGGGACGTGTTCAAATTTACATGTTTGGCCGCTGCAGGTAATCGATGTGATTGTAAAGATGATAATAAAGAAGTAATTTGTTGACTTTTAAATGAAGCCTATCTACTATACAACGCGTAATGTCCAAATACGGATATATAATATAATACAATTGATCTTTCTTTTATGAAATGAAACAAAAATATCTTTGGCTATACCCTTAATTAGTATTAGTTATGGGTTAAAAAATAATCTTTGAGAAGTACATAATGTATCTTTTATCTTTCTAATGACTCATTGACTTTAAAAAAGTTGATTAGTCGATTAACATTTTCTTAATTGATTGATGTAATCGTGAAGACAGAGAAACATAAAATTCCAGGAAGTAATTTATGTTAATACCGTTACTCTATTATTCATCACTGCATCCTATCATTTTCATATTTCATCACTTAAATATCTTTCTTTTGCAATGGTAATACAGAGATTATAAAAAAATATTCAAAGGAGTCATTCCAACAACAACAAAAAAAAAAAAAAAAATTGATCTTTCCCGGATACACTAACAAGAATACCGAGGCTTTCGTTCGATTTCGAACGACGAACCGCAGGAATCGCGTCCAATTCTCGGTCTTAATTAGCGGAACGTGATTAAAACCGACATGACGCGGCAGCACGCGTTTTTTTTTTTCCAATGTCGACGTCGGTTGTCCACCATTCTGTTCCAAACGAGCGGCCCTGGAACGGTAGTTTTTGTCTCTCGGTTGTGAGGAACGCGATTCCAGGGGCCAGTTCGAGCCCAGGACTCCGATTGGACGGCGAACCTGACGAAAACAAAAAGAAAACTGGCCGATGTCGACCGCCCAGCGTGGCCGAATGACGTGCGCCAAAGTGATTCTTCTTGCACGTGGCTGCTGGTCGCCATATTGGTCTCTTGTAGCGTAACTTCTGATTAATTAAAAGAAAGGATCATTTGCTTGTTAGCCGATTCGATCAACTGTAAAACCGCAATACGGCGCGATTTTTATTTTCTCTTCACTAAATGAACGAAAATAGAACCATTTCTGTACTCTTAGGCATAAGTATTAAGACATGATTACATAACCTTCACGTCAATTTTTAATATACCATTTTCTTCTTTTCTTTCTCATTATTCTTTATATCGAGTAATTCGAGTCTACTATTGGAGGAGTCTACGTTGAAAAGATCGTATGATACCCTTTTCTACTTCTTCTTATTCTACGTTTCGTATTCCTCGATTTTCCTCAGGAAATTTCCTCTCGATTTTTTTTGAATCTGAACTTCCACTTCGGTATGTTGTATATTCTTCTTCAAAAAGCACGTAAATCAAAAATTCTAGAAATTCCAGGCCAAACAGAAATTCAAATTAATTTCTATTATATCCTACCTCATTTGTTAAGCTTGGCAAAAAAAGAAATACAAAAATTATTCATTCAATTTAATAAATATCTTCTTCAAGTATTACTTTCTGTAATTCATTCTGTATATCAAGTAATTCGAACTTATTGTTCGATGAACACTGTCAAAAACTCACTTCTTGCTATTTCTACGTTTCTATTTTCTAATTATCCTCCCTCTCAGAAATTTTCTACCTTTCTACCTTCCTTTACTCCACAATCGTGATATGTATATATATATGTATATGTATATATTCCTCTTCCTTCGATCTTTTTCCGTTACACTTCCCCGACGTTTCCTCTCCTTCTGTCCCTTGTATCTTTCGTTTCTTTCTGTACCCAGTTTTTCACTCCACTCCCATTCCTCCGACTCACTCCGCCTCTGGTTCCTCGCAGCCTCGAATCGGTCCAGTTCTTTCTCTGCCGCCGCGGTTCGCCCGGTGACTTCCTCCCTTTTCGTCGACGGAGGCCGGCGGCGTCTTTTTCTTTCCCGGGGCTGTTCGAAGTGAACTCGACAAAAGAACATCGCGGCCCAGAGTCAAGATGGCGGTATAGGAGAGAGGGACAGATCTCTCTGCCGGTGGTTATAGCAGCGGAGAAACGGCACCTCCTGCCCAACTGTCTTCTCTCTGTCCCTCTTCCCGGTAACCTTCACCTCCTCCAGGCCGGGCAGCATTGTTGCCACGAGCAGGAGAGACAAAATGAACCCGATTGTTAGTCCGGGAGGCATCATAATGAACGCCCATTCACCGGGAGACACCAAATGAGCTCCCGCGTCTTGTCCCGCGGCTTTGTCCACGATACTTTTAATTCTCTGCTCACCCTTTGTCTTCCCTCTCTAGAGAAGGCTTCTGGGCTCGGCCTGCCATTTTCTTTCTTTCTTTCCTCCTTCGCATCCCTGTTAATGCATCCCTCTTTCTGTGTCTTCGCCAACCTTTCTTCGTCTCTTCTCGGTTTATACCATTTCTCGTCTTCTCGCCGTTTCTTCTTCCTTTTCTCTTGTCTTGAATTTGATATGGAGGGCAGGGTTGATACGTTGTCGTTGTTCTTTCTTTTATTAGACTGTATTAGAACGAAGAGTTTATCGCTCGTTTTTGTCAATTGTAGTTTGTATGGTAGTGCATTGCTCCAATTTGATTTGCTTCGCGAAATGAAAACTGTCGTTCATCTTCCTTGTTAGAAACGCGACGACACGATGGGTATTTCTTCGTCGATTTGTGGTGAATTTGTGATGGAGTGTGATTGACGATAGTAATCTTGAGCATCTTCGCGGATATAAAATCTTGGAAATATTTACAATGGTAGAAAGAAAAAAATTTTTAATTGGTACTGATATTCTAAGATGTATATTATATTTATTCATTGTCAATACAGATGTAATACAGATGTAATACATTTAGAGATTTAAATGATTTTTCGTAAAATATACAAATGAAAGCTTATTCAATTGTATTCTATTTTTATTTTGACAGAAATTTTCAGGTTTGATCGTCGGTAATGAAATACCGAACACAATTCGTTCTCGATATTCCCGATTTCTAATCGCTCAAGATTCGACAGAAATCGCTCAAAGAACGAGAACATTCAATAGAACGAGCGACAGAAAGTGCAGGGAAAGAATACGTATAACGCATACGCAAGACAGAGCACGATTACTAATCCGTTGCTTGTAACTCGAACATTGTGGATATCGTTGTTTGTACAGCCGCCTGCTGGCTGCCGCGAGAGGCGACAAGGAGACGGAGGGAAAGAGCAAGAGAGAGGAAACCGCCGCGATCGATGCATTTATGCATGACGCGCACGCGGATCGAGCAATAATATTTTCATTCTCCTTTCGCCTTTCGCGGGCACACACTCGTGCCAAGAAGCAAGCCGGGGAACCAGGCGACAAGCGCGGCCACAATGGCGGCGTGTACAAATAGAAAGTAAACCCGACGGGGATGATGGGGGTACGGTGTTTTTTAGTCGAAGATTCCATGTGAAATTCGAGGCATGAACGGCGCGGCGGTTCGTTGGGATTTGCTTGAGGTACTATGTCAAGATTGGTGGTAGGTTAGGAAGAAGATATAGACTGGAGAGTACAATATGTTTCTTTGGTCTTTTTTACTTAAAAAAGATGGAAAGTTGAAAAGTTAGTCAGATATAGCGAATATTTTTGAACGAATATATCGCGCGCGTTATGTGAAACTTTCTGAAATTTCATTGGCATAGTAGCGAGACACAATTGTCTATGATCGTAATGAAAAAATATAAAGGTGATTGATTTGCTGTTACATACGTTAGTTAGTCAGCTATTTTTTCAATTACGTTAACGTCGAAAGTGTTTTTATCGATAATTTTTACATTTTAATATTTTATGTTTCGTTAATTTTCCCCATCTTTTTCAACAATTCCAACATCAAGTGAAATGAATATTTGCAAAGATGCTTTAATATCAAATTAAAGTCACGCACAGGTAAATACCAACCCCGTGGCGTACTTTATTTTCCACAATCCCCAAATTGCACCCTGCCTTCGGACAAAAAAGGAGAAAGAAAGGAACCGAAACTTCCCTTCGTTGCAACGTGCGTTTTTTCTTTCTTTTTTGTCATCAGCCCTTCCGTGTTACGCCACGAAGTTGATCGACGTGAAGAGAGAAAGAAAAAAGTGTCATGAATCCGAAAAGTTTTCGACGCTGCCACCGGTAGAAAGGGACTTTTCCCTGTAGCTACGTTTAGAACGACGTGCACCGTGGCTAATCGCATAAAATCGAATCGAAAGTGATCGATACCGGGTCAATGCAGCTACGAATCACCGTGAATTAGCCTCTCCCTCTCTCTCTTTCGTCCGTGGTCCTCGATGAATGATAAAAGACGCGTCTGTGAAGAGGGAGACACTGGGACCTTAGCAAATTGACATTGTTCCCACCAATGGCTAATAAATTGTTTTTCACGGTGTGTTCTTTATTCAACGTGTACAAAGGTGTTTCGAACCTTTCACGGCTCATCGGTTTTCCCGTTGCGTCTTCGCCTCTTAGGGTTTCCTCTTTGTAGAACTGGTATCTATGTTTCATAATGGATTTTCGAATTTATATGCAATTGTAAATATTTAATTTTGTACGTTTAATAGGAGCTTTGAAATTTGAAAATATTGTTTTAGGTCTCGTACAACTCGTATAACAGCTGGATTGTTAATATACTTAAGAAAACAATCGCGAAGAATGATTCAGTTGAGTTTAATAAATTTTGATTTATTTCTCACAAGAATTCTCGGCAAAGCTCTTAAAATATATTTTGAAGATTTAATCTATCTTAAAGAACAATGAAATAGGTAATTGGAAATATTAGAAGACGTTTTACTGAATTTCAAAAACGTAAGACAATATTTCAGAAAAGATGCATATAAATCGTACGTAGAAGTTTGGAAACATTTCAGACATTTCAGACCTCTTTCTATTTCCGTGAAATATTTCTACAATATACTTTTAGATTTGTTTCAAACTTAATGTAATCTTCGAGTCTCTTCCAGTAATGCTAATTTTTAAAATATTTTATATTACACGCATAGTATATATGGTTATTATTTTTAGTAGAATAAAGTAAAGTAGAAACGATTTCACTGTAATTTCGTCGCGTAGCGCGGTCGACGTGTCTCGTTGTTGTTCTTTCCGCGTTTAGAATTCTCTGATAATGGTCGGCGACGTTCGAATCCCTCGCGAAGAGTTAATTGGTGGAATGACGAGGCGTTCGCGCGCTCAAAAAGCCAGGATTTACTTTCTGAGAGCCGAGGGCTTCGAGCAGAGAGCGATTGGATTTTGCGCGCGAATTGCGCCGCGTTGACGGTTGAAATGATTGTACGGTGTGTTGTTAGCAGGGATTTCGATGGAGCCGAGTCGAACGAGCGGTGCATACGTGTTGTGCGCGTGTTTAATGCAATCGTGAGGAAGTTTTAAGAATTGTCAAGGTGTGCGAGAAACGTGTGCAGTGTCATTGGAAATCAACCGAAAGTGCCTATTGTTGGAATGTCTGACTGCTGATAAAGAGGACATTGAACGGTTCGCTTTGAGTGTTTGACGAGATCGAATAAATCTATCAATTGTGCGACTTGTTTCTAATCTTTGAAACGTGAACGATGGAATTGACGACGTGATCCACGCTGGGACTTTAGAAACAACATTATGTATAAAACATATGACAAAATATTTATGTAATATAATACAATCTGTAATACAAAATATTTATGTATTGTTAATAACTATTGATGTTAAATAAATGGAGTAATTACAGAAGTGTTTAAAATTTCTTCGTACCCTTCGATAATTGTGAATTGTTATCTATTTTAACCCAATTTTAACTTTAAAACTGACCAAAGTTCTTCAAAGTTTGAACAATCTATCAATCAAACTATTTTAATAAACTATAGTAATAATTTTAGTGTTAGCCAGCGAAGTTTAGTGTAAGATTTTTAACAAAGCAAATTCAAAGTCCCTCAATCTACAACTATAATAATCTTTTGTCTGAAAAGCCGCCAAGTAGTGAGGCCAACCCATCATTCGAGTTTCGATTTTCTTATATTTTTTCTTGTCTCTTACGCGAAGGACGGCGGGAATGGTTGGATCTTTAAAGAAACGAAAGAGTTCTGTCTCCCTGGGTGAAAATGTGTAGTCACGTTGTTATATTGGCTGGTAGCTCGCATTGGCTCGCGCTCGTAGGTCGCGTCGCGCTGCTTCTATAGCGTGATTAATTCTATTTACCTGCGGCCGGTGCACCGGCGGATACGCCCGTGGTATAATTTATCAGTTTGTCGGGCCTCATTGTCGCCCGTACGGCTCGTTGCTAATAGTCGACCATTCAAGAATCGAGGGAAGCCATCTATTCTTATTACGGCCGCCGTTGTCCAAAGGCCTCCAAGACAACCGGTGCGTGTCCCCTCTTCCCACCTTCTTTTCTCGTTCTGACTCTCTGTGGCCGTCTCTTTCCGATCTCCAGTCGAATCTTTTGAATCGGGGGATGTGTGGCTAGATATTGGGGATAAGGGGATAGTTGATCTTTGCTGGAGGTTTTTGCTTCCTTTATTATATATATATATATATATATATACACACACACATATCTATTAAAGTAGAATTGGATAATAGAAAGATCTAAATAAATCTTTCATTAAGAATAATTGTTGATGCGAGTGTTGACAAAAGAATTGATACGACTGAGGTTTCTTTTATTAGTTTCTTCGAATTTTGTGCCGTGTTTAAGAGAAATTAACGTTAGAGATAGATAGAGCCGAGTTTCACGTTGACAAAGGAATCAATGTTTCGATTTACATTAATTAAAAGAGCAAGATTTGAAAAAAAATTCAGTATTCTAGAACTTTGAAGATAAAATTAGAAAGAATTCTCAGAGAAAAACACGAGGTGCGAGCTTTAATCCTATGACTAAAATACGTTTCCACCGGAAAAAGGAAGCGACCGGTCGCAGTTTCACGAAGGGGACGCTTCGACTCCTATTCCCGGCACTTACCCCATAAACAGAAGCCCATAATCGATTAGGACGCGCACGTATGACCATGGGAAGATTTAGTGGCTGAAACAGATGGGGAATTTTGGACGATGTCACCCCTTGTCTCCGGTAGTCATTAGCTCGAGCCATTGTTAATACCTGGCTAGACGCGAGAGGGTTCGATGGGTATCGATACAAATCGATACTCACAGTTGATCGACTCCTAGCTCGGTTCTAGGGGGATATTTAACCGTTCTGTTCACACTCGAAACAATGTAAACTTTCCTCTCATTTATCATCCGGATATTCACAGAGAATATTTTATGCGCGAAAAAATTAATCTCACGTTTCAATGGAAGATCTTTACGCTTTTATTTTTGCGTTATAAAAATTCTAATTGTACTAGCACATGTGTATACATTATTTACAGTTTTAATCTATTAATTTAGCTACATTTTACAATTACAAATGTCTTAAGAAGAACTTTCAAATTAAACTGAAAGAAGAAATCACTCATAACAATATTTAAAAATCCAGCAACTTTTTAACGATAAAAAAAAGATATCGAGTTGAAAATGATCTTGCAAAGGATCCAAGCTTTCCACGATGTTCTAACATGCTAATAACATCATCAAGGAAAGAATCACGAAATCTTCGATCAGCCTTCAATCTTCAAATTTCCCAAGAATCTAATCCATCAAAGTTCTCGATGAAATCCCAAGAGCTATTCAGATTCACGCGGTAACAAGGGATAAGGGATTCTAATTCACATCGGTGGAGAAAACCGAATGGCGAAACCTTAACGGTAACTTTCAATTACTCTATTGCCCCGTTCACCGTTCCACCCATGAATTCTGCTGGCGACGAGCGCGCACGTTCGCGTGCGAACAAAGAAAAGAACAAAAATACGCGTATACATATCCATATATATATATATACTATACGGCAATAGGAAGGCAGCTCTTTTCTTTTCTCCTTTCCTTTCTTATTTTTTTCTCTTTCTCTTCTTTCTTTCTTTCTTTTTTTTGTTTTCGCATCACATTCGTCGCTTGGCGCGCGAGCGCGAACCCGCTACTTTTGCCATTATCATCCGCAGCCTCGTTTCACATATGCGCCCGGCCAGAATGCGCATTGAATCCACAGCACCGGTAGAAAAGGCGTCATTCAACCGTTCCCGCGATTTTTCCGCGGCGTTCCTCCGCGGGGAATTCCTCCGAGGTCAGAGGCCATCCAATCGTGAACCGAAACCGGTGTCGTCGCGTATAATCACGCGGCGGAATCCCAGGCGAATTAATTGCGAAGTTTCGGCGACAAGAAGAAAGCGAGCCACGAACAAATGAAAAAGAATGGAAAGAAAAAATAAAAAAAACGGGGGGAAAGCGAACGTCAACACCGATCCTGGATTCTGACATCGGGGATACTAGGTATTTGAGAGTGGTATTTGAAAGCGGAATTTCAGTAATTTGTGGAGAACCGGAGGATTCGATGCTTTTTTATTATAAGTCAAAGTATTCGGTCTAGCAATTTTTCATTTTTTTAACACTGTAATCACTGATGACTGAAGTATCAAACTCGTGTAATCTATAAAATTTCCCGAATGTATCGAAATACATATTTTTATTCTTCTAAAGTTATATTTGTTATTGCAGTTATTTATGAAAATTAGTATCTTTTGAATACAATTATAAATGTAAGATCGCGAGGAATTTGTTTCCTCAGAGTTACTAAACGTACTACAAGGTAGTAGGTATTTCTTGGATGTTATATGTATTTTTTACATTTCTGCAACTTTAAATTTTTGATAGATGTGATAGAGCTCTCGGAGTCTGCATAGTTACGTTACAAAAGGCTATCATTTTATTTCAATTCAAACTTCAAACAGATAGGTGATAATTTGATCAATCCCAAAGCTAACACTGCTCGATGAAATTCACATTCACGCAGTACAATGATTCCACTAATGAGAATCAGAAAGAAACATTCATTCATCGAAGAACCTATTCACGTAATACTATATTTATCGCATAACTACGTGTTCCTCTTCTGCAACGTTTATTCAAACACGCTTCAACCCTTCAACGAAATCAAAACCCTTCCAATCAAACGCTATACACATCAATTTACTTGCATCACAGAAAGTGACATACAAAGTAACACACAAAGGCGTAGGTTTTCCTAAAAACATCAGGAAGGCCAATTCAGTCGATCGATCCGACCGATGGTAGTAGTCGAACAAACGCTCTGCTGGTTCTTCGCCGTCCTGGCATTCTTTCTCACGGATTTCTGATTGGAAGCAACGAAGCGTGTCGCGGGAGACACGAGAATATGATTTAAGACGCGACTCGTTCGAGCAGCGAATAGAAAAGCAGCGGCGAAGGACGAGCCGGATGACCGTGCAGAACCGATGGCGAGGAGAGGATGAAGAGACGATGACGAGATGGAAAGCCGGCTTAATGAAGAATTCGGTGCACTCCTGGCAGACCAGCTGCTGATCAAAGAATCACTGAATCGATTTATCCCTGAATCGATCTAATCATCGGGGTCGGGCTCACCTTCGATCGCCGCTGAAACCTGATCAACGTAGCTAAGCACAATACTCGGTTATCGCCCGTTAGTAATTACGCATCGCGACTTTATGAATTTCGAGTATTTATTATTTTCAATTATTTTAAATTACAAAGATTGTCGTTGTGTTTCTGTAGAGTACTTATCATTTTAACGTGTTTTTCTGCCTTGTCTTCAATTGGCTAACAATGGCATTCCGCAAGGAAGGAAGAAATAAAAGTTTTATTAATATACTTCAAAGAGAAATCAAACGCGATCGTTCATTCCCGACAACCGATTCAATCGGCCGCCACCGGCAAACCTATTCGTTCCACGAATAATCGTGCTTTTATAAGCGGCATCCTTGATCTGCATAAAATCATCGTACGCGAGTCGGGCGCATTGTCCGTGAAAAATTACCGAAACACGCGACACAGCCCCAAGCACGATTCTTCTGTCCTGGAACCGCTATATCCGCGTACTTATAACCGAACCCATCCTCCGAGCAAACCCTCCCTTTCACCGCCCACATTTTTCCATCTTTCTCTCCGCTCGTTCCCATCTTCCGTGTCTCTCTTTCTCTCTCCGCTATCCCCGTTTCCCGTATCTCTTTTTCTCTCACGAATCTTTCTCTCCCTCTCGTCGCAGTAATTTATCACCGCTCATAACAAGGAGCCGCAAGTTTGTACATATTTCAGTCTCGCATCCACCTCTCCACCCTCTGTCAACTCCCTCGTTCTCCTTCATCCACCTCCACAGTCACCCTTTTCTCTCCTTTCGTATTCCGGACAAAGAAAACGTCAGCCAGAGGGATAAAGACACGCGAAACCGTGGGGTGGAGGACTGGGGCGGGGGGAGGGGGGGGGGAGTAGAAATCTGGGACGGAGGGATGGCAGAGGGTGGCCAGAGTAAAGACGTTATTATTTATACGCGGCATTATATATCAGCCGGAGAGTCGCTGGAATATTGTTCAAGACGTCCCGCGCATATATTACGAGCGGGGAAGGGTGAAAGCAAGCCCCTTCGAGCTTTTATTACCGCGACCACTTATTTGTTAACATAATATACACATTACGGGGTGGTGGCAACACGCGCCGCGCCGTTCCAGACTCCGCTGCTCGACGATACGCGCGCGTGCATCGTGTCTCTACAGGAAGAGAGAGAGAGAGAGAGAGAGAGAGAGAGAGAGAGAGAGGGAGAGGGGTGCTGGGCTTTTAGACACGGTGGACGATTTTTCGCGAATTCGTGTCCCCGGGACCACCCTTCGCGAGCAGGCCAAGCTTCTTGGCCAACGTGAGCAGCGGTGAACAGCCACTTACGGGGGTTACAACCCCCAGGCTTTCCGCGTATTGTGCTCTGATCGTTCGTGTGTTTCTAATGGGAACCATGGCAAAGGAGGATTTTATTTCTCTGTTCCCTTTAATTGCACCTGAGAGGCGTTCGAGGGCTTCCGTTAACCCGTACGGTGCTCGTTTTTATTGGTCGAGTATTATTGGTTCTTCTGATGTTTAACTTTGGAGGGTGGTATCTACGAAATGTCGAGTTGGCATTGAAAAGTTTTTCGATAGTGAAAAATTTGTTTCAATATATTTTACATGTTTGATTTTGTATTACATGTTTGAAGAAAATAATTCATCGATTTAAATAAAAATTGTAGCGAGTCACGTTTAGAAAATGATGAAAAGAGGCTGAAGTACTCAGTGAATAGTAAAAAAAAAAAACAACTACGAGACATTGAAAAATTCAGTTAGAAAGTTGGCAAGTATTTAAAAAGTTCCACGATATAAATGGAATTTTTTTCTATCTTTTTTCTATAATAAATAAATTCTCGTACTGGATGTTTGAGAAACTTTTCACAAAGGTAATGGGAACAGGTGTATTATCGACGATTTATTCGTGCTGTGGCACGTCTTAGTTGGTAATAGAGGGAGGATGATCAGCTGAGCCAGGTTTATAGCGTAAGTTATAGTCAGTGACTTAGGTACCACGACTTAAAATGATAATTCAATGTATAAGAGTTTTACTGCCTCGAACGAATAAAAGCTACTAATCTTGGATAATGGGTTCCGACATTTATAAAAAACTTACTTCTCTAAGGACACCATTACAAAGTTGTACCTTCTATATCCTTCTCATTAAAAGTTACAATCGAACGACGTATAATTCCTTAACTAAATATCACAATCCATCGACACACCTCCATTTGTAATTC
This sequence comes from Melipona bicolor, assembly GCA_030673865.1. Lineage (NCBI taxonomy): Eukaryota > Metazoa > Arthropoda > Insecta > Hymenoptera > Apidae > Melipona > Melipona bicolor. Next base: position 890,798 of record JAHYIQ010000051.1, on the reverse strand, counting down.
TCCAAAATCGATCATTTATCGTCTACCAATTTTATCAATTTTTAACTTGCACAAACGATGATTATTTGAAATATACAGAAATACATTATACGCTAACATCGAGTAATTAAAAAAGATGAACAGAAAACAATGTTATTAATCCACACAATCTCCAAAAAGTAACTTCCATCTAAATGATTAAGAAAATATTTCTAGTATACATAATTCACTACAACTAACTAATTTTCATTTTTCTTAAAATTTTTCTATTCTAAATCCATCTATTTTCATTCATCCTTCGACGAATATCACAGATGTGAAAACATTCGTCCTTATCAAGGGAAAACTGGTCAACGAGAGAAATTGAAAAAAAAAAGGAAAAAAGCTGCACGTTGCAACACCTCTTCTTACCCTCGGTTTTTCCCTTTCGCGTAGGGATATCGACGATGCGAACAGGGTGAAAGGCAGGCTCTCGATTAGCGGCCATGCACCAAACACTGACCCCGAGCACGCGAGTGGACCCTTTTGAAAAGTGGAACGGCGGTGTACACGGTTATCCCCGGAATGTAGGCGCTCTCGAGATTCCAGGCTGAAAGGCAAAGCCGCGGGTAAGCCGCTTTGTAGCCTTAACCGTGGCCGCTTAAGAGGGTGGAAGTATATTATGGGCAATATTACGGATGAATGCTGGCCAGTGCGAGAAACAGCCACTTCGGGCGATAATCTCGTTACGTGAACAACGTCGGTTCGTCCACGAGTTTTTCCTTTGATGATATTTCTGCTAAGGTAAGATATATTTAAAGAAAAAAAAGAAAAAAAGAAACGAAAAAATGAAGGCAAGTGTGAAAAATAAGGAAGATGAACCTGAGGATTAATTATATATTTGAGAAATATTTTTAGATGGAGGATATTATTATATTTTATTCATTATATCACATTATTATATTATGTGGATGAAGAGATGAATCAGTTTTGGAATGGAAAAGATAGATGTGCTATTTTAGTGTAACGAATGATTCAATATTTATAATTGTAAGAATCAGTGTACAATACAATCGACGTTCAGCACTGATTTATTCAAAAATGAAAAATGTATCAAATGTTCTAAAAACTATTGAAAACGAATCTTTAGATACCTCATTATAGTACCAATTCTTTCTAGTTTCTCTATTAAAATTTTTCCAGCTAAGACTTTTCCACAGTACTGTACGTCTATATATCTACGTATATACTATACAGCTAGTTGAGATAACGTGATACACGGTAGATAATAAACCAGTGCGTGAGCAAATCCGACAAACGGGGGTTGAGTGAAGTAATTTGTCATAGCAAAAAGGCAATTTACGTCTGCTAAGCTGATAAATGCGTTCACGTGCGATAAAACCAAACGAAGGAGACCTTTGATTAAAGAAAACGAATGGAACTTTCGCATTGTAATTTCCTGCGAGTAAAAAAAGTGAATCGTAAAAGCGGAATAAATCGTGTTCGAAAAATAAAGGGAAGGAAAAGTGAAACATGTGGAAAGGTTAATGTTAAACGGATTGATAAGTCATTTGATAAAGGTGAAGGAACGAGTCAAATTGTGAAAACAGAAGAAAGACGAAGAAAGAGAAAAGAAATGGAGAAAAATAGGGACAGCCTGGGACTGCTTTTGGCCTGATGGCTGATTACGAGGACGTAAACGCGACCATAAGTGAATCGCAGATGTGATTACCCAAGAAATATTGTTGGGAGGGCGACAAAAGGCAAAGGGTAATGCGTGAGACAAGGGTGGGTGATAGTAGGGGACGTGATTGGCGCGATTGTTCCTAAGAATCGTGGCTGGCTTAAAGTGATCGAGAGAAACGCCGGGAACAGAGTTTCTGGAAATTATTACGGTTTTAATGAGGATTTACATGTCGTTCGTTTCCTCTAATTCTAATTAACGAGCATTTGCGTGAAAACTGGGACACTGACGAGCTCTTAGCGAGCAAGTTTACAAGCTGAATCCTTCAAAATTTGCCACTGGATCCTTTTATCGTTGAATTCTACAGTCATCGAGCGTAGCTTATTGTAACTTGTTCAATGTAAAAAAATATATATAAATATAAATAATGTAAGATAAATGTGAAATAATATTATTTATTTTGCTACTTTTTAAACATTTTTTTATGTATTTTGTTTTTTTAAGTAAATCTGCTTTGTTAACATCGAATAGGAAATTCGATATACAATGATCTACATCAAGGTAGCATGAAATTTGTTATATTACATATGGAATACCTGCTAAATATGGTTAAATTGACTTTTAACTATGTGACGTATATATTTTGTCTTGAACAAAAATCTTCTAACTTTTATATATTTCGACTGGTTACGAATTCCACACTTGTGTCTCATTATAATTGAAATTTAAAAATTGTGACACCTCATTTATTATACTTATGAAGAACTTTTACTTTTCTTTAATGGTAGTTTAATTATTTCCGTGATTCATTGTTCATACAATATACCGAATGATAGAATGATTTAAAATTTTAAAACCACTAGTGTAAGATACTTTGAAAACATCTGAAAATCACAACTTCGGAAGCTCGTTTCATTTCAATGAGTATTTCTAGCTTATCGCGCCATGCATTGCCTCTTTACTAGAAAAATTTTTCGTTTCTCCCCGAGTATCGTGCAAACGTCTTTCTTACCTTTTGTACTGTGGCGAAATTTGGCCCCACGTTACTCCACAAAGCGGCTCTATATTTATGACAGAGCCGAATAGAGACCTTAGCGTCGCTAATGTCGATACTACACCGGGAGGGCATGATCGGTAACGCATAAAAGAAGAAGAAGAAAAAGAGAGAACTCGTAAATCGCACACAGACAATGAATCGAACGTGTCGTTGCACCGACTGTCTCGTACGCGACCGCCTGGCCCATTTTCACCCCGTTTCCTACAAGACTACAGACATCTTTACGATGTGAATTTATAACCCACGATTGTCTATACCACTATACCTCCCTTAAAGGAAGAAAAAAAAAAAAGAGAGAAGTCCACGGATCGTTCGATCCGGTTCGATCACTGCTGTTAGAACCGCCCCAAGCGTCACGGCCGATTTATAGGCCGAGCGGAAAAGGGGTTCGAGAATCTAACGAGAATCGTATGCATGCTTTATTACCATATTATTGCGTCGCATTAAAGCGTTTCGTACGCGTGTTCTCTAAAGCGGTGAATAAGGGTACGAAGCATCTGCTTGGAGAGCTTTCACTTCCGTTTTTCTTACAAGGAATAGTGCTCGATCGATCATTCGTGTCAGAGTCGAATTTTTTTGTAGAAATTGAGAGAGTGTGCTACAGATTTTATAGTGGGTAATAGAGAAATTTATAGAGTACGCTATTTCTTGTACTATTTCTGTTATTTCTATAACATTTAGATTGAAATTCTTCTTACGACAGTAAAATTGTAAAGAATCTTTCTATTCTTACGGGGAGTAAATTGAAAGAATGTGTTACAAATTTTATAGTGTATGAATAATAGAGAAATTTATAGAATATGATATTTGTACTTCTGTTTCTTTCTTATAACAATAACATTGTAATAAATCTTTATATTCTTATGAAGATTAAATTAATTCAATAATAACGTTGAGTTATAGATGACTGTAATAATTTATGTTATATTACGTTATATCATTATATTAATTATAAATTTTGTACATTTTATATTTTCTTTGATAAAATGAAGTACAATTAAATCGCCAAATTACTATAGTTTCCAACATCAACTGATATTATTTAAAAATTGGAAACATCGTCCTATTGATAACAAAGTTATGTAGATATTTTCACGTGAATCAGAGGAGGATAACAGAATTAATAGAGTACAGACAGTACAGTTTGCAAAAATATATACCTACGATCGTTTAAAAATTCTAATCTCCTCGGCTAGTCAATCTTCCCACCAATTGATCTCAAATTCTCTCCTCCAATCTGCACGAGCACCCCCTCGGGAGTCACTCGTTGTCGCGTTGAAATAAAAATCAATCTGCAGATCGGTCTCTGGTGGCGTCTCTCGTCGATTTCGAATTACCCCGTCGACATTAAACAGCTCTTAACGGATCCTGCGTGGCTGCTGGAAAATCCCCGGTCCCCGTCCGCTCGAAAGGCGCACCGGTAAAAGGTGTATACTCCGAAATCGAGCCAATATTTATGTAACAGAATCGTGTCGCCTCGCGACACCTCCAAGCTTTCCTCTTCTACTTTGCCTCCAAGGTAAACAGTGGCGTACATTCGGCGTACATTCGCGAGTCACAGCCAGAGGTGAAAAAGAAGAGGAACAGGCGCGTCGAGGGGTGACATGGGGCGCGCGAAAACGGGCATTATGAGAACGACAAAGGGTGAGAAGGGACTGGAGAAACTGGTGCATCCCGCGAAGGGACCAAGAAAAGGGGGCAAGAAGATGGTGTCGGTGGTGGGCACAATACCGCGTTCAAATTAAATTTAAAGTGTCATCTCCCCGGCCGTCATACGAGGTGGCCATTGTGGTCCCGTCGAAGATGCTTAGCTTGGGGGAGATATTCGGTGTCGCTTCGAGCGTCGAACCGCTCGGTGGATCGTGATTTAAGAATATGAAGCTCGATTCCGATCGTCCTTCTCACGAGAAACAGCTAAATGGAAGCGCGTGTATTCGTTCTGTGATGGTTTGAGGGGCGTGGCAATAATAAATCGGGACATTGTTGACGGAGCGCTGAGCTGTTAATGACTCCGTGTCAGGGATCGGTTTTATAATCGAAACAGAAAATGTTAATAGGTTGATTTTACTTGGTATTCTCGTTGGCGAGGTTGAGAATTTTCATTTGGTATTTTAGAATTTTTTCGATCCGATCGAGATCGACAGATAGATATCAAATAAGTTCGTGTTATATTAATCACTATTATCATTTCGTTACTTTATAGAAGATCGTCATTTGTAATTTTTCTAAAGTGATTATTCATTTCTATTGAAGATACCTTTACCTTCTGATAGAGTATCAAATATAGTGTTGCACTCTCTCGTTGAAGAGATTGAGCCTGTGTTATAGAATAATTCAGAGTATTTCTTTCACATGTCTCACTTATTAATTAGATCCATCGATTGTCCTTTTAAATATGAAAATTCCCGTTTTAAATTGCATCTACTAATTTTCGCGAAAATATTTCTCCACTCGAAACGAATTATATCGCCGAGGAGTGAATGCACCCTTCTCGACTGCTCGTCGGAAGTTCTTTAATTTACAACGAGCATAAAACAGAAGTTACAGCCTCGAGTTCGTTGCTGGACAAGTAATAACGTCGAATTAAATTACTCCTTTTCTCAACATCCTTCTGGAAAGAGTCAAGAAAACGCTTCTTGATAAGAGACAATTTCTAGCCACTCCCCCGCCCCCTCCCCTTCGCCCCCTTTTACAAATCACGCGTTCACGTTTCGTGATTGTTCGCAAGATCAAAGGCTGCAGCCGGCTTAATCTCGTAACATAGTTCCCGTCTTGGTGAATCGCAGTTATATTCGCAGCGCCGTGCACTTCCGGCCCCGATCTTTGTCGCGAAAAACTTGCAGAAGCTGGAAACGTCGTTAAAAAACTTGGACCTAATGTCTTCCTCGAACTGAGAAGATTCCTTTTTTCACAGCCTTTTCTTCCTTTCCTCGATTCTTCTCTCTATTCCGTTCTTCTCTCTTCGGCTATCCTTCTCCCCTGTTGTCTTCGAGGCTGATCTTTTTATCTCGAAAACCCTTTTCTCGATCGCTTTCTTGCCGCGAGATTGCTCGACGTATTGATCGAGCGTTCATTCCACGTGTCGTTAGTTGTGGTCATTTTCGGGTACATGGTCGCGAATTGGGAACGCGTTTGCCAACGAGTGTTGATTAAAGACTGATGGACGGGAAATCGCAATTAATTGTAGATAGAACGCTGATGTTCACAGAAATACGTGTTTACGAATGTAAATAAAGGTTGTTTCAACCTTTCAAAAATTATATTTAACAAATTCTATTTTATTTATTCCTTAATGTATCCTTCTCTTAAAATGAGCAAAAAGAGTGCTCATATAACACGTTGGTTAAAGACATCTTTAGAAACATAATTAACATCTACATTTGTGATTATTGTTCGTTGATTATCCCGTTGTGATTACGTGTAAAATTTTACCACTTTTTCATTTTGAGTACACGTAAATATAGTAGAATCTTAATTATCCGAATTAATCGCAAAACACATTGTTAGATAATCGAGCTTGTTCTTCAATCTTTTTTACGAGCGATCATCCAACTGAAATTCTACTACATACTACGAAATCCGTCATTAAATATCCATTCTAGGATAGTTTCTAAAGACTAGCTCTTCCAAGAACAGCTCCTGGTATCACTATCGACGCGGGATCAAAGGTACGGACTGTCCATCCGCGAGGCCGAAGGGAGTCCAGCATCGAGCACACCTGCGATAATAACAGCTTGCGGGAGAGAGAGAGTATTTCGCGCGCAAAGTGCATCGAACTCACGTGCACGCACGAGCGTGCACAGACAGGAAAAAGGAAAGAAAAGAGGGGAAAAAAAAAGAGAAAGAAAAGAGCGGGAACAAGAGAAACGTAGCTGGAACGGTGTGTAGGTGGATGGGAGAGAGACAAAGAGAGGGACAGAGGGAACGCTGGAAACAGAACGAGAAGGCCAGGGAGAGACAAAGGATGAATGGAGAGAGAAGAAAAGGGGGAGACAAAAGACAAAAAGAATTCAAGCAGGAGAGAAGCACGAACGAACGAACGAACGAACTGACTTGGTCGCAGAGGGGAGAGAGGGAAAATGCAAGACTCGACTCTGCAGGTGAAAGAGGGTTGTTAAGGAGGAAGAGGAGGATAGGAGGGTGGGAGGGGGGGGGAAGAGCAGCAGGAAAATGAAGAGTGGGTGGTAGGAACAAAAAAGAGAAAGAAAGAGAGGGAGAGGGGAGAAAACACAGGCACTGGAAAAAGTTTTCCACGGATAAAGAGAGCGAGTCGCGGGCGGCACTTGTGTCAATTGCCGGTCGCTGTTAGCTTAACATTTCCATTGTTCCTGAAAAGGAGCGTGGCTCGAGTGCTATTTGCTTTCAGATGAGAACGGGGTGCACTTCTAATTTCACTGAACAGAAAGCGTGTGTCCCGTTTTTCCACGCCCTTCGTCCGCGTCTCTCCACCCCGCGCACCATCTCGTCATCCATTTGGTTTTTGCCGAACCAAAATCGGCATAGATGCGTAAGCTAATGATTCCGTTCTACACTCGACGGGACGGATTTTGCCAGGAAAAATGGAAACGAGGAGGCGAACGGAGTGAAAAGAGGAAACGTACGAGTTGTCACACGTAAATGTCGTTTGTGTCTCTTTGGTTTTGAATTCTGACGGTGTACAGTCACGCGATGGACTGTGCAAAGTCGTTCATTCTTCTATTTGGGGACTCTCTTCTTTTCTTTTCTAAAGATACAGTCGCGGTGACACTGAGTTGATTAAACAGAGTGAAGATGTTCAAGTGAGAGTGGACATTGTTCAATGGCTTGGTTTTGAGCACGCTTTCGTGAGACACTCATGGAACAGCGTTTGTCATGAACAAAAACAAGACACTACGTTTATACTAAATCGTACAAATTCACCAAACCACTATTTATCAAGTAAAAATTCTACTCGGTAAATTAATGAAAATACTGTCAACTCTGCGATCAACGATATATTCTAATCGAAATTCTAAGAAATCTTATCAATGAAACGCAAATTGAAATCTCAGTCAGAGAAACCCGCGCGACATTGTAATTTCAACCGCGACCCTAAATCTTCATCGAATCGCCTCGCTTAAATTCAACCAACCGGAGCTTCTACGCAAACACCGAACTTCCCACAGTGCATTTACAATTCGAATGACGGTAATATCAGCCGGGAGCTATTGGCGAACGTAAATCCTATCTTACATCGGGCTACAAACAGCGGATTGGTGTATCGACGAGTTCGTCTCTTCTTAAAACAGGAAACGGTCCGTTGCATCCGAATCGAAGGATGCTCGATAGAACCGTTTCTAAACCGTGGTAACCGGACCATCGATCAACGAAGCCGGATCCAGTGATCATCCACTGTACAACCGGATGCGTTTCGAGCGTAAACAGGTGCGACAAAACCGGAAATAGCTCGGGGTTTCGTTACAGCTCCGGGCTGGAGGACTTGGTTCTATGCCTACGTGCAGGCTTTTGTTGACGTCGCAGCGTGTCGGGTTGTCTCTCTCGAGGGAGGTTGTCCCATAGGATTCCTGGAGGATCCGGGAAGGCCAAGCCGCGACGAGACGCCGCGCGGAGAAGTTACAGAAACGCGTTCGAGAACGCGTTGAATGCGCCCGGCACGCGGATTATACGGAGAAGCGCGTGCTGCTGGCATGTATAGAAATGAATGAGTACATTTCGGCGAGTTTACGCGAGTTCCAGTCTGCCTACTCGAGGGTGCTCTATATCCTCCTACTTCTCTATCTCCTCGCGCGGCTGCCGTGTACTCCAATATGCAACGCTTGCACCTTCGAGAATTTGCGATAGAAGTTTTAAGGGCTGCTTACCGGGTGGGTAGCGTGCTATGAAACGGAGAATTTGAAGGAGACTCCGTTGTATTTCTGTTTTTGATATCTATATTGCTAAATTGCAAAATTTTTCCTGAGATACCTTTTTTAATTTTTCTTTTTCTAGAATAAACGCGACAGCACGATAATTTGAAATTCTAGCTGCGTCAGAAAAATTGTAACGACCAAACAGTCTCTTTGGATATATCTTGCTTCATATTGCAACATTTAGTTTCGAAAGAGTTGAGAGTATCGTTGATTCATGTTTATTTACTTTTTTATGGAAATTCAGTCTCGCTATTATTTTTATATTTTGTTAATGAAACAAAAATTTATAAAGTTTGAAATCCACCCACCTCGGTCATTTTGTATCATTGTGGACGCTTCGAGAAAGTAAACTTAATCACAGCACTCTTTCCACCCTTTGTTCGAGTCACACTCGTGATAGGCTCTCCTAGCGGGCACTTCGAGGGAAAAGGAAATATGTCACCATTCCGAGCGATCCACCCTTTAAAACAGGCGACGTTTTTACGTCACTATGCGGCGTACGAAAATACAATATGGACGATTACGCGCGACAAAAACCGGGGGAACCGGGGCTCTCTATTTGCCATTCGTGCCTGAACAAATACTGGCCTTGCCACATGCCATGCATCCGGCGTGCTTCGCGTACATGTTAAATGCAAACATTTATTATCAATTGAATTAAGAAGCTCGTTTTCGTGCTCAATAGAAACCGAGACACTTCTGAAACCTTTACAGCCTCGTCCCTATCTAGCTTGAGTTTTTTGATGTCTCTATTATTATATGTTTGTAGTACGTGTGGGATTCGAAGGTGTTGTTGCAGTAGAATGGGGTTTCTGATTCAGTCTGTTCTCAGTGAGGGTAATCTATCAGTTCGTGGCATTAATAATAAATTTGTAAATCGGATACAGTGAAGCCGAATTTAAACAAAATGAAAATTGACGTACTGAAGATATCAGGAGTTTAAAGATTATATAAAATCGTGTCGATTACGAATCATAAGAGATAATTGTAAGATTGTATCGATTGTTTCAACTTCAATGGACGATGAGAGAGTATTAGTTAAAGATTTGATCATTATTTAGAATGGCAAGCTAGATAAGATAATAAAAAATTTAATATTACTTTCTAAGCAGTTATAGATCACATGTTTCAAACGCATCAAAATCCAAAAAAAAGTAATTATCAAATTTTTTAATATTCCCTTACCACACAGCAAAAGTAAAGAAATACATAAATCGAATACATGCCTCAACTGCGGGTAAAATTGTCATCTGTCGGAATTGGTGAATATCTGTTCCAGCGGAGAAAGAACAGTTTAGCAGGAAGGTTACGAGCGCGTTGACAGCTCGGATCATATTGCTGGTCCACCCTTCCGGTTCCCTCGTCATCCATTACGCGAAACGCCAATAGGGCTCACCCTCGCTACTCACCGCAAGAAGGTTAACAGCGATCCAACGTTTCACGGATGACAGCGCGTTGTCGTGTATTAGCGGACGCACGTCGCGACTCATTGCAAGACGATCGCTAATGGGGCCAGAAGTCACTCGTCGCCACGTGGCCGAGTAGTTTCTCTGTGTATTTCGTTGCCAGTCGAGAAATCCTCGATCGTGCACGCTCGTGATTTATTGAAATATCCGTGTCATCGGAGAAAGGAGTGGAGTAAAGGGCTGACTTTGTATCGAGCTTGTGGGAGCTTGCTGCTTCTTGTTTGCGATATAAGTGTGTATCTCCTTGGAGAATACTAGGGATGAAAAATCCTCGTCTAGGTACTTGTTTTTCTGTTTGATACGTGTTTGATTGATTATTCGCGAGAAGATTCAATTTCTTTGGAGGATCTCCATGGGATTTATTCCTTGGTTTTTATTCAAGTACATATTTAAGACACATCTTTACGTGTTGCATTTTTAAAATATACGTGTATTGTTAATTCTCACAAAGTGGAAGAGAAGAAATTTTAGTGTCACGTGAGTGAAAGTCTTCAAGTTAAAAAAATGTCCGATTTCTTGTCACATTACAAAAGATACATTTGCAAAAAAAAAAAGAGAAGGGAAAAGAAAAGTAAAAATTGTAAGGAATGAAAAAAATTTGTGGTATTTTAAAGCCATCGATAAGAAACGGAGGAGGACGTTGTTACGTATCGCGATCCAGATGCGTCCACCGCACGGAGATCTTCCGATAGAGCAGGTATTCAGGTGATTACAATCCACACCCACGCGAAGCGACACGCTGCGCCCATATTACACGTGCACGCTAATCGGAATACGGACATTATACATATGGGCCGGAATAGGGACATTAGACACGTGCACGTGACCGTACGCATAGAATCTGTTCGTTGTCCGTAGTACAATCGCGATATGAATTACACGGAACAGCCGTGAAGAATGCGGATGCAACATCTTTATACGGATCTCTCCCCCCTGCCCCCTCCCCTCACTTGAAAACGAACAGTCCTACCGGACCGCGATTCATCATCCCCAATCTGGATTATTCATTGTCCTGGCTAATTCTGACGGGGTTCAACGCTGGTTAAATTGAATTCCTGAACATGTCCATGTTGCGCAGTGTTGTTTGAATCGTTTTCTTCGTCACTCGTTATTTTATTTATTTCTTTTTCTAGTCTATTCTTTCGGATTTCGGATCATCCGAGAGAGTTGAAGAACTTTCAGATGGAGGATTTTCAAATTTTGTTTAAAATTAATTCAAGATTATATTGACACAGTCGGAATGTAAAAATGAAAATAAAAAATGATTTTTTTAACTAAAATCTCTGGTTTTACATTTTTTCAATCCTTTTCAAAACTTTCTTCGTGTCTTCTTTCGTTGTTATGTGATATTTAAAAATGAATACTTAACCTAGATTCATTTTTCATTCACTGTAAATGTACATTGGGATCTAATATAATTAATACAAAGACAATTATTTCTCAATATATTGTATATTGCTTCTGTGAAAATTAATCTTGATATGTTTGTCGCAACAGAAACATGATCAAAACTCCGCTGAATCTTGAAGTTTTCAAACTTTCGCAGTTACATTTATTTTAAAGAGCTATAATATCGAGACAGAATATATAAACGGATATATGTAAATATATCTTGCAGATAATACATTGAGAAACAACTCGAAGTTTATTCCATAAAAGAATATACGTTTAGTAAGCAATTAACGGGGGTTATTGGAAGACGATGGCGTTCTTAGTTGGACATTGTCGAGGCTATTGCGCACGGTTTATTACTATATGAAATCTTCCGTTTCCATTTTCCGGTCTCTCGGAGCAAACGCGATTTTCGAGCCCGGGAATATGTATTCCCCCTCGTTCCTTTTCGCCGAGGCATCGTCAAGGTAACAGCACGGTTTCCTGCTCACTGATCGCCGACAAAAGTGTACGTCGAGAGAACCCCTTTTCGACAACGATCCGGTAAACGACGAATCGGCTTTCTCCGACAATGCGGTTGTCACGGGTTTCATGGGATTAACATTTGTTAATATCACGCAGTTTTTCAGCAAAAAAAAGAAAAAAGAAGAGAAAAAGGGAGAAAGGAACGAATGAAAGAAAAAGGGAAACGGAAGGGGAAAAAATACTAGTCAACGTCTGTTCCACAGTATTTTCGTTTCCTCGTCAATGCCTCTGTTGCAAATGGCGCTTGCAAGAAACATAAATGATATACCAGATATGTGTATTTACGAAGCATTGTGTGTTTGGTGTGATTTCATTGATTTAATAAAAGGATCATTCTTTACTTTTTTAGAATTGATACAAAGATATTTGTCGTACTGTCGAGCTATGTTACATTGAAGACAATATTAAAAATGCAATATTAAAAATAAAGTTCAAGTATCTCAAATCCTATTACTCCAATTCAACTACGCAACAATTAAAATAGAATCAAAGAGAAAAAGAGAGAGAGAGAAAGAGAGTATTCTAACGTGAAAGAAAATTAAACACAGAATCAATAGGAGAATTAAATCGGAACGAAGATCGAAGAAGCTCGATGAAAAATAAGAGACGCGCAGCCGAGCCGTTTCTTTCGGTCGATCGATTAAACAAACCTGATAAATTATGCGGAAGCTCTATCCGGACAGCTACGTCCCCTCACTTCTTCGTTGTCTCTATCTATATATATATATATATATATGTGTGTATATATATATGTACATATATATAAATAAATATATATATACATATATATATATATATACATACACACGGACGACAATCGACAAAAACTGACGGCGGAACGAGCGGCCATTGTAGGTAGCGGAGTGGAGACAGTAAACAGCCATTGTACGAAGCACAATGTGTTACTCCGTTGCTTCGATTCCTTTTTGCGTCAGAATCCTATACCTGTTCCCTTCGATCCACGTCCCCTCGTTCCTTCCTCTTTCGGCCTTACTTCGCTGCTGATTTTGTCGCTGGACAAAACGATCCTTTCTGATAACGCGTGTCCCTCCCCCCATCCCGTGGCACAACGAACGAAAATTATTTGGTCAAACGGTACAAAACGCTAATGGACCCACTTCACTTGCCCCGTTTGCCTGTCTGACGTATTGTAATTAGAATGGAGAAGGTATTCGGAGTGGTTCTGGGATGCTTGATTAATTGAGCTTTAATTCGCGACATTGTCTTGGTTGTTGTACGCTGTTACACTTTAGAGATTCTATTTAAATTATTGTTAAATTTTTCGTTCTATGATCAATTTGCGTTCCATTTCATGCTTTCAATAACACGTTGGTGATTACTATCTTTTTAGTATAAATTAAATACTTGTAATTATTTACAAATCTTATTTTATTTGGATCGCATGTGCTTTATAAGTAAGTATAAATATGTGCTCTGTAAGTAAGTACAAGTATAAATTATAAGTAGCATACTGAATAAAGTAGAATTTTTTAAAGTTTTTGTATGTAGGAAAGTGTCCTAATATTTATATCTAATACTATAATTGTTATGTTTCTTATATAGTTAATATTTGTGAATATTGATAAATAAAAACAACTGTTAACAACTGTTTAAAATCATTGTTCAAGTGATTTGATTTTCTCCGAGAGTTACACATGTATGTTGATTCAATAGAATCTTGTGTGTTCAGGAGAATGAGTCTGCTTAGTCAGACACGCTTTCTGTAAACACATATTGTGTCTCTCTACATATAGGTCATTCTACTTAATCACTAGTAGTTTCGTATATAGTAGCTACATTTATGCGAAGTTCATTTATTTGAACGAAGCTTCTGTTGGCATTTGTTTAAATAAACTTCTGTTGATTGATTTTTATATATCCCAATAAGATTTTTTTTTTATTATACAATATATGAATGAAAAATTGTAAGTAGTGTGCTATAATATAAATGAATGACACAATCTAATATATTCTTCTTTAATGAATTGAAGAAGAAGGTCCCACAAATTTAAATTAATAAAACCAAAGGGAATAAAATTTCCTCGAAATATTCTATTTTCAGAAACGTCTCAAGATTTTAATACCTATTTACCCAAAATTGTAACGTAACATTATACTACACAGCATAATTAATAAAAGAAACTGAGACACCGTTAATCTCTAAACGTTTTTTTCACACAGTATCCCCCGTGAAATTTAATTTTCGAGCGAGAGGGCGAAAGAAAAGGGGGGCCCCTTGAAGCGCATAAAAATCACAGGATCAAAACACACACTCGAGTGAGGGACGCGTGGGGCGGCGGTGTCAGTGGCTCGGCGGGATCACGAACAACCATTCGTTATCCTTGCACAATGGCCCGTACAATGGGGACTGGTTTTCGCGCACGCTTATGACGTATTATGGGAGAAAAGCGGAAACGTATGTTTTACCCCAGTTTTCCCCCGTTTAGTGGTATTTAGTTCGCTCCACTGGCTCGTATTTATTTTTTTCCCTCCCCTCCCTGCTTCCTAACCGTTGTCTCTGTTCGTTTCATTTCGTTACCACCAAAAATCTCTTCCCTTCTCACTCTCTGACCCTCTCTCTCTCTCTCCCTCTCTGTATGGTTCACCCCGTGAACAAGCTGCTCTACCTCGGACGCTGACATTTATCATTCGAGACTACACGACACCGTTGGCATCGTTGTCGCTCGATATTATGGCTGTTAACGTGGACGTAATGGCATTATCTCGCCATTGTTCGACCGCCGGCAGAATGGAATGGGAAAGAAGGGTGGGGGTCTGGCTAATTTGTGAAAATCAGACCGTTGATGTTTTAGTAATCGCTCATCGTTAGAATATTCGTGGCATTTTTCTTACGAGTGGATAAATTTGATTTTCTATGGAAATAACTATTCAACGGTGATATAAATCTTTTTACGAATTATTGGATGCTCTTTGAAAAAGAAGAGAAGAACAATCCAACAAATTATATTGGATGTAATAGCTTGTGGATGTTTATGTATTTTTGAGAAGAGTATCTATAGAATGTATATATCTGTAATATACAGAAATATATAAAATACCCGGAGTAAAACAAAACAAATATTTAGATTGTATTTAAATTTCTTCAATTCGGTTCATAAAAATATAAAGGTGCATCTAATTATTCAGACACTTCAATTTTAGACCTGAAAGATTTAATTACATAAAAGACATCAGTTATATTATAGAATTGAATCGAAATTGCAACTTTTACGGACTTACACCGGCCAACTCTATGACAATATCATTTCTCATCACTATATATATATATGCTTAGGTACGCCATCGTGAAACCTGCCAATAAAACGAAACATCCAATTCCACGACATTCTTAAAATTCTAAATTCGCACGGACAAAGAGGAGAGACGCAAAAGAAAAAAGAAGAAAGCAAGGAAGCTTGTCGCCCGGAAGCAAGGGATGTCTATCCGTGATCTAATGACCAAACGACAATGACGAGAGAAAGGCTTCTTGCCCGGTGTCAATTAACGAAGCGGCGACGAAAGGCGCAGCGCGAAAGAGTTTCGGCTCGTTTCAACGAAGTTCGACGGTCGGAGAGGCCCCCGCTCGCCGCCCCGCCAGCACAGCGGCCAGAAAAGACGCGGAACAATGGCAGCCAGCGCGGCGGTACAAGCCACTAATTATAAATCCATTGTTACGCTCATTTTTTCGCCTGGCGTCCTTCCTGCACGTTCCTGAAGAGGAAAACCGAACGACAGAAGAGAACAAGACAGAGAGAAAGAGAGCAAGAGAGAGAGAGAGAGAGAGAGAGAGAGCCCATTCTCTGTGCGCCGCCTGGTAGCCGTCGTAATGCCGGCATTGTCTCGCCATTGTCGCGACATTGTCGCACGATAAAGCGCGAAGACAAAGCCGATCCACAAAGGTCCTGCCTCGCGTAACAAGCCGTCTTTGTCTTTTCTCCGTTGCACCGTCTTCATCCTTCCTTCGCCACTCTATCCCCTTTCTGCCCCCTGTTTCCAGCCACCGGCACCAGTACTGCTCATCGAAGCCAGCCTATTTTCTACCAGTTACTTCCGCCCCCGCTTTTTCTTCTCGTCCAGAGACACGTTCGACAGGGCGTTGCTCTCTTGCCGATTCACTTCGCTCGTTGGTGAACGATGTTGCCGAATGGGAACGCTTATGTTGTTTCTCAGTCAGTGGTGTTTCTCTTTTATTTTTTTTTCTTGAGAATTCTAATGGAATTATTAATTTCGAACTGTTTGTTAATAGACTGAGGAGTTTAAAGGTGTAGAAATACGAAAGATTGAAATAATGATTGTAGAGAAAGTACCTGAAGTGTAATGCTCTTTGTGATATTTATTGTAGAACTACTCATAATGTTAATTTATCATTTTTCTAAATGGGGTGTCATTTTTTATGCCTACTTAAACAAAATCTTCTTTGTAATTTGTATTTCTATAAGATATCAAGAGTTTTTATAAGAATTTTGAAAATTGTAATTCTCAATTACATTTTATACTCTATACAATTCACGTTAAACAAAACTATTCTCTTCACTTTACTACAATTTTATCCCGAAACTACTTTAACTTCCAAGGCACGATCAATCTAAACGCTTGACTCTTCAATTCCCATTTCCCAACCCCCGAGTACCAACATCCCTTACCACACCTAAGATTCTAAATCCAATTCGCTCGTCAATTACATTAGATTCCACCAATTATTCCAACAATTAGAAGAATTAAATCAAACGAACCGAACCATTTGTCTCCATAAAGTAATAGTCCCGTGACGAAGACGGAGCGCGCGCAATCGATTGTTCCGATATAAAAGATAAGTTTACGGGACAAGCAGTCGGGTAGAGCGATGAGGAATATCAGTAATGGTAGACATCGGACCTGCTTGCTGCTACGAGAGAGAGCCAGCTACCCCACGTCCCTATCAGCCCGATAACGAGTTAGCGTTCGTAGTGTTGTATGGTTGGCTTCAATGTGCCACGACAATGTAGCCAACGTTCAGGCATTCAGCGGTAGACAATGCCGGGAACATAATGTCATAATGGAGCGGGGCGCCCGCTAGGACCCACCAAGAACAGAGAGAAGGAACGAGGGAGAAGAGAGAGAGTGGAGGAGGAGGAGAGAAATGGATGAAAAGACGAGATGAGAGAACGGCCGGTTCTCGCAAGAATAACCGAAGTAGAGAAAAAGGGTTATGGGGGATAAAAGGTAGGGTGAAGTCCTCCAGGGTTGGAAAAACTAAGTTTCGTTAACTGTCCATGATTGAGAATACTCGTCCTCGCCTGGAGAATTGTGGAGGGAGCCAACCCTTCGAACATGCTACGGTAATTTCTCGATCATTATCGTTTGCCTTTCCGATGTTTCATAAACTGGAAATTAACTGTTAATCGTGGAATTACCAGGCGAACAATTATCCTCCTGTTCAATTAGAATAATCTAATGATGATCAGTTTGTAATTTTTCGTGGAAATCTTGTAGTTTGGTATTTTCGGAAATTTAAATAACTTTTTGAAACATAGTGACTGATAATTCATATCTTTTATATTACGCATTTTTCACTACTAGTAAGTGTAAGATTAAATCAATACTTGTACGCAAATATTATATTTTTTGTAATTACTGTAGATATATACAAGAAATGAAATAAATATATTGTGTACAATTCCCTCGTATTTATCTCGTTTCGAAATGAAAATGGGATAGGTACGTACCTATATCCCCCTTAAACCGTGTAAACAGATTAACTCCACTCTATCTCCACATATCGTATCTAATTTTCTTTATATTTCCAATTTATCACTCTAAATATCTCTGATCTTTAAGAATCATCACAGTACCAGACACCTCATCAGAAGCCATCGTCGTCTTGTCTCTTCCACGTTATATAACAATTTCGAGCATTAGGATCTCTCGACTAGAGTACCCACCTAATTGTCATTGTCGTAAGTAAACCACCCTCTCTCTGTCGAAGACCGATAAGAGGCTGCCAGCGACTGGTAGCGGCCATTAATGATCCACCTTAGCCAACCCTCCGGCTTCTGTGTGTGTTCTCGATCGTCGATGAAAATCGGGGCAACTATAAAAGCGGGCTGAAATCGCGCGACGACGCCGACCGCGGGATTCGTTTCTCTCTATAGCTAACCCCCTCCCTCCCATCCCTCTGCCCCGCGTTCGAGCTTCGCTATATAGTCCGCGTGTTACGGGTATAAAATGGGGGATGATTAAAATAACGAGGCTGCGAGGAGGGTGTCCTCTAGAGATCCCCTGCTAGTCACTGACTAGCGGGTGACTGAGGGGGCAAAAGGGGGTTGAGTCGCGTTACGAATCGAGGTGGTGATGGAAACGGGCGAAAGGAGGGGGAGAGGGAGGGGGGCGGTGATATTGTGCTGAAACAATGTGGCGCCCGACGCCCCTGTCGGTGGTACCTCGTACTGGCGAGCACAACATCAATTGACGCCCTTGCACCGACTCTAAACCTCCACCCGCCACCCTCTCTGCCACCGTCCCCTTGGCTAGACTCACGGCTGGAGAGGATGGATAAGGAGGATGATGTCGCCTGCATCAATGGTCACCTTGCTGCGGGCTTGAAACTACCGTTGGGAAGTCTTAGCAGGCATACGGGGGGAGGGGGGTGGTTTCTACCATCTGATGGAACAGATTCATTGTACGAGGGAAGGTATAAGACGAGGAGTGATTTTTGGAATGGTTGCTTGAGGTAGGATTTTTTTTGTGCAACGTTAGTTTCGAGGAAGAGGAATCTTTGTTAAGAGATAGCTGACGTGGAAGATATAGTTGGTTGAGAAATATGGGGATGTTTCTTGATGTGTGAAATGAATGCTTGAAATATGAATGTATACTTGGATTTATTTTGTGCAAGTTTTGAGGGTGGAATCTCTCTTGAGGGGCAGATGATGTGGGGCATATAGTTGATTGAAATAGATATCAGGATGTTTCTTCATATTTTGAATTGCTGTTCAAGTAATAGTGTGAGTGTAGATTTTTTAAAATGTAAAAAAAAGAAGGTGGTTTTTCTTTAAAGAAATAGGTGATATAGAAGACGTAGTTGGTAGGAAAGATATGGAACATACTGAAGGTAAGATTTGATAAAGAAGGAACTTTCCTTAAGAGACTGAGATGATGGCATGGATGTAATTGGCTGAAAAATATGGAGATGTTTTTTAACATCGTTTCTTTTCAACGAGAGAAATATGAAATGGAATGTAATTTGTAAATCTTGTACATCTAATATATCTTCCGCGAGATGGTACTTCTAAATTAAAATTTTTAATTCTCGCCAATGTTGTGCTCCATGCAACGAACGTTTGATCGTTGAATAAAAGGATAGTTGAGAATTTTCTGAATAATTTCGAAACTTTCTGCGATAACCGCGTAATGAAAGATCTCAACAAACTTTGGCTAGCAAGCCTCTGGATGCGATCGTTGGTTTTTTCGTCGTTCCCTCGAGTACACGCGACGAGTAGATATTCCCGTGCCATTTCTCTCGTGGAAAGTCTCATTACGTTCGGCGAGATGGATGAATCTCGTTATACGACTGCGAAAACCATCTAGCAGGAAGGTCGTAAATAGATTAAATTCGACACCCTGAAATTCGCCGGTATAATCTGTGAAAGCGTGTTGGCTTGTTAAGAGGATTATATTATTAATCGGACAAAGAGCTTTTTCTTTCCTTAATCGACTTACAGATTTCGTTGAACATCTAATGCAAATAAAATCGTACGAAATTAACGTTATAAAATATTTAATAGTCCTTTGAATAACTGGCGTAAGTAGCCTCTTAAAGAATCTCCAAAACCATTACCTTTTAATTAATCACTGAGGATTTTCATTGAATCTTGCTTGCACCCTCAACCATCTTTAGAATTTAATTGCAAGATTATGGATAAATCGACCTGCGATTAAATTCACTTTCGAGAGTCGATGTGCAATCGTATAGCTACGCTTGAAATTATTAAACTCCATAGAACTTTTTCGTTCGTTTCTTATCCTCTAAATAAATAACGTACCATTTACAAATTAAAAAGATCAAACACACGGTACTCTCATTACAATTTTTCTTAATCCGTCAAAAAATAGAAACTACAACGTGACGACTCAAATCCAACTCTCAATATTCTTTTCGTCATCTGAATCAATAGCCCAATAGACAAACCGCAGCACGTACCCCCGTGACACACGCGATGCATTCGACGCGGATCATCAGACAGAGTGTCCAGAAAATCTTGAAAACCACCCCGTGGTTGACGCGGGTCTCGCGTCAAGCATCCGGGGGTGGCATTTCTCTCCGGGGAACGTCTCATTACGCGCGGCGAGACGAATGGATCTCGTTACGATTACGGGGGGGGGGGGGCAGGGGGTGAGAGTGAAATCGTCGTCGGTCGCCTGCCAACAGAATGGACGACGAGCGACGTAACCAACGTTATTTTTTTTTCTTCCTCTCCTTCTTTTTTTTTCCTCCTCCTCCTCCTCCTCCTCCACCTCCTGCTACCCACTGACAGAGGCGGCAGGGAGAAGAAGAGATCGGTCGCGCAGGGGTGGCGCGACACAGGGCGAGGCGAGACGAGGATCGGGCAGGGGAGAAATAATTTAAAAGCTGAATTGAATTTTTCGTCCTCGGAGTCTTTCGTTCGGGCATTGGGAGGCGGACAATGGCTCAATGGCGATGTATCAAGGAAAGTCGACTCGCGGGAGAGGCCGGCATTGTATCGGCCTTTCCTCGTGCCTCCCTGCCTCTATCCGGCCGACACACATTCACCCAAACATCGACGCTTTCACTCGCGTCCGCTGCCTTCTTGCTTCTCGGTTCCTCGATGCAGGTCCGCGCCGTTGCACGTCACCCTCTGCCCCTCTCTCGGGCAACCCCTGATCCTGCGGCCGTGCTACATTCAGATATATCCGCTCGTGATATTCGAATGCGTAGAATACGTAGAGGGAGTGGCAGCGAGGATGCACGTTTATGTCCGTAGGTGGTATAACTGGTCCGCTCGCTGTATAATATACTGATAACCGTATAACGTTACAGGACATTGGTTTGATTCGACCGAGATTCATAGATAGGAGAATGTTGCTGTGAATCGGACGAATTGTGAGTTGGTAGAGAGGTAGGTTAATGGTGTAGTTTATACAAGGTTCGAGTGAATTCTGGGGAATGAGTGGAGTATTTAGAATACTCGATGTTTTGACGAGATATTAGGGACAGTTCCGAAGGTGCACGCTCTCGTGGTTCGTAGGTAAATAGTATAGAGTTCTCAAAGGGGTGTATTTTCGTCTACGATGGATCTACGAGTCGATACATATATCTTGATCTCGTTCAATATATTAATCAATTCATATTTCAATATAGAATTGAAATATTGCAACATTTCTTTCACATGTACCTCAAGACTCGGAAAGCTTTTCAGGGATAGGAAAATTAAAAAATAATGTAACTAAAACGTACAAGTTTCAATGAGCTACTCTAGAAAATACCTTTTTTATAAAAAATCTTTCCTATCGGGAAAGCGAAAGCCATTCGCATTAAGCAAATCGAGAACAAACATTTACATCTCGCGCTATTAAAATTCACTCCTGCTGACGGTTCAAGGATTCGAATAAATACTGCCGCTACATCCTGCGATTCTTCTTCGATCTAGCTGACGGGACTCGAAGAGAGCCCCCTGGTTCCGCCCTTACCGAACCGAGGAAGGAACAGGAGGGGCCAGCCATTCGTCTTCGTAGAACAAAGTGCGGCGATCTACTTTCCTGACCGAATGCGAATCCGATGCAAATCCTACGGTGGATCACGACAATAGGCAACCTAGCGATATGGTAATGTCCTCCCACGTCGATTCCCCGGCTTGATCGACTCCGTACGTGAGCGGCGAGCGGTGTGCGTGCACACGCGTTTTCTCTCTGTTATATCAGCGGCCCGTGAGAAGGGTTTGTTGGAAGAGATTGCGAACTCGATACCGGTCGCATACGTGAATATTGCGTTGCATTGATAATACAACATTGTGTCGGTGCGCAGATATGCACGATGAAGATCGTCGATGCATTCGACCGCGTCCTGCCGCGAATAAACGCTCAAGCAAAGGAAATTGATGCCTCGGATTTGCTTGCGACACAGCTACCCACTTACGCAATTGAAGCTTTATCGCGTATTCAGGAGCTTTTGTGTATTCATCGCCGCTGATACGCAAGTTTATTCCGTTGATTTAGTACTTGAAATTTATTCCCTGCGAATCACAAGCATGCGCATCTTCGAAAATACCAAGTATAGTGGTTCCTCCGTGATTCTATTTACTCCTATTTTTGAAACTTCGAATCTATTTCGATCGTATAGGCGTGTATCATTCCCAAATATCAAGCCCAAAATAAGCTTTAAAAAAAATTTGAAAAATAGAATAGAATAGAATAGAAAAAGATAAGAAAATTTGAAAAAAAAAAAATAAAGATTAGATAAGAAAATTTGAAGCTTCGTATTTCCTAAATAAATTCAGAGCTGGCTAATTGGCGACCAACGGGTCTCTGCCCCTATTTTCTTGGTTGTCAGCGTTACCCCCTCTACTGCATCGTTACCCCCACTTTCTCATGCACGATGAGGAAATTTCAACGTAGC
Source organism: Melipona bicolor (assembly GCA_030673865.1). Classification (NCBI taxonomy): domain Eukaryota; kingdom Metazoa; phylum Arthropoda; class Insecta; order Hymenoptera; family Apidae; genus Melipona; species Melipona bicolor. The sequence continues at coordinate 868,219 of JAHYIQ010000051.1, read as the reverse complement.
GGACAGATCAATGGAGGGGATAGTGGTAGCGGTCAGGAAAGTAGGGGCAAAGGTCCGCGGGCCGCCAGTTAGCCAACATTAACTCCTAACCTAACCACCCTTATTAATTTCGCAGGGATCATTCAGTGTAATTGCTTCAATATAAAAAATATCTCTGACGTCATTGCTAAAAGTGACTAAAGCTTCCTATAAAACATCCAATTTGAACCAATCCGAAAGATCCATCGATTTAATTAACAGTTTCTCCCACACATTAGCGCGCATTACCGAGAAACAAAGGGTGCGAAAGAATTAGAGGACGAGAGGGAGTGCATAACTTTTCATTCGATCCAGCAGCGTGTGCACCGGCTGTCTCGTTCATCCCTTTATCTTCCCTAGTCTCTCCTCTTCTTTCCCTCTTTGGCCGATGCCGTCTCGCGCCCGCGCGAAGAGGCGAGAGATCCGGCCACGGAAACGTACAAAGGGTGGAGACAAAGGGAAGCGCCGCCCTCGAGATACTGGAACAATGGTGGCGAAACAATGGGCCGATGCTGGAAATTTAACCGATGATCGAAAGTGTCCCCCAAGCTTCGTCGTTCAACCAACTATTTTCCATCGAGCCCTGTCCCCGCTCGATAATGCCCGCTTTCTTTTCGTCGCCAACCCCTCTTTCGCCTGTCTCGCCCGCGCGCGCGTGCTTTTTTTTCTTTCTCCTCTTCAGGCCGAATTAATTAGTCCGAGGAACTAATAGGTCTCCGCCGGATGAACGCGGTTCGCGCGTGCCGGGTCGTTAAAGGGCGAATTTATCGCACAGCCCTCGGCCATTATTTTCAAACCAAACACACGATTGTTTCCCGCGGTGAATTTTGATAACGAATTCTTTTAACGAATGGGACTCTATTCGTTGCTGTCGCGAATATTGAGTAGGTCCTTTTTTTCTTTTTGCGAAGGAATTTTATAAAAATTTTGCTGCTGGCGTTATTATCTAGTCTAAGCAACGCCGTTGTTTTATTATTATAAATCATGTTTCAATAAAATGACGGGACGCACGACCTTTTCTTCGTTTCACTACAATTTCGAATCATTCGAACATTTGCTATTCAACTATTTAAATTAGTCTTGTCTCACATCTGAAGTCACCCTATGTGTCTATCGTAGCGTTTTAATTAATTAAATCGAAATATATTGGATTTTGTATTATTTAGCGTCATAAAATTAATAAAAATGAATAGCAGTCCTTAAAATTCGCAGTTTTAAATTGACAAAACCTGAGCGTGGAGCTATGATTATGCTCCATTGCAAGGCGTGAAATCTCTGCTCTCCGTGAGGATCTCGCGAAACTTTTTCTTTGAAAAAGCGAATTTATTCTCGAGTTCGAGCGGTGCAGGGGAGAAAGTGAGGGGAGAGGGAGAGGAGAAAGAGAGAAAAAAATAAACAGAAAGCCGAGCCGGATGTTACGATAGTCGAGTATCGGTAGCCGGTCAGTCCCTTGAAAAGAGTCAGTTTAATGGAGATCGAGTGTTTATGAGAGGGCTCGGGCGAGAGGGTCCGCAGAGACAGAGGGAGAGCGCGGATGAAGGAAGGAGGATACGCGTGGCAAAGTTGCCCGCCGAACCGGAACTCGAGAGCATACCCCCGCGTTGCTTCTGTACCGGCTGGTCCGAGCTAGTCCGATAAAAACTGTCAAACCTCCACCAACTCCCACGTGAAAATAAAAAAAAAAAAAAAAAAGAAACGTACACAGCCGTGTGAATGAACGAGCTCAGAAACGTACTTTTGTTCATCTATTCTCTTCCAGCAAACGTTCGGCGTAAATCAACCCCCTGAAATTGAGGAAATTCATTTTCTACGAACTATAGTATATACAATGAAGAGCATAACTATGTCGATGACAATGGAAAATTAATATCGATGATTTAAATTAATACAACTTGGTAAAAAAAAAATCATACACGATTAACTAGTGTTAAAGCGTGAAGCCCCTACTTTGATAACCACGAGTTCATTTTTATGTACAGCATGAAAAATTGTAAAAATTCAAATGCATGTAAAAATATTGGAAGAAATTTGGTCTTGAGGATTGAAATTTTCTCTTTACATGCGCCTTTGAAACTCATTGTACGATTTTTTTTTACCATTTTATTAAACTTCGAACATTAGAATTAGATGACAAAATGTTAGGATTTCTTGAATTTTTGTCATTTAATTTTCTGCTCAACGTTATATGGTGAAAAAGAATCGTATAACATAAAGTTTTAGGGGGTTGTTAACTTCAATGTTCAATTTCATTATCATTGCTACAATTACTGTGATACCCTTCACTGTAAGTTATTTTAAGAAAGTGTCCTTCGTTTTTTACGATGTGAGATAAATTGACATTAGAATTACTAGAGTAATCACAATTGGCAATTTGCACTTTCCAGAGACTTGAATAATTCTCGACATAATCTGTGAATAAAGGTTTGTTTCTAACTTGCATGCATTAGTCTAATTTCGATTTATCAATTTCATCGCAATATCTTAAAATAGTTAGTTAAAACGAGTATACAGATATCTTCTGCCAAATGGAAGAAAAATTTCTGCATTGAGGGTCGATAATTCTGCCAAATTTCTTTCAATAGCTTCTTTGTCGCAAGAGGGCGTCGAAATGATCAGTCCTGGCCTAGCAAGCGAGCGCGAGTCTCTTCAACCCCTTCTCTTGGCAGGGTTCTGTTTGGAAGCTGCCGGGAATAATGACGAGCATCCCCGGGGAATCGAATGGAAGAAAGAGCGCTCCGAAATCAACCGCGGTTTTCGTTACTCCAAACACAGAGACCGAAGGTCTCTCTGGCGAAAGGGAGCACCCCCTCGTGATTCCTAATCAGAGATCAGTCCGCCGCAACGACGAAGACTATCGACGCGACGTCTACGACGACGACGACGTCGGTGGCAGCGACGACGTGAACGACAAAGCGGCGACAATGCCAGGCAGGAAGACGACGAGAGAGGACCGGGGGCACCCCCGTGACATCGCACAAAGCGGCGCACGATGTGTGTTCGTTGTACAGGCGCGTTTGTACAAATGCAAAGGCGGGCAGGCGAACACGTGAAATCGATTTCAAGCAAATAATCGGATACTCGGTTCAGGGGCGGCTACGAGACTACGTTTTGCATCTATGTATGCCGCTTGCCTGTATCTCTATATACGTATACACGTTTGCACGTATACATACACTTATACGCGTACGTATATACGTGCACGCGATACGTACCTGTACGTGAAAGAAGGAGGAGTGGTGGGTGAGTGGGTGGCAGCGGAGAAGGTTGGAGGAAGAAGAGAAGTCTCCGGGTTCGGGACGGGGAGAAAACGGTGGAGGAAGAAGAAGAAGTAGGAGGAGGAGGAGGAGCGTAGTCGCATAATTCAGAATCGACAAAGCGGCAGATTATGGAAATAGAGTCCCTGAGTCGGAGACAGAGTTCTCTCTCTTTAGATCGGGCCCTTTCTGTCTATCCAACATCTTCTCCTCCACCTACAAACCACCGTCCCTCTCGCTTGCTCGCGTTGCTCGCGTTGGAAGCCCGTATGGTGTTACCATGACGACCATTGTGCCACACTCTCTTCCACCTCCACCTTCACTCCACCTTCACGGGTTCCCCTCTGCTTCCTCCACCTACTCGTCAAGCTCCCAACACAGCGCCTCCACCAACAGACCTTTCCCCCTCTCTTGCCAGCGACTACAGCGCCACCGTTCCCGCCCCCCTCTTAGCCACCCAACAACCGATCCAGCAACCCCACCGTGTGTACCTCATCTCTCTAACGACTTGTTGTTAATGTTGTATCAACTCACCCTGCAAACAGCCTCCGTCTCTCTCTCTCTCTCTCTCTCTCTCTCTTTTTCTACCTCTTTTCCTCGTTCGAGCTCCTTCTATTTTTGTCTCTCTCTTACTTTCGCTGGGTATCTCCTACCCTCTCCGCTGTGTCTTCTCCCCTTTCTCTCCATCTTGCTTTCCTTCAAACCTGCCCTTCCTTTCTCTCTCTCTCTCTCTCTCTCTCTCTCTCTCTCTCTCTCTCTTTCTCTCTCGTCCCGGTCTCGTCTGCAAACCAACCAGCCGGTTATGCGCGCTCGCTCGCGAAGCAAGTTGAGCGTGTGCACGAGCAAGGGTGGCGTGGGGGTGGACTTTTTAGAAGGCGTAACTGGTGTTCGGATTTTTCAGGCGTCAGGTTCTTCTACCACCCCAGAAGTTTTCGGGGGTTTTGTAGTTCCATTATTCCGTTACGAAACATGCTTCTTTTTAGTACGTTGCGCTTCTGCTCCTCTGTTTCCGGAAATGGAGAGTGGGCGCAGGGGTACTTGCGAGTACCAAAGCGCCCTTTTGCTGGAGGTGTTTAAGGCACTTTGGATATCGAGAAGATCGAAAGTTTAGTTTGACGCCTTCCACTTTTGTAATGTTATATCTTTGGCAAAGATCAGGCGTTCCATTCCACTCAATTAATTTTTTAATCCGTAAAATTATTGGAATTGAAACTTTAAATTAAAAAGTTGTAATATCGCCAAACGTGTAAAATTAATAATTCTTATTTTGAGAATAAATTAAATGTTCGAACAAATGTATAAACATTCCTAATTTATCAACAATAAATTTATTTTCTCTCCATCGTAGGTATCTGATATTCTTTTCATTGAAATTGAAATGCATTTAATCGTGTAAAATTTGGAATTTTTATTAAAATTTCGTAAACGAAACTATAACGACATTATCTGACACTGTTCTGCTTGCTGTGGATTACGTCATCCACGGGGAATAATTTGTCAAGAGGGTGCAAGGACAGAGAACGCCGAATCCGCATGATTCTGCGGTACGCGGCCTCTTTTTCAGAAAATCGGCCACGAGAAAAATAGATCACAGCACGTCAATATAATTAATGATTCATCTGGTTGTTTCAGTCACGACGAAGGGAAGATGGACTCGCTGGTTCTTGCAACTGGTCCTCCGGAAAAACATCGTTTACTGGCATGACATTGGCAGAGAGACTTCGAGCGCCCACGTGCGCCACGAATATTCGGAGCTCGGGGAACATTTACGAATATCTTTCATTTTAAAAATAGCATCAACTTCTGAATATATTTAAGCTTATTGACAATCTCAATTATATTGACATAACGTCATTCCAATTCTCAATTTCACGTTCATGATACATGTTACACTTATTTTTCCATCCCCTTTTTCTCAAACCTATTGACGTCGATATCCTCAATGAACGGTGCTGTATACTCTATTCAAGTCAATATGTCCAACAAACAGTCAATATGTATTTATTAAGTGATTTTAAAAACGTGGATGTAATGTTTGATCGTGCTTCACAATCAGTGTCACAATAAAGTTCTGTTCTTCGTTTCAATCTACAAAAGAGATTTTACTCGTCTGCTACTTTCTTTTTATAGCAACAAGTTACAAATTATCTAGACTGTCCAGATTGCCAGCAGTGCCACGTAAATCACTTAGAAATTGCAACTGAAGACTAAATTACCAAAAAATTCATCAGTTACATTTTCTGAAAAATTTTAATAAAAGTAATATTAGCAAAACCTCAATTCCAAGTGAAGAAATATTTTCGGAGTAAAGGTGATCGACATCGATGAATTTGACCACTGTGGCATTTCACGTAGCTCATACCGTAATCGAAGGAACCAATTTAATACAAAAACATTTTATTTCATCGACTACTTCCAAACTGTATTATCAATAAATGAACACAAAAGTAGAAAGTATACTTGTACATAAGTACACCGATATCCCAAACCAATTGCACCAGCGAACAACACACGAACCAACGGTACAAAACCCAGTTCAGCGATTAATCGTTCGTCGGCGTCGCGACGTCAAACGTCGATAGACCGTTGTCGCGTTTCTGGCTTCCTTCGGTTCGAGGGAACGCGGTCGTACATCGAGTCGCATCCGGGCGAATGTAATCGCGCCAGTATACGTCGACAATGAGCGCAGTTAGCGTACACGGTGCATCAGGATGCCGGTACACGCGCGCGGGGACAGAGACAGGGAGCCGAAGACAAACGGCGAATGAGGAGAAAGACAGAGAAGAAAAGGGAGAAAGACGCGGTAACGGCGTCGTCGTCGTCGTCGTCGTCGTCGGCGGCGTTACATTATATAATGACACAGAACGGATTAATCCTAGCGGCGGCGTCGCGGCGGCAACTCGGCCAGCATAATAGATATGCTCTTTCTTTGTTTCGTCCGTTCATAATGGCCGCGCCTCGCAAGAAAACGCGGAACACGGAGCATTATGCACTCCGCCGAGACGAACCAGAATAAACCGGGTCTGAATAGCTCTCTGAGTTTGTTTCCTTTCCTATTCCCCCCCGCCGTTCTCCTTTCTTTCTTTTCTCTCCTTTCTCCACGCTCTTTCTTTCCTCCTATTCTCCTCTCTTCTCCACTTCGCTTTTCTTCGTGCCACCCATCCGCCGTTCTTTCACCATCCCTCGTTTCAAGGAAGATGCACAGCGGCTTGATTTCGTCTTTGCCGCCTTTGTCTCGTCTTCTGATCGATTGCTAAGTTTTGCGAGATTGAGGTAGGTCGGCCTTTCTTTCGCCCGCCGTTGCGATTGGCGGATAATTATTACGGATGATATTGATACTGGATGTTTGATATTTTTCTCTAAGGGGGGAAAGAAGGGTGGATAATTGAAGATACTTGTACTATACTGGAGCATCTTTACAGATTTTTATTAGATTTGTTGGGGAAAGAATTTCTGTTTCTATAGAGAATTGGATAGATTGAGATCAAGGGATGGGATCGACGAGCTAAGTATTCCATAATGTATGAGATATATGCGAAGATAAAAATCGAAGTGAATAAATAAAAGATCGAAGACGTGGTACGACGAACATTCTGTTCCTCTGCGTGCGTACTTTCGTACGGATCTACGGTTCAAAGGACGATCTTCTTAACGACCGTATCAATTCGCATTTTCTCCCATTCACGCGCCTCTTAATCCTCGACGCGGCGGTGCACAACTGGGTCCTGCTTCAGGACTTTTATGCCTAGTCTCGCCGCAAGCTATATCCACGACAACCGACATAAATCGTCGCGCGCGTCGACTTACTTTGAAACGACCCATATGACTCCGGGGATCGTGAATGTGTCGCGTCTATTTTAGAAATGAACGATAATGGGTGGTTAATAAGCGATGGAAGATTTCAAGGTGATAAAATTAGAATTAACGGAAAGAGGAGTGGACATTTGAATATTTACGATCACGAACGATCGTTGGAATAAATTTAAAAAAATATTTATATACATACTATTGCATGAAAAGAGGGAGTCGCCGATGTGTTTGCAAATATAATTTTGGAAAATTCTTTTAATGATATTTTCATAATAAAAAATAATTATGAGAACTGTAATTATTAAGGAAACAGTATTGTAAGATGAGATGCATTAAAGTGAGGAAGTATAAATAAGTCTATCAGGGAACTCACAAAAGATGAGTGGTTCTACATTATCTGTCTAATAAGGTAGGTAGTACGATGTGTAATAAGTGGAACGTAGTAATAATTAACAATAATAAGTAATTATGCAAGCACATAATTATCTAATAATAGTATTATTTGATATGAAAAGAGAACTAAATCTTAACGAGCAAATTTGCAGCTCGAATATTGAAAAAGTACTATAATTACCAAGAATTAATCGTTAATTATTAATAAATAATTTAAAACGTTTTTTAATCAATTTCAGAAAAATTAATGTAGTTATAAATGTAAGACTGAAGGAAAGAATAAATTTCAATGATTAAGAAAGCTGTAAGTGAAGTTAATTTTGAACTCATTTCCGCGCGTCGCAATAAAAAATTTGCTTTCAATTTCAAGGAAATTAATTGGAAATAACATGGACGAATAATGACAGAGAAGTGGCAATACATTTATGTCGCGAGCTTTCAAGAATTTTAATTAGAATCGAATAAAAAGAGACGAGTTTTTAGTTTCCATGCATGTTCACTGATAGAATCGATTCATTGAATGCGTCGAAAATTAACATGAAAATTGCCTTTGGTGAACACTTTGTCCCACTACTCATTATTAAGTTTACAATTGCATTTCAATTATAACACAAGAATGCTAATTATACTTCTAACAATTGTACGATATTAGTAATGACATAATTACACGTCGGTAATTACCATACAACAAATAGCAGCATTTGCGACAATGTTTCAGTTCCATCACTTAATATTTATAAATGCTAATCAAACAGTTGTAAAAATTTGCTTTTTTCATTGAGTAATTTTATCAACACGAATAAAAAGAAAATTGAAATTTTTATCATGTTGATAATAATAGGTATATAGATACATAATTTTGTTATGAAAAATTACAGTTTCTTTCCCATTTCTTTCTTTTTAAAACTGTTTTTTTATTTTCCATCGTATTTTATTCTAGTTTTCTGTAAACGAAAATCACGAAAATTTCGATCGATCTTTCTAACGCTAGAACCATCAAAATAATCAAGCTATCCAATTTGTAATTTTTACGAAAATTTTACAAGCAAGCTGAACCAAAATTTTTAAAAATATTCCATCTATTTTATAAATTTGAGTGATTTCTGACAGAATATGTGAAAAAATGTATGCGTCTTTGCGTTATATTACACATTTTCAACAACTCTAATCCCAGCAGCTAAACCTTTTGGCAGCATCAAGGAAACAGAAAGCACATTTCGCCAAGCAAGCCAAGAGCCGTTCGAATAATTCGCCGAGCAAACCTCTTGACCGATTTTATTTCGAGAAAACCGCTAAGAGAGCGAATCATCGAGCAGCCGAATCCCTCGCTTCGGCTCTGTGGCAAAAAAAGTACCAAGAAACTTGCCGCCACAATGGGCGCAATTTTCAACAAACTTCCCGTGGAGGATACGCGTAAGTTGTGGAAACAGTTTCAGCCCGTTTGTCCGGTTGAAAGGTATGCAGGGCTGAAAGCCAACTTGGACCTTTCTCGCACAGCCGGACCACTCGTTCGCTGTTAACTCACGGAAATGATCCGGAAGCTGGGACGGCCGAATCTGCAAGAGCTTCTGTCGGTCGTTATGCGAACGAGCCGCTACAACTTTCCGCCCGTCGACTCGCTTCCCGGGAGATAACGCGCGGAGCGAATCGAGCGTTCACGTCGAGAAAAATCGCGCTCCGCTCCGCAATGCCTCGTAAACAGCTTAATCGAGTGGTTACCGAGGCCGGGGGAATAGAAAGGATGATGTTGGATGTTACAAAGTATTGTAAGATAGAAATCCTTGGACATCAAGCTCTTCGTTGGGCTGGAAGTTTCTTTCTTTTTTTTTTTTAGGCATATAATAATGGGGAAAATGAATTTCAAAGAGGCAGAATTTTAATTAAAGGAAGAATTAAATTAAAATATCAAACGATAATTAAGATCAAATTACATTACATGGATTTGTAAGATTAATTTAGACTTCAAAGAACCAAACTAAATGATTAAATACGAATAAAAGTGAGAGAGAGAGAGAGAGAGAGAGTGACTTTGAATTACTGTAATTTTTACATATTCCTGTAATATTCTCTGCTTTAAAAGAAAAGAATCTATCTACGATACAGAAAGAACGATTATCCCAAAGACACTAAACCGAGAGATCGAGCGATAAAAAGCAATCGTCGTAGAAACAACGAGTCTCCAAGCGCGTCGCGAGAAATGGCGGAACAATGGTCGACGAGGCAGCGAGGGATAATTAGAGGAATTCACCGAAAATTCTCTCGCCAACGTCGCGTCTTAAACGCGCTTGGTACGAGACTCGAGACCACGGAAAACGCGGAAAAGGCGGAGTTACGAGTGGCAGAGGCGGAAGAAGGTTTCCCTTCCCGAGGGGCGAGTGACGGGGAACACGATGGCCGTAGTCATCATAATGGGTAATTACACGTCTACCTGACGCTTCTGAGGGAGACGCTTAGCTGAAGCGAGACAGCCCAGCGGACGGAGGAAGAGAACGCGCGCGTTGTGCACGTGCCAGTTTTCGTGAGCCGGTGCCGCGACGACGATGCCATTTAAATCCATGGAATATGTAAATCCGGCGTTTATAAAGTCGTACATCAAGCTGAGCCTCGGTTCCGCCACGCGGAAGCAAAGGAATGGGAAGGGTAGGAAGGCTGAACTTTACCCGCCAGAGGGATGAAAGCGACGGAACGAAGACAAGCATTCGGCACATCGTGTACCAACGCTCGCGACCGTACAGCTCGAATAAGAGGTACAAGGGAGAAAGAGAGAAAACAAGCCGCGAGAAAAGCGAGCACAGGGTTTCTTTTCCTTGCTGCCGTGCGATTGTTCGACGATCCTTCGGCGACCGAATGTGCACTCCCATTCTTCTTGGGACATTTTGTTCGACGAAAATGGGTTCGTTTGCGTTAACACACGCTCCCGCTCCCTCCTCCCCGCCCCGCCCTGTGATAACGCGGCGACACATTGTTCCCTGCGATTCTGTTCGGCGGTAAATGAATCTTGGACGGAGGGGGACGCGAGGGCGAGAGAGCGCGTAAGACGGAAGGGTGTGTTTCGTCAACGCGGCGGCAACGTCGACGCGTTGAATACCGGCGCAACAAACGCGTTATAATGCCCGACGAAACAATGGCCGGTTTTGTCGCCGGCGAATTGTTCGTTTCGATGCACGACATACATTTTATGTTATTTTATACAATCGGCTTCGGATTTCGCGCATGCATATAGGCACGCGCGCGCGCGCGGGCAGGATTGCGGGAACAATGCGGAAAAAACGGGCGTCACGGACAAAGCTATTGAAATAAGAACTGAAATGTCCCCGGAACAGGGCCGAATTGTGTTACATTGAAAAATTACATCGCTCGGATTCGCCAACCGAATTCAAGCATTTTTTTTTTAGTTTAAGCGCGTTGTTCTTTCGCCCGCTTTCTGTCTTTGCCGTATTCGACACGAAACCACGGCCCGGAGAAATGGCGGTACAAGGTGGAGATTAATTGTCGGTAGCGGGATTTGATTCGTCTAAACTCGTTTTCTTTTTCTATCCTCTCTGCGAGTTTCTGCGTGGAGATTCAGCTAGAAGCTGATGTTTGATTTATTCGAACGATTTGGACATGTCGAACGTTACTCTAGTTTAGACTGATTTGAATAGGAAAATGAAAATTCGTCAGAGAATTTTGGTTAATGGAATAAATCGTTTCCAATTGTTCTCTTGCGTGAAATCGGCATGTGCTCCGATAGAAATAACCACGTAGAGAAAGTACATTTTTTTTTGAAATAGAAGAAGCAGGACACCTTGCGCGCAAGGGGTGGCCACGAGAAGAATGACGTTCGTGGAGGGTTGCGGAGAGAAAGGAAGAGTGGTGGACGATAGACAGGTTTGGATCGAATCTGCATGCCAAAACCACGTCTCCCTTGGATGCCCGCGATGTCGAGTACGATTCTCATAACGCGGTGGGCTTCTCTCCTTTGCCTCGACGCACTCAGCCGAGCATCGTGCGCGAGGGATGGAGTTTGTCGCGTGCTCGATAGAGAATAATTCCATTCAGCGAATTTTCCGACTGACCGACCGCCTGAGCCAAAGGGACGCCGGATCCGTTTCGAGGAACCGCACTGGAAAGTATGGAAAATTCGTGCGATTCCCGTGGCTTCCGGCTGGTTACCGCGCCTTTTGTGTCTTAGACACGACCGTCTTTGTTCTCGTCGAAATATCTCGTTTTATTGGCACCCTGCGAGGTAATTTAATACGATAAAACGGCTTTAATGGCCTCGTTCTGACAGAATTTATGAAGTAAAAATCTAACTTCTCGTAGGAACTTTAATAATTATGTTTTTGTAGAACTGTCCAATCTCTGTGAAGTGACTTGATTGACAACGTAGACAGAAACAAATTTATCTCTCGTTTTGGTTTTCGCGTGGTTCATAACACCGACTTTCGTAGAAAATACAATTTAAACGATCTTAAACTTATCAACTTCGTGTTCCATCCAGTTCGATTAATCCAGAATGGCGCGTAAGTTGTCAAGCAACAAAAGCCTGCCAAAAGTCTGTCCGCTATTGCCTTCGTTCATTCAAACGAGAAACATAAAGACGATTCGAAACGTCTTCCCGCCGTGTTCAGCGCCTGCAGGCCGGATTTTTCCGGAGAGTGGATGAAAAAGGGGAGGGAGCAAGTGGAGCATCCAGGACGGGGGCAAGCTCGACACCTCGCCACAAGCAGAAAGAGCACCCCGGGCCGACTTATTAAGTCGAAAAGTTGCGCGTCACATCCCCTTCCCCTCGCCTCGGCCGAGTTCGCCGAGTTAACACAGAGGCTGGTGAACCCTCTCTTCTCGTACCCTCCTCTCGCCTCTTCCCTCCTCGCTCGTCTTTGGCCGCCTTATCGCTGTTTCGCTTTCAATTTATTACCACTCGGCAAATAATTACCGACAAGAGAGCGGTGACGACGACGACGACGACGACGACGACGACGACGACGACGAGGACGAGAACGACGACGGGTTCCTCTCTCATCGTCGACGTCGTCGTTCTTCGAATAACGGTGCGCGCGGCAGCTCGCCTTATTGAGCCGAAGAATGTATTCAGCTGGTGGCTGAATCGTCGTTAGAGAAAGGGACAAGGAGAACGAAAGAGAGAACGAAAGTCATTCAGGTGCGAGTTAATAAAAAAGCATTTCGAGGTACGCGAACGGATGCCAAGTGGCTGACTGCCGCGGCGGCGACGTTCACCTCTATAGCATAGAGACGTTCCTTCCTTGCTCACCGATGCGGCCGCGACCGATATTTTCCCTCCTCTTGCGCAACGAGCTTCCAGCCTCGGAACGTGAATCGAGCTCCGCGGACGAAAAGGACAGCCAGACGACGACGACGACGACGACGATTCCTTTGCTGGCTTCCAGCCTGCCTTTTTTCCGAGGGAAACGTAGGTACTTGGTTTATGTACTTCTTGGTACGTATTAAGGACGAGAGGGTGGTTCGGGGGAGCGTAGGACAGAAGAATTAGGGAACAGGGAGAGAGTTTGATAAGAGATTGAAGAGTAGATGGATTTCGAGATTAAGATTGAGAGTGTTGGGAGTGTTGTAAATTTTACACGTTTAATTGGAGAATCGAATATGAAATAATATGAAATATGGTAAATCCTTACTTGCCTTCTTATTTTGTACAAACCTGCCCATTATTATATTTGTAATCTTTTATCTCTAGTTTATTCATTTATGGTACACTAGAAACCTAGAGTTAAAGCGTCGAGAGTTGTAGGTACCCGTCGTTTCTCTTGACAAGTACGCCGACAATTTTGCGTGCAAACTGCGCGTGCAGAAACTGTGTACAGTTAACGATGACGGTAAAACGCGTTGTCAGAAAGCAATGAGTCCGCTATGAAACTCATACAGCAACGTCGCGAATGCCCCTTCGAATCATTTATTTACTTATATATATATATATATATGTATATATATATTTCCTTCTTTCCTCCGGTTGTTTGATTTTTTTTTTTTTTTTTCTTTCATGTTTGTTCTTTACTTCTTTTTGCTCGTTCGTCGAAAGGTTTTGTTGGTTCGGTTGTTATCGTGGTTATATCGGTGGCGAGGGTGTAGGAGGAGGACGTGGACAATGGCGAAATCCCAATGGCGAAACGGCTTGAATAAGCGTATAATATTCAATGTGTAATAATGAGGCATTGTGGAGGGGTAAAAGAAAACGCGAATATAGAATGCAATTAGGGAAACAATTCCGTTTATTTTCTGGCGGCGCTGCCGGTGTATTACGATATTATTTAAGGAAGGTTTCACCGTTCGGGAAGGAAACAGACGTTACGGTGTGCAGTTCCCGTTTTAAATATCGTGCAAGGAGAATGAGGCGGATAACGGAGTGTGGCCAGGGCAGAAAGTATTTTCGTTGGGATATAATAATTAAAACGAGGCGGAACAATGAGCCGCGTTCAGGTCGCACGAATGTTACCGCCCTTCGACGCGTATTGTATCGGCCGGCATTGTGATTCTAGAATTCCTGATTTATTATGGAAATACGGTGGTGCGCGGGGATTGTTAAGGGTGTAGTTTACGATTAACAACGAAAACGCTCGTTGAAAGCGGATCGGCGAATGCCGCGAAGAAAATACTCGATTCGCATTGATCATCCGTGATACGCGTTTTGCGACGAGATTCCCTGGAAACGGTTTCACACGTGCGATTAATTAATTCGTTAACTTTCTTGATTCGTCGTGACTCGCGATGGTATTGCGAAATAGACACTTTTTACGAATATATTCACGTTGAGCGTGAAATTTTTTGAACTTTCGTTAGCAACGAGAGACACAACTGTCACAATTACATTGGTAAAATTTGAAAATGTATATTTAATGAAGAATTAACCATGGAAAAATCAGAATGAAAGATGGTCTCGTTGAATATTGATATTCATTAATGCAATGCATAATTGGGCGTTTAAATATTTTTCCAATCTCTGCGAAATAATTTTCAAAAATTTTCATCAACTGCTGTACACGTTCATTTCATTTTACGAGTGTTTCAATAGTTTCGTGTATAAGAAATCAACGCCATCGAATCTCTGCATCGAATAACTATTCTCGATAATGACAACCATCCCCCTTAGATAACTAAAGGTAAGAACACTCCGCTCTTCAAGCTCTCGTTAAATGAGCTTTGAGAAAAAAGAGCGCCAGAAACATCGCTCTAGAAACTATTATTGCAAACACTCTCTGTTAATTCCGACGACCTTCCCCTGCCAGGCGTTCCTTTAATTCGCCTCGAAACGTTCCACAATTCTCCACGAGGAGTGCAGTTTCATTGTTCGCCGCGCGGCGTGCATGCAAGTTTCTCGTACTCGTCGACGGTCGTCGAGCGGGCACGGCAGGCGCACGGTGAAAAAAGCGCCGACGAAAATTCGGAATTTCACCCACTCCAAGTCGTCTCGAGGCGCGGAAGCCTCGCGTGGAACGATGAGAGAGAGAGAGAGAAAAGGGGAGAGGAAGTTGCAGTGGTGCGTGTACATAATGCGCGTTTTTCCGGGACGACGAGAATTCCTGTCGCCCTTCTCGCCGATTCTCCCTTTCTTTCCCACCCCCCCTTTTCCTCTAAGTCGCGCAAAATTCCCTGTTCTCACCCGTTTTTCAGCCCAGCTGTTTGTTTCCTTTCCTCCCTCCTTCCTTTCTTCCTTCCTTCTTCTCGCTTTTCCCTCTCCTGTTGCACCGATCTTTTTTCTCTCGCGTTTCTCTGCCGGAAACGCGAGTTGCTCTGCTTGAACTTGCGATAAATAAGATGGACAATACTGTTACGTTGTATTGTGCGTTACAACGAACGGTGGAAGAAATGATTTCACAATGAAATTCAAGTTTCTAATGTGGATTTCCAAAGAAACAAACGACAAAATAGCTTTACGATCTGTCTGCGAACGCAGATGTTTGATAAGATGTAATTAACCGATCGGTATTACAACGGATGGAGTTCGTTCATTTACACGAACGAACTCCATCCTAAAATTTTAGGTACGATTAAGACCGTTTTTGTCTAATTGTTGATTAACAATTGCATTATATATCGACGTCGCTGTTTCAAGATTCGAGTAATCTTCCATTTGTCTCTGTATTTTTGACGTTGCAAAGCAAAATTTATTTTTGCTGAACTGTTACGAAATTGAAGGTTCAATTAAGGTGTTGAATTCACATATCTGAACGCGATTGTACGAATGAAAAATCGTACAAATTGTACAAACTATCTCTTGACAAGCTCGTGTAGACAGTTCTACTGTAATACTTGTAGATCCTTTTATCCCTCGTTTCAACCCCAATTTCTCCCAGATCGTCGTTCTACCGGATTCCATTTTACTCGAGACGTAACTTCGAAACGTAGAACGTAAAAATACAAAACATACATAGGAGACATATATTCCGAAATATAGAACGTACAGAACAGAAAACGCGTAGGTTAAGTCGTCGAACGAGGTTCGAATCCCAAGGGAATCAGCAGGCTGCATGGCTGCACCGGGCGACCGTGCGTCTAATTTATTGAAATAACTCTAATTTATCGCGTATCCCGTGGCCGGGCCAGTTGCTCGGGACTTCCAGGAATCCACGAAATCTATCGAACAGTTCTTCGGCCACGCGTAATATACACGCAGCTCGCGCGCTCGTCGAGAATTATCTCGGCGTGACGCAGTCACCCTTATCTCTATATAATTCTTCCGGAATAACCATTACGGGCCACAGGTGCCCTTCCCACTCTCTCTCTCTCTCTCTCGTTCCACCTTCTTTCACGTCGCACGATATACTGGCCGCGTTTTCGCGTGCTTAATCGCGATTATCTCTGGGTTACACGCGTGTAAGCACTGGCAGCGTAAGAACTTCGGAAAAATAATGTTCTGAAACGCGGAGAAATTAATACGTTTATGATACTGCTAATATTTCTCGTTCGTTCTCTCTGAAATTTGCGAATGTATCGCACTGTACATTACCGATTTCCAAAAGTGTCAGAATTCATTTCGTCGATTATTTTCACTCTACTTTCCATTCGTGCGCTCTAATAAAAGGGTAAATCTTTCTATTTTAGTCTTAGTTTAAAAAATAAACACGTTTCTTCATGGAAGAAAAAGCTTTTTTACGATCAGCATAAAAATTTTGTGCAATCGTAAATTAAATTTCTTGCTACTGTTGTACGTCAATTCAAAATCAATGATGAGAATATCGATGGTAATTTTTTTTTGTTTAGTCCAATAATTGGCACATGCAACTGTTACTTGATATATTTCATTCTCTGAATCTATATCGCAAAAATTCGTTGAACATCGTTGTTCACCTTCTGCAATTTTCACGAAGACACGGAATCAGCCAACGGTATAAACTTCGCGTCGCTGGACACAGGTGTTAGCGAGTTAACAAAATGACTGCACGCGCGTTTCGTTTTAGCATCGCAGACGTGCCAGTGCGAGAACGAGAAAAGAAAGAGAAAATGAGACACGCGTCGGAAAAACACTGTTGTTCACGAGTACAGAAGGAAGACACGTACGAAGGCAATTAAAAATCGGACGCATATACGATCGCACAATCAAATAAAAAGGTAAGGTACAATTTCAGTCGCACCAAGCTAATACAAAAGCTGCAAGAAAACAATCAGAAGAAGAAACATCTGAAAAATAATCAAGATCCCTCGAAAATTTGATGCACCGCTCTTCAAATTTCAATACACACTGCATGCTCAAAAGACGTGCTTTCGAAAAGGACAGTAGCGGAGTAACAGAAAACAAGATCCATACGAATCGAGGGGGAGCGAAAAATCAAGCTGGTAAAAAGGAAACAGCGTCGAACAACGTCCGACAGCACGCTAACACCAGAAATAACGTAACACTGTTGGAACGCAAAAAAAGTTCGGGGTACGTCGAGGTGAGAAAAAAGAGAGAAACGTGACGGCGCGGGTTGAAAATTAAAAATCAAACCTACCGGAGTAGAGAGAGAGAAAGAGAGAGAAAGGGAGAAAAAGTGAAAAGGGCGTAGCACGTTCGAAAACTCGCGAAATACACGCAATGCAACAACGTCGAAAGAGAGAATTAAAAGTTTGGTCGGCGGCAGAGACGAAAGGACAAAATTAAAGATCGAGTAACAGGAGAAAGGGTGGAAGCGGGTTCGAAAGGAGGGGAGCGGAGTACCACGGAAAAAATAGGGGTAGAGGGGGGTAAAAGGAGAGAGGTTTAATTTAGTGTCCGAGTGCACGCGGTCTCGGTATAAATATTTTTATTTATCCGTGGGCCACGCTGCACGGCGTCTAGCGGTGTATGGTGGCGTATGGTGGAGTTGGTGGTGGTGCGTCCGCGGAAATAAGCCGGTAATTTACGTCCACGAGGCGGCCACGGATGCCCCCGGTGGGAATTTTCGGTCGATTTATGGGATTCCAGCGTCGACCACGAAAGTGTAGAATTAAAGAACACATTGTGCCTGCCGCGGCTCTGTACACGCACGCTGCGTTACGTTCGTTCGATAAAAATGCGGATTAGAGGGGACAGCGTGGTCCTTTCTTTCTGGATAGAAAGATTCGACGTTCGCGTTGTATCAGTCGTACTTGTATTGATCTACAGAGAAACTTTCAACTCTGTTCCATCATCTGTATTTATAAACTGAATTCTTGTTTGTACGTTTCAGTAAATTACTTCCAAATTCAGAAGTAAGATAAAATAGTTGATGAATAAGATGTATTATTTGATATAGTCACAGATCTGTTTCTTATTTTGTTGTTCAACTTTCTGATCGAATGGAATTACTTTATCTTTTTGTCACGTCTTCTGTTAAAATTCTGACGACCACAATTTACGCATGCGTATAAACATACGTATAATTTATACGATTGTAACACTGTTTCGTCAAATCTTCCAATTTCTTCTCTTCAATTTCATTAATTTTAATTTATCATTCGTTAAATTTAATTTTCTACTCCAACACTTGATTCTAAATATTAATTTACTCGCGTCGCTCAGGTTGAGATCAATGGTTGAGAGAAGATCCTCATTTTCGTTCTTAGTCTAACGTGCAATTAGAACACTAACTCTTACAATTTTCTTTTTCTTTAAACGTTACACGCCAACGCTCGATAATCATTTTATTAAAATCAATACCCAGTGAGCGGAATCGGCTTGTGTCGGGGAGCTGGAGGATTGTTGCGAGTGTTATTCTCACCTGGCAGCTCTCCTTCCATTCCTCGCCCGATGTCACCCCACCCCGTCCGTTTCTCCGCCTGTTAACCCCGTGTTCGACAGGGTTTCACTAGAATTTCCAGCTAATAACGCGCTCGCGCTCGTTATCGCGCGTCACACGTACATTAGCACGAAGCTAAGGGAACTCGTGCACGCACCACTCGGCGTGTTTCCTTTGAATGTTCGTCGTTTCGCTGCTCGAAAATTGTTTATAAGTGAGAAACGGAGAAAGAGCTGGCGACGGGTTAAAGGGGCGACGGCGTGCCAGAGAGGAAAATAATTCGCGGCGTTTCACTCACGGCAAAGGTGTCAACACGCTCGCGGTCATTCGCTCCGCTAAAAGGAGGGAAAAGACGAGCGAGCGAGAGAGAGAGAGAGAACGAGAAAACGGTAGTCGACGAGTTTCAAGGTGCAAATTAGGTAATTGTAAATCGTAAATACAACACGATGCAATTACACTGTGTCGCGCTCCTTTGAAGCAATTATCGATCCTTCGTCCTGCGAACGTTCGAGTTCGAGCTTTGTGGAGAAAAGGTGCACGACGTTCGAGAAAATAACGAGGCAAGAGCAAAAATGAGTAGAAGAATTTTTAAATGGTGCCTCGTACTTTGTTGATTCTTTTTTAATTATTGTACAATGAAACTTATTTGTTATAACAACAGTTCAATTTTGGAAGACACGCGTCAAGTCGATAAACATTTGTTCCTCAATAATTCCAGATTGTTTCAATTCATTTTCCCTGACGACTTTTAACATCCTGAAGGCGACCAGGAGCAAATTGAATATTCGAAAGAGAGAGTACAAATTTCGCTTCCACGTGCAAGAAAACCGAACGTGAAGCTACCTGCTCGCATTGGGTGCTCTTTTGTGAGTCCAATCTCATTGTTACCACTCTGGAAAAACGCTCGATGATTCTGTTTCGATCGGCGACACGTCGGGGACCCCCTGGCCACGATCGAGTTTCTTTTTTCTTATTCATTGCCCTGAATACGTATCGAACTCTAGGAACGACGAACAGACAGTTCAGAGGGGACGCGATATTATTTCCTTCTTCATCTTTTTTTTTTCCCCCGCCTATTCCATTGGAGAACCCTTTCTCGAACGCGAGAGTACCCGATTCTCGAGATAAACAATCTACTCTCCGCTGGCTTTGGGATTTATTTCCCTTTTGTGCGGAAAATGGGCACCGCAACCTGGCTTCTTGCACGCTCGGCATTCGCGTTTTGCGAATTCCACTGTTGAATTTTAGTCGAGTAACGATCGATCGGTCGATACGATTCAGTGAAATGTACAGTTCGTTTCGAGAAAATGTTGTCAAGTTGTTTTATTGTAATTTATTAGACTGGAATTTGATAAAAATGGCACGAATTATTTAATGTACGTTTATATGTTGTTATTCTTCGTGAACTTCAATACAATGAAATTTATTTTATACTTTATATTTATTTAAAAATGAATACCTAATCGGTCCAAGTTAAGCGCAAATAGTAGAAAACGTTTTCCGCTGGTCTAGGCTGACCAGGAATGTCCAATTCTACTGAATCGTTCAACAGGCTAGTGCCTGAAGCACGAACAACTACTAAACACGAAGAAAATATTAAAATGCAACATTATTTGTACAACATTGTTGTAAATAAAAACACGAACAGCACAAATCTTCTGCTTTTTTTTTTATAAATAATTAACGTATTCTACAATATCCTATTCAATTAATCTTCTATCAAAATTATATACTTTCATTCAAAAATTCTTTTACTTTAAAAAATTTCCCTCCAAACAGAGAGTGTCCCCTTTCGAATAAACAAGTCGATTCGAAGTTCGCGAAAAGAACAGGAACAAAACCATTTCCTCTGAACTCTTTCGGAAAATCTCGTAAGCGTCTGAACGAGGTATTAGCATTGTTGCATGGGTTCGACAGAAAGGAAAGAAAAAAAGGAAAGAGAACGTCGGAGGTAAAGAAGAGGCAAAAGTGGGAGGATAGAGGGTGAACCGATCGAAAGATTGTTTAGCGGAACGCGAAGAACGAACGCGAATCGAAGATGGATGTAGCGCGCGCGCGAATAGGTTTGCTGGCTGCGTTCATTAATCAGGAAAGACCCTTTTGCATCCGCCAGTGCCATAGAGATATCGATTGCCTCGGTTCAACGGGCTCTATACAGCTACTTAGTCCGCCTAGAAGCACCTCGAGCGCGTCGACTGTGCGCCGGATTTCCAATAAACGTCATTAACACTCGTCAGGTCGTGCAGAAATCCGCGTGCCTACGATATCGTCGTGCCGACGCGTAAAACATGCCGATTACCCGGGCCGATGAGGTCGACGATGAAAATTAACTGCGTGCCTCTGGTGCCGATACGTACATGTCGAATTTTTCGCAATTCAAAGCGTTCTTTCCCTCGCGAAAATTACGATCCGTTTTTCGTAGACTCGAAACTTTCAACCGTAACTTGCTTCGCTGTAGCCATTGCGGTTTTTGATGCACGGGGAGAGAGTGCAAAATGATTTTCTATCGAGACTTTTTTTGAATCACACATTTTGGGAAAATACAAATTCGCGGTTCAACGATTTCCATTTACGAAGAATTTGCAAAGTGCAGAAACACTTGACAAATTTCATTCTCTTCATAGAGACCCACAGTCTCTAATAAACGTCAGTATCGATATGCTTCCACGTGTTTCCATTCTTGTCCTACGTATACTCTCTCTTAATCTTAACTTTCCTTTTTATTTTTTCTATCACGGGCAGGGATTACACAACGGCGAGTCGAGCTTTCCCGACAAAGGCCCGGGAACAAGAGGCAGGAACGCGATAAAAATCGCGAAGAAAAATTCACCGGTTGCTCGTGAAAAGGGTTAAAAGGTCTGGCAGTGTATGTCCGATCGAAGGCGGGCGGCTCATCGATCGCAGAAGTGGCAGGACAATCTTCTCTGAACGGTTCTCCGCGAATCGGCTGGATATCCCCTCTCCTTGGCCTCCCCGGTGTCCGTAGTTTTGCATTATCCCCATTACTGCTGATTCACACGTCCTCCTTTGTGGGCTTTGTGAGCCGCGACAATGCGGCACCGGGGTTTCTCTCCTATTTCTCTCTTTTTCTCGCGCTTAGAAAACACGAATGGCCCGCAACACACCGAGCCGGATGACAAACGACGCCACGCCGTACCCCATCGGCCTGATATAATATGCGACTTCGTCCTGGATCCTTCGTCCTTCGTCCACCGAGGCTCTAACACTCCTCCACCTTCTTCTCCTTTTTTTCTCGAATGCCCCGGGACCTCGAATTAATTGTAATTAACGCGTTTGTGTCTGGTGTCTGGTGGGTGACGTGATCGTTCAAGTTCAAGCGGTTGAGCAACGTTTTTGCTCGTTTGAATAGATCACTGTAGATTTTGAAATTGCAAAATGAATCTAGTTACGGTAGTTGGAATTGTAGGTGTGCTAAAAGCTGACGCAGGCCAAGTTTGTGACTTTAAGGCTCAGATACTTAGATGATACAATATTGAGGGTATAAGTGTGAGAGAGAAAGAGAACGAATGGCAATGAGGGTGCATGTCAAGGGAAAGTGTCAACATTGTGAGTTTGAGCGTTGAGCAGAGTAGACAGTGTGCAGTAAAGTCTGTCTGTTGTAATTTAATCGAGTTTAGTCTTGAGTGTATAATTAAATTAATTTTGGTGTTACACTCGACCTCAAAATCCCGCAGAATTGAAACTTGTATTTTGAGATACAATATCTATATATTCCAAATATCTATATATTTGACTAATGTAAATAGAAGCATAAATCAGTTGAATTGTTGCAAATATTTACTTCCATAAATAAATGTGCATTTAGAAACTCCATTTTTCTCTTCAAGTATTTCATCTTTCGATATTACACTCGTAACTTTCCAAACTCTTTTATCCATTCAAACAATCGCCAAAGATAGATAGATAGATAGAGACAGAGAGAGAGAGAGAGAGAGAGAGAAGCGATATTAATTACGATTGAAAGCAATGATACACTTCTGGATACCAAGCGAGCACCGGCAATTCCCCTGAAATCGAACTAGCAGCGCAGGATCGGTCGAGTCGATCCTTTGAAGCGACGCCGTCGATTTTCGGATTCCACGGGCGAAATGAAAGCCGCGCCACGACGGGATAACACCGGTGGCCTTTGCTAGACACCCACTGCGAGTTATTAAACGACGGTACAATGCTTGTTGCCGCGTCACCCATCTCCACAGCACCTTCAGAAGCCGTAATCAAATTCGTCGGGGCCTGATAATTCGACGGTCGGCGATCGGTGAAACGCAGACGCCGTGAATCGTTCTCGCCGAGACTCGCTGGTCACGTTGCCCCGTACAGCCTTTTGTCCGGCCCCGCGAAAATGAGCTTCTGTTTCTGTCTTCCACGCGGCAGACGTAATCGGCTCTCTGGCTGTCGATAGCCGATCGATTGTGGAGTAACGTCTGCTAAATTAACGGACGATCGCCGCTGGAAGCACGGATCCACGATTGTTTAACCCGTGATCGTTTTCGGTCTACGGCTGATCGACAGGTACAAATCGAAAGATTGTACGGAAGATTAACACGTGGTCGCGCGTTCATAGTACTCGTTCAATGGTGAATATCGCTGTCGAGAAAGTAGGTTAAGTTTCTTCGTTTTGACGTTGGATATTGTTTGACTCCTTTCACTTTTGTCGCTGGCAAGATTTTATTACATTCTCTGTGGCCAGGAATGATAGATTCTATTTATGTTAGAAGTCTATCTTTGCAGATAGATCCGTTGTCAATAATTAAATAGGGAATCGAGAAACCGTAGGGTCACGAAGTCACGATGAGTTCAAATCGATCAAAAAAACAAGAAATTAAGAACGGAAGAAATTAAAGGATTAAAAAATTAAGAGATCAAGGAACTAAGAAATCAAGGAACCAAGAGACTAAAAGCTCAAAAGATTGAAAAATCATATCAAAAGTTCGAGAAACTAGGAAACGAAGAGATTGAAGAGCCAAGGATTCGAGAAATCAAGAAACAGAAAACTAAAAAGTCAAAGAAGAATCTAAAAAATTGAAGACCGAGGAAATTGGTTTTTCTTCTTCCGAAGATAATTTTTTTCTCACTTTTCTCGGTAGCTTCGTTCCATTAGCGGCTGGAAAAGGGCCGTCGTGGAGAACAGAAGGAGCGTGGAATGAAACGCGGATGGAAACTTTCTCCGTTTCGGTGTCTCTTTCTCTCGGCCGATGTAATCGCGTAAACGCGTATCGTTTTGTAGTCGTCGGCCACCTGGGAGCGATCGAACGTCGAACAATCGTAACGCAGAGTCACGATCGCCTCGAAGTGGCTGGTGGAAAGGCGCGGAGAAAATGAACGGACGTAGAAAAGGAACGCTTGATGGAACCGGTGGAACGAACGAGAGAGAGAGAGAAAGAGAAAGAAAGAAAGAGAGAGAGAGAGAGAGAGAGAGAGAGAGAGAGAGAGAGAGAGAGAGAGAGAGAGAGAGAGTGACAAGGACAGAGAAGGACAAGGGGGTGGCTGTCATTATAGGCGAAGGGAGAGTACAAAACGAGGCCGCGCTAAAGAAACGAAACTCTCGTAGGATGACGATCGAATCCAGCGTTTAACGATACTCGATTGTCGAGGAATCCGGGCTCGAAATTGGCCGGCAAGACCACCTGTACAGCTAGCAATATCGACGCACGCAGTATCGACGTATCACCGTCAGAAATTAACCAACATTCGCTGAAATAAATAATCAAGAACGACGCGTTTGTTTCTTTTTTTAATTAACTCGCGATTCGTAAGATGGAATTTATCAGATCCTACTTTTACTCCCGTGGCAAGTTGAAGCGCTGTGAGTGTATCAGTGCCTGTTGACTTGTTCATAACTTGAAAATTAATCGAGAGACATTTCGTAGCGGATGTTTTCTAAATTATCATGGAAGTTTTTAAATAAAGTGGTTTCAAGATAGAACATTACATCTTTCTATTCTATTTCAGATATTCACGTGAAGGTTTTGTAGATTCCATTACATCGGACTACGTAATAAAATGATTATCATATTAATTAACTAGTGTTTGTTGTTCGATTATTCCCAAAGCCAAAAAAATATAAGATTTATCATCTTGACAGAAATCATATAATGATTTTACGATCATTTTATGATTTTCGATATCAGGAAGAATTTCAGGAATAAAGTTCTTCGATTGCATATAGATTCTTAAGAAGGGATCTCAGTGTCACGAATTGCTTCGAATTAATCGAGTTAGCTCGTTGGTCGGTCACGTGCGGGCCATCGATCCCTCCTTCCAGTCCTTCATCCCCCGGCGACCGATCCTTCGAGGATGAGTCACTGCGTCGCGATGTCGATAATCGACTCGACAATTGATCGTTTATGCAACAAAACGACGATTAATAATCGAGTTGGCATTTTAAAACATTCCACAAGGGAAC
This sequence comes from Melipona bicolor, assembly GCA_030673865.1. Lineage (NCBI taxonomy): Eukaryota > Metazoa > Arthropoda > Insecta > Hymenoptera > Apidae > Melipona > Melipona bicolor. The sequence continues at coordinate 843,131 of JAHYIQ010000051.1, read as the reverse complement.
GCCGAGACGAGACAAATTTTATAATTATTGCAATTAACAATCGAGAACAATATTATATTGAATTATGTATAATGAATATTTAACTCTCAACTATAATAATTCAAATATAGGGGAAGTAACGAGAAAACTCCAGTTTTCTGAATATCTCATCAATCGATATCAAACTGACTCAAACATACGGAAAAACTTTGATCACGAAACGACTGTTCTGCGTTTCCTCGTAAAATTATTAGAAACAACATCCAATCCTGTTTTCCGCGCGTTAACTCACAAGATTCAGCTTTCACGACAACGAAAAAGGAACCTAATCGGCTCGTAAATCCAGCGACCGAATTTTTTTCTTTCGAGGCATTAATTTCCATCTAAATGGACACCGAATTAAGATACGGAGGTGGCACGGGACCGAAAGTAGCAAAGGAAAGAGGAGAATAGAGAGTAGAACGCAAAGAGACCTTTGCTCGTGTGGAATGCAGCTGCACAATGTAACAGCTCCTACACCGACACGTGCACACGATCTTGGATTCGTATCAATGTGATCCGTGTGTAGAACAGGATCCACATAGCCGGGCGATAGATTTCGTGTGATACCATCGACAGAATTAATTCTCGTTGCTCAAGAACGATATTCATTGCTCGTACGATCAGATTCTTTAAATTTTTCTATGTTTTTTATAAAGGACACATTCTATTTGGTAATTGATTATTGCGTGTCATTTTTGCGCGTTACGTATTTCAATTATTACAAACGAAATTTTCAAATTTTCATAGTAGGTATTCGTGAGAATGTCTACTGTTAAACTTGTCTTCAAATTAAAATAAATTAATTTTTCTATTCAGACAGCAATAGTAATCGCCAATTTCGTTTTAACCTAGAACACTCGAATTCTTTCTGATAATAATTGTGGAATTTCTATGAAAACACGGTACGATTTGGCCATTTTGGCCATTTTCAGTTTTAGCGTTAAATATTATTTATCAAGCTGTCAAAGTTTTCGAAGAGGAAGGCAAGAGTAAGTGCTCGCGAGCTGGAAAATCGTAGCACGCAATAAAGAGAAACGAGGGAAGGAAAGAAAGCTCGACCCCGATGTGAAAGGCGTCCACGTATGAGCATCCGTGCAGCGGGAGGCCGTGACCAGGTGTACGGGTGTGAATAGACCACCGGCTAATTTACATACACCGAAACCGACGTGCAGCCTTCTCGATGGTCTGGAATTCCCGGCAACAAAGCTCATCCGTTTTATCCGGCGGGTGTATCTTCACCGCTTCGAAAAGAAGAAGAAAAAGAAAAAGAAAAGAAAAAAAATAACAGATTCACTACCTGTTAGCTTCGATGAGAATACACCGCGGAAATGTTCATCTTCCACATCGGTATCGAATTTTTTCTTTTAGCGAATTACGTTTAAGAAACGCACGAACGTCTCCGGACGTGCGTGAAAATTAATTTTGCCGATGAAATCCTCCGTGAAATTAACGTTTTCGTTAATTTATAATTCGATTCTTTCGTCAAGTGGACTATTATATTAATCTATATTTAAGAAGAAAGACACAGTCTTTTTGTCTACAGATAAAAATGAAGATTTTGCGAACGTGTGTCTTGTTGAAAGCAAGCGTTACACCGTAAAAGAGTTCAGATTGTGAACAGTTTCTTGGAATTAATGAATACTACTTTTTTCTAGATCAGACGTTGAAGTTTGAGGCTATTGACGTTTCTTTCTTCGCGAATTATTCACGCCTCTTGGTTTCGGCACGGGTTCAGGATAAAGGTTTCAATGCCAATAAAAAATGAAAACAATAAAATTAAAAACTCCAAGAGTTAAATAATTCAAAGCTTCGAAATTGAAATATTTAAAAATTCAAATGTTTGAAGACTCGAATGTCCGAAAATTTAAACATGATAAAATTCAAGAATACCAAGACACTGCAAGAACATTCAACAACATACGTTTACAAATTAACGTATAATCCAGTCCCACTTTAAAAATTCTTCAACTTTGGATCATTCTTATCCCATGTAAAAGTCAACTGCCCCCGAAGATATCTTTTATTCTTAATTAAAATTTTCGTGCTTTGTATCAGCCGCGGGTATGAACAGTAAAGCGCGTTTATGGCAAATGTTTGCGCAACGACGCGACGAGTCGCGGCAACAGCAACGATTGACTCGCATAAACAACTGGGGAGAAGGATTGCTATATATACATATATAACATCGTGGGTCGGCTGCTCGAAATAATTGCATCGCAAACAACTAGCCGGCCGGCTCGCTTCGGCCGAGATTAGGCGATAATTCGTTGAGTATGCCTAGGGAATTATTGCGACACCGTGCGACGTTGTTTGCCGCCTGATTGTTTAGGGGAATTAAGTGGTGACACCAGCGGTGTACCGGTTGGATTTGCACCAACAGGCAAATAAAATGTTCAGTTTTCGTTTGAAGTGGGTCAATTGTGTTCCCGCGCATTATGCAGATTTACTCGTCGGAAGCCAAGTTAATTATGAATTTATTAAACGAAGAAGTACACGAGCAAGTGAAGCGTAAAATTGAAAAAATCGATAATAAAGTTAAAAATCGGTTATCAGAACATGCGTGTGCAACGTTCCAAAAGGTGATCTTACCCCCTTTGTGAAAGAGCTGAGTAAAATTCTTGAAGTTCCACGAGTCTTATTATGCCATTATGTGAAATAAATTGTAAAAAGATCCGGATGAATTGGAGGGTATAAGCGAATTTCTCAAGCGTAAATTTAAATAGACAGTGTCTTGCAAGAACGGAGGGAAAGCCTCAGGCCTTTCGATACGATGAACGAAACGAGCATCCGCGGGATAAACATTTTCAACTCTTTCATCCCTTTTGCATTCGTTCAAACGTCAAACACCTATAGAAAGTTGCCAACTTCCGTGTTCCAAGACGACCCTCTGTCCTCGAATCGTCTCACACACCGACGCGCCGTTTTCATTTCCAGCCCTCGACGCGTACCAAGGAACGTCGCTTAATTACCAGCAAATCGTCCAAGACTTCCTTTACAAAAATCCTCCACCCAATTAAGGATGGATTTCACCTACTTACACCAACTCGCCTCTGTCACATCCGATCGATAAAAAAAAAACCCCCAGAGAGGAAAGAAAGAAGGAAAAAGGAGAAGAAGAAATCCCCGTGCAAGAACCCGACCTACTCCACCTTATTTACGTCGTCTCTTCAGCCTGTAATATCGTCGATGTAATTTCTGCCGGTGCGTGTCGCGTCGAACGCGATGAAAGAAGTCGAAGCGAGCGCGCAAGAGAGCGGCGAGAAGAGAGAGAGAGAGAGAGAGAGAGAGAGAGAGAACGGGGGGAAAAGGAAGGAGCAAAAGACGAGGGAGAAGGATGTGAAGAGGTATCGAGACCGATTCTCGAGCGACTAGCCTGCCGTCAGCCTTTTCGCGAACAATGATCAACGATTAATTATAGCGGCACCGGATCGTGGATCGGTCGTGTAAAACGGCGCGCGTACTCGAGCCACCGCGAAGCGCCAATCAAGGAATTACGCGAGCAAAAGGGGGGCGCCCGGTTTGCCCTCCGCTTTGTTAATCGCGGTTGCCTTGCTCCTGCAGCGTGATTGAAAATACTTTGCCAATGGGCTGAGGCAGCCTCTGTTTCTCCAACGAGAAACGCTGCGTCGACGTAGGTCAGGTTCCTCCGGATCTCCTACCAAGGAGATTGATTTGGTTTGATGGCACGATGAAAGGGTGTGGTTAAAGGATTCGTTTGTACGAGTGTGTATATACATATAGTTGGCGATGTAAGTACTCCGATACCCCGTAGATGTCTTTTACGAACGTGTTATGCGCGTTGTAGTACACTTTTGTTGAAAAAATTACGTCGAGGAGTTGAAATATTTTAATTTTGTTACGTGGAGGCTTTGGAAGCCAATTTTTATTTAAGACAGCGAAATACTCTTGTATCTGCATAATTATTACGACTCGATAACTAAACAATCCTGTTAAGAAAAGATTTTAATAAAAGGTGTCTTACATCGAGGTGTCTGGCATCTAAGCCTCTCACATGTTACTATACTATTATATTTTATTAAAATCGTTGCGTTTGATATATCAAATATTTAATACATCTCAATATTCCTGTAATTACCTCTAGAATTCTATGCTTTTTACATGGAAAGCAAGGCAACGTCGATCCGACGTGATCGCGATTACGGATCTCCATGGAGTTTGATACCACTCGAACCACCGGTAGCCAACGAGACGTCTCTCTCCTTTGAGGGAAACGCGATCTCGAGAGTAATTAATCCTTTAGACGGGCAAAACGTTCGACGGGCATGTCGGTTTTTTGTGAAACACATCGCGTAGAGGAAAACCGTCGACCGGAAGTAGATGGTGCGCCGACTTGGCTACGTTGAAGGGAACGCGAAGAGAGCACCGGCATCGAGGCTCGAAATTCCAACGTGGAAGCCACGCTAATGAAGCCGTGAGGTGGTGGACGACGCTGCTCCGACGACCAATTTACATTCCGGTTAACTGATTTAAGGCAACCAACGAAAACCACTCGTTCAAGCCCGTAGATTGCTCGTCGTTCTATAATGAATTTAATGAGAAAACGTCTGTAGCCGTCTTTTGAAACGGCGCAGGAAACGCGACCTCCTGTCGCTTCGTTTCGATCCGACGACTGACAGCACGTATAATTAGTAATTAAATTATCTACCTACCGAACCACGGATCTGATAATCGAACGTTGACAGCGAGGTGATCTCGATTCTATCACGAAACATGTTGTATCATTGAAAACTTTAACAGAGATATTTTCTTGAACGTAGAGTTTTATGGTAGTTTGATTTCCAAGTGTTAAACGTCAGAAAAATACTTGGCAGAAAAAATTGAAATTTTCAAGTCAATGTTGTAATCAAATTGATTGACATGTGACAAAGAATCATAAAAGGGTTTGAATTATCAAAGATTGTTGAAGATTTTTTGCAACACGCTTGATGAAGTAAAGGAAGTTTTATATAGTATCTCTAGGATAATCACAGAATTAAAAGTTAATACAGATAAATTAATTCTAAAATATTTTTTCTTCTACAATCGGACTAACACCTTCTCAATTACCATATTTTCACTTTTTCATGTATTCTCCCTCCGCATCATCAAGCCATAACATCTACCACGCCATTAACAACCTTCGATCGAAACCGAGAAACCTCGCACCTCGAACTCAAAGCCAAACACCGAAATACAACACCTCGCGCATTCTCTTCTCCCTTAACTTACACCTTGCACGCGGCACTTTACACCCGTTTAAAAAGGCGCACGGACGAACAAAAGACGGTGGAACGGATTCGATGAAATCCCTATCAGGTGTTCGGTGATCCACCGCCATCAATGCCCCGGGCGAAGAACCAGGAAAGCCACAAAAAAATCCATCGCGTCGAACCGAGCGTAACAACGGGCAACGCTTGACCAGCCCTGTTTGTAAGGCCAAAACGGGTCCTCTAAGCATTCCAAAGTCAGCAGGTACTAATGAAGCCGTGAGAGGTTGAACCCCAGATTGAACCCGACGCAGCGTGCGCGTCCAAGCGGTTGAACGTCCGCTCTAAGAGCCCGGGGTCCCCCGTAGATGATTTAGATTCCACCTAAACGATCTGTCTAACCGTAGGAGAGGCCCGTCAGCCCGCCTCGAGTTCGTCGTTGTTCATTCGCTATAATGGATTTAATGAGAAGGTAGCCAACCTCTTGTTGAACTGTCGTTCAACTCCTTCGCGTGCGTCCTTTAGTCGCGAGCGCGCGATGGCTCCTCGAGAGACAGAAACAATGGCGGTGGCCATTCGAGAGGATAACGACGGGTGAAAATTGTCAGTTTGTCGCGGCGAAAAGCGTATTACAGGTGAAGATAATAATCACCGTTCTCACGAGTATTCGAGTTACCGTGTTGCTCGGTCCGAGAAAGGACTACTGGTCACGATGACGAACTGACCGTGTGGTAAGTGCATGCGTGTCTGCTCGCGTCCTTTCAGAGCTTGTTATGTGGTTTTATACTTGGAGTTTGTTTTAAGGATGGCGGCTCTCGAACACCGGGAGCCGCGATTTCGACACCTGTCCGTGTGACGAGGGCAAAATGAGGTGCTATAATGACTGGTTACTGCGATTGCTTGGTAATTCTTTTGGGTGATTAGCGTGTCGTTTCGTTGGGACTTACAAGAATTGCAGATGGATGAAGTGTAATAATGAGACAGACAGGATCCTTTCAGAGATCAATTTGGTGTATTTTTACTTCGCGTTTTGCGTCTGTGTAAACGTGTTTCGAAGAATCATCTGTGTGTCTGACATATTCCGAGGCTAATCAGAGTCTGTTACATTTGTAGACTTCAAATTTTATAACTAATCACTTGATACATATCAAGAAGCGTTGTGTTACCAGAGATCCTCAGATTTCTCCGTGCAATTCCGATCTTCCTTAACAATTGAAAAATGCCAATGAATTACTTCGTATTTTCATTCCTCGGGTAACTCGCTTGACCAGTGTTCCAGTTAATGCGAGCGATTTTTTTCACGGAGAACTTTCCCAGGAACTGGAGCTCCCTTTTATCGACCGCAAAATCACGTCGCTCGTCCCGGTGCAAGGTTGGCTCGTTCACAGTTGAGCGAGGTGTCTCCACGGTTTTCAGGGGTGTCGCATAGGTGCGAGCCCGAATGAATGGCATCTAGCACGGAATGGCGATCGCAGCTGTCGAACTTCGACAATGAACTGCCGTTCGAAAGCTTCTTCCAGCGTTTTCCGTCGCACCTCGACCGGCAGCGTGTCGGATTTCGATAGACGGGCTACTTGGTCGAACGGTGAAACGCGTTCTTTGTTTTCGGGGATTTTCGAGACCCGGACTCTTTTCAAGCGCGGGGTCCTTCGGATTTCGCGACCGAACGCCATTGTTCGGCGCCCTGTTGAATCGGAGACCAGACGCGTCTTCCGGATCCCTTGGATCCATTCAATCGATTCCCAGTTCTTTCTGCTACGCGAAAATTTCCACGTATTCTCTCGACGAGCACGCCGTTAGAAACTTTGTTGCAAGTTAATACGATGATTTTATCACTGAAAGTGATTTTAGCGGGAATAACCCAGAAAATTGGGCCTCTTTAAGTGCAACGCTAATGCAACGAAAATTAGCGATTGGTTAATTTGGGTCACGTGATTCGTGAGGGGGCGTGGGGTAGACCTCGAGTAGGAGTGACGTTGTCTGGTATTGAGCGATCGCCCCTGTAATTTATTTTGTATCGATTCAAATGTTTGCACATGGGCCTTTCAGTGAGACGAATCGTACTGGGGTACAAGTCGTGCAGTTTTTTTAATTAACTTGAGGCTCTTGACCGTAGAGAGAAGTATCTGACCTTTTGTAAACTTTCTGAATTTCATTTTTTAAATTTTAGTTTTCAATTTTCGATTACGTATCTTGACAAAGTGGCCCATGAACTGTTGGATTTCATGATGCTTTTATTCACAGAAAGAAATATCTGGCTCCTTGTAATCTTTCTAAGTCTCATTCTGGGATCTTAGTTTTCAATTTTGATTCTCTTAATGGATCAGCTTCCTTTGAATTTTTAGCAATATTGAAGAATTAGACATTTAAATCTAAGAGTGAGAAACGAGACGTATTAAAAATGACGAAGAAAGGGAGAGAAGGGTCGAAACATGGCCTGATCTAGGGCGGAAGAGATCGGAGAGAAAGTGGATTTTAATGGATGAATTCAGCCGGAAACGAGATCGTAGGACGAACGGGCGATCACACGCAGTTCGAAGTTGTGTTCGAAGGATAATACTTAACGTTTATTTTTGCTTTTCTCACTTACAATACAATATTTATAGATTACTTCTGCCGCTTTAAAGTCGTAATACTCGAATAATCGGTATAGTTTTAAGAGGTTTATCGTTAACGATACAAGTACAAAGATTACAGCGGGTTATGGACGTTTCACGAAAGCGTATCCTCATTCTTTTCTTTTTCCTTCGTCGTTTTCTCTCGCGAAACGTCTATAAAAGCGCGCACTCTCTCTCTCTCTCTCTCTCTCTCTCTCTCTCTCTCTCTCTTTCTCACTCTCATTTTTTTACTCGTGAAAAACAACAATCGTACGAAAAACAACGAGAAATTATTAAGTACTTTCGTCGCGGAACTAAACAAAACGAGAAACAGCAAGAATCAGAAAAGAAATGATAATATTACACAGATCCTCCAGTCATTACCGGTATTCGTACTCAAGCTTTTGAGTTCGTTTACATCTGTGATGAATTAAGTAAAAAAAAGGAATAGTAATTATTATAATAGAATTCTCGTGGACAATAAATAACTAGAAAAACAAAATGAAAAGATCGTCGTACCAGCGTTCAGTCAAAAATGAAGAATAAACGTTTCATCACGTCGCCATTTCCTAATCTTTTTAATACTTTTCAATAGTTCCCGAAACGAGCAAAAGACGAGGAGAATTTTTCTGGCCTTTCTTCGATTGAAAAATGGCGAGAGGAACGAAGAAAAACAAAAATTAGAAAGCGAGCAAAAGGGAAGCGACGACGTATTTTCTTTTAACGAATCGAAGGGGTCTATGTACATCGATTACGAATCAAACGACCGCGCGAAAAACACGTTCTCCTTTTAGTGGTTCCATCGCACGAAGCTTTCTGCTCATCCTGCTCTCTGTCTTTGTGTAAGTTCGTTCGAAACGAAACACCGTGGAATTAGTAATCGTCTAATGCTATCGATGTGTGTTAAAAAGGACGTGTCGATCTAGTAAAATGGGTTTCGATGTTCGAAGCAGAATGTATGATAAAGGAGAAGTTTTCTACATGTACGTGTACGTTGAAGTTTCGTTCAGATCAATCAACGTTGAATTACAGATTATGGATTATAAATTCCTCTCTTGGAATTTTCAATTTTGGAACTTCACGTGAAACGAGACATAATCAGACGAGACCCAAAGTTCGCACAATTTTGTTTAGTTTATCGTCAAGCTTGTCGCTAGTTTTCAGCATTTAATTATTAACATATCAACGTAAAATCTCAATTTAACAATATTAAATTGGAAACAATTTTAATTTCACTTTCAAGTCAAAAATAAAACAAGAAAACAAAACACAAGGTTCACGCTCGTACGGTGTTTCAAGCTACTCGAATACACGTGTACTGACCAGCGACGAAACCTTATTTTAACAAAATAATATTTAATCGAAACAAAAGCTCTTACGGTGTTTCGAAATAGTTGAAATTAAATGACTTCAGAGACTAGAGGTTCACATTGGGACAAAGAGTTCCCAAGTTATATTCAACTGACATCGCGTGGATACAGATCATTTTGACTAATCGGAACGATACCTCAGATGCCTCTCACGGAATTTTTAATTATTACGATAATCATGGAAATTCCACTGGATTGAAAAGAAAAACACCGGGAAAACAGGGTGGCGAGGGGGGACTGGGGGGACTGAGGGGGGGAGTTAGTGAAGGAAAACCGTTTTCGAGCGTCGTGCGCGATAATAATCCTTGCTACACTATTTACACGGAGACTATGTACAATTTCTTTATAATTCCATCTCGAGGATGGAAGAAACTCTATGTCTGCGATAAATAATCGTCACGCGTCGAGACTGACGCGACGTTTGGGGATGGCTAGAATACGGAGAGTATCGACTTCGTTGTTGCTTTCAACGAACTGCATCGTTGATAGCCCTGATTTCACTGCTGATATTCTTGGTGAATATATTCGTTGGTCCAAAAATCTTCGACGTACCTTCTTTAGACGAACTTTTAACTTGGCACAGCTTCAGAGATTATTCTTGCTTGATTTAGGAGGTTCATTTGAGATTTTATCTTACGTATTTAACAAGTTGGCTATCGTTCAAGATAACGATCAAGATAACATCAATTTTAGTGATTAAGAAATTTCTAAAAAATTCAGGTAACAGGCAAATACGAAGCGATTAAGCAGTGTCGTGTACTACGTTTCAATCTAATTGAAACGTAGACTCACGTGATAGTCAAGCTGTTAATGTGTGATAATTTTGGATAAAGTTGAATTGTTCTGTTGAAATATGAATCTTCTAAATATTATTTGTATTACTTTATCATTGTTTTTTATACGAGATGTAGATATGATTTTCGATTCTGTACACACTTCGATTACTTTGACTTCAACTTATTAGGTTACACATTAACCTAACGTTGTTTATTTCGATTAGTATTCGGATAAAGTATTTTTAACATTTTATAAAATGAATACTAGTTTGTTTTTATTAGAGAAATTATTCATTCAATAAATGTACTGTTAATACTACTTTAAATAGTATTTAAGGACAATTGTTTCCAATATGAGACAATGTACAGAATGAGAAAAGCATTACAATGTATATTAAACAATCAAATTTTTTTCTACGTGTAAAATATTTTTGTAAATAATTTTCTTTTCTCAATTTCTTTTGTAGAATCTTTATACAGCTTTTTTATGCTGTATAACTAAAATTTGTTGTGAGTTCTAATTCACTTAAAGTCCAAGAATAAATAAATGATTAAATCTGATAGAATCACAGGTAGATATTAATAAAATATAATACCGAGATAACAGATAAAATAAAACGAAAATCTCTTATGTCATTAACACATCCATACACGATACATAAATTCAACAAAACTTTTACTATTCCTCACTTTTTCATATGTCAATCAATAAATCAAGAATCAATCAAATAAAACAAACGCCACTGTATTGTACGAAAACTCAAACTTATTGTTTTCCTCTTTCTAGTTAACAAGAGGAACAATTCCACTCTTCAAGATACAATCACGTTGTCAATAATTCTATATAATTTTCTTCTTTTTTAAAAGCCCAAGAACTAACTCCTAAAAACCAAGAAATCTCTCTGAAGCTACGATGAATATCCGCGACAAAACCCACGAATGTTTATGCAAATTCATTCCTCGATAACAAAAATTAAAGGAATCACGCAAACCGATGTTAAACATTTCGTAAACGCTATCAAACAAATGTCAATTTCCTAGAATTCCATTTGGATATTTTCTATGTTTTACCTTGAAAGTATTTCCTAATATTTCTCCACGCACGTGCATTCGTTTAGTGCGATCTCCCGAGCAATTTCGAGTTCCATCGAATGCATAAACACCCGCAGCCTGTCCGCGTTATCTACGCCACATCGTATAAACCTTTCGGTGGATAAACGTTGGTGGACCAAACTCAGGGCAACTGCTCCTCGAGGATGGATCAGAGCTACGTTCTATCGGGTCAGAAGATGACAGTCAACGGTCGTCTGAACGACTCGTTTCCAGGCGTTGGTGCCGTTTGATAGCCACTGTACTGGCTCATTTGCGGTCCAAGCAAACCGCTGGTTTGCACCGGGCCTGGATAATAGGCTGGTAGACTCGCGCCAGGACTCGCAGCCGACGAGGTGGACGTGGAACTCGCGCTAGACGAGCCGTGCTCGGTCCTCTCGTGCTGTTTGCTCATGTCCGGTGACTCTGCGGCTGGCGACCTCGTCGGACCACCGCCGACCACGCTGCTTGGACTGGACTCGTCGTAGAGCTTGTTGTGCTCGTAACTGGGCCGATTGTAATCGGTGATGGCCGGCTTCTGGTCCATGTAGAGCTTCGATTGTTCGAAATAGGCCTTCGCGGAGTCTAAATAGCTCCGGTCCAAGTATGATTTCGGATTGGAGTCCAGGTACTTGGGGTCGGAGTACATGCTCATCGCCAGGGTGCTCGGTGGCATGTACGCTGCCCGGTATTTGTCCGCTTCCATCGAGTACTTCATCGCGTCCATCGAGCTCACCACCTGGAACCGAAAGAACGAAATTGGTTAGTAAGATCTTGGGTATCGAACGTTTTAATACGAATGTTCTCATGATTTAAAGTGTTATTAGAATTGTTCAACCTCAAGGATATTTTGTGACGGAATTATTTAATATTAAAGATTATTTAAATATTTTGGGCGTTTCGGTATTTGAGAAAATAATATTACAAGTCGATTAATGGATTCACGTGTAGCAATTCGGACCTCGATCTGTATATTTTTGCAACACGTACTTGACTATATATCCTCGCTAGAAATATTACGACGTTACAAGAAAAAATCGCTGCAAAGTGTTAATATATTGACAATTGTACTAGAAAACATACGTGCAATTTAAAAATTGTATCATCTGCAACAAATATTGAATATTAAAACTAACAATGTCCTAAGACTATCGAACGGGATTGTACACGTATAGCCATCAAGTGTGAAGTTTCGTGTCTCTTTTTTAAAAAAAAAAACATATGTAATACTAAAAACTAAGTATGAACATGTATTTAACTAAAAAAACACTCAATTATTTAATGCAGCATGTGTGCACGCGTACAAAACCGCAATCCTTAGCGCGAATGGGTCTGATTTCTGGGCCGACGTCGTCGCAGTGAACGAAGGATCTCAGAATTCGCAAGGACGGTCCGCGAAGGATTTTTGAGCGGAGGAAAGAAGAGGAACCGAGTGGTAATCAATTGGACGTAGCCGGGGTAGGAGAGGCGAACGAGGCGGGCTAAGACTGGATGTAAATCATCCGGACAAAGCCGCTTAACGATCCGACAAAGGGTCCGGCGCGGTCCTCGTCCACGAATTATAGAATCGGGAATAATCGCGCGCTCCTCCTGGCCCACCCTTTTTCTTTTCCTTTTTAAGGATCCCGTGGCAGTTTCACGCGCGGCGGACCATCCGCCGTTCTCCGCGCGGCCCGGATTCTTTTTTAAACCTTGCAACGGTTATGAAATTTATAGCCATTGGTAGCTTTGTCCTCCGAATAGAACAAATCTCTCTCCGTAGTCTGTCCCGACGTGTCCTCGTCGTGGATCCGGCGATTTCGCGATTTGCGCTCCGGACCGAGTCGAATGCTTGCACCTTGAGGCCAGGTTCCTTTCTTCGTGCCAGGGATCCCTCCGTGGATGGTGCCACCTTCTCGTGGAATGTTTATTTATTTTTTGTTTCCTTCCTCTGGAAGCTTCCAACGCCGGATTTTAATTCTTTTGTTAAGTTGATTCATTGGAATTGATTAGACTGGATGGGGTAGTATCGTAGATGTTGGATCGAGTTTGGAATTCGAAGAGTGGAAATAGAATGACGTTAGAAAATAGTAGGTGTATTTTGATCACGGAATTATCGAGACACGATAGAATGGTTACAAAATGTTTCTTCTTAGAAATCCAAAGGTGCGAAAGGTCTTTTTTCAACTGTGAGACACAAAAATTGCAGAATTAATTTTGCCTAATCGTCAGAGCTACAACTATCAAGTTGTATGAGGTATCTCGTGCAATTTACCAATTAGTCAACATGACACTCTCACAAGTATTGTATTATATATAATATATAATATTTTACTTAAGATCTTCAGTGAATGGCGCATTTTTTTTATTTTACAACATTGTCACGATGTTCAAAAGTTTTTAGTTTTCGACGATACTCATTTTATCTTATTTGTTGGAAACATTTAAAGCACTGATGACCACCATGGTTCCATTGAGGAAACGATCTCCGGTCACAGGTGACCGAGAGAAAGACAAACGATTATTAATTTCTCGAAAATGTTAAAAATTTAAAATCTGAAAAAATTGCATAACTGTTCGGAGCGTTGACCAAATAAAATTCCACAGTCATCACCTGTGCGTTGCAATGGCTTTCGCTCCGGACAAGACTTAATTATCGTGCAACAGCACGTTATGTCGCCGTTCGAGCGTGCAACGCAACGTCGTACCGTTGTCCTTCTGTTTTCATTCACAAAAGCGCCTATTCTCCGCGTTGCCATGTGTCGTCAAGGATGGAAAGCGACGAAGGGAAGTGCGCGCCGGCGACAGAGAACGAGAGGCAAATATGGGCAAGCATGGACGGAACAAAGACAGAGGAAGAGAGTGGAATGTCTTTTGCTAGCGGAGCACTTTATTTTCCAAATGGCTCTTCTCCGTTCCCGGGTCAGAGAGGTTGGCTAAAGCGAGAAAGTCAACCGGGGGCCATTGTTGCTGCCGGTTCGTCGATATTTCACCCACATCGCGCCCTCGCGTGGTTTTCCCCGACTTTGGAGCGACGTCGGGAGTGGACTTTCAATCGGAAGCTCGATTTTGTTCTTTGAATTTATGTACATTCTACGTCGAGCAGAATAGTTAGGGGATAGTTAGAAGAAACTTGGTCTTTGCAATCTTGCTGAGAGCTAGATCTTTGGAAGTTTCGGAAAATATTGCCAGAGTGTTGTCATATCGCTCCTCTCAGGATCGAGTCCCGTTTTAGTCAAGTATCGCGTCAAGTTGGTTAAATAATTTATTAAACGCACAATGCTGCGTGCAACGTCGATCATAAAGGATCATATCGTATCTCCATCCAGAAATTCTTCAGCGTCCACTCAAACACTCCTCTCTTTACCAACCCCTAATCTCATCCCTCTAATCATCTCTCGTGCAAGTTACTCCAACGTTTTCCACGAGCCACAAAGTCGCGCATTATTCTCCAACCATCGTCACCCTGCTGCTTTCTTTCGAGCCTCCCATTTCTCCATCCAACGTTTCCTTCTTTCATTTCAACGAAGAAGAAGAAGAAGAAGAAGAAGAAGAAGAAGCGACGAAGCCTGATTGGAAAAGAATGTTCATCGGGACGTTGGTCGTGGCGGCGTGAAGATGTTCCTAAGTGGTAAAGCCAGCAATGACGGGCACAGCGACGGCGATGACGGTGCGGTTTCGGTCCGCGAGGACGATAACACACGGCGCGGTGGCGGCGCGGCCGCTGCGTTGGAATTCTTCGCTCGTGCTCGCCGGTTCGCCAATAATAGTCGGCCTGTATCGCGCCGCTGCGTCGTTCCAGACGCGTCGGCCATTCAGCCGTTGAATGCAGAAATAACTAGCTATCTGTTTGTCTCCCGTACCCAGCTGCGGAAATTCATACACAGACCACGGTCTCCGGTTTCTGTTTGCGAAGCCACCCGGGGGCCCCTTTGTTGCGACAACGAATGAAACGTACCTACGCTCGTCCTCCGCCTCGTACATCCTCCTCTCTTCTTTCTCCTCTTCCCGGAGAGCCCTCTCTCGCTCGGCGCGATGTTGTTTCGCGTTGCTCTTGCTGCCTCTGCCTTCTCTCATCAACGATCTATCTCTCCCTTTTCGCGACGTTTCCTTCTGTTACGCGCGGATCGCTGCTCGACCATCTTCATCGATGGTTGTTCTGTTTTTCTTTTCTTTTTTTCTTTTCTTCTTTTTTTTTTTTGGTGACTCGATCGAGGACGATTTGTGGATTCTTGGGTGGATTTAGAGAGACTTGTTTGCACTGGAGAATAACCGTACTGCATACGAGTATTCCATATTAAACTCGGTTAACTGTGTTAACGAAACTGTTGTAAAGTGACGAGCAATATTTTACTGTTAACTTTCATCGTCAGTGAGTCCTTCTTGCGCTTGGTTCGTGGAATAATCGTTATTAGTGTAAGTCAACTTTCATTAAAAATGACTTGTGATCTACAAATAGATACTCCTTCTTCTCGCATTCGATAAAATAACTTGATAATTATAAATATAATCGTCTGAAATACGATGATTAAATCGTACCATCAAAATGTGCTCTAAAAACGGAAAGATACTTGCATGGCGCAAATTATTTTGTTACTGCTTTCCAAAAGTCGTATTCCAGATTTCGACTACCCTTTATAACGATATTTGTGAATTGTTCGTCACGCTTGAAAGGTACGAGACGGAGGAATGTTCCGAAATTGAACCGAAGCAGAATTTAAGATATATACCCTTCGAAACGATTAATAGAATTTCGCTTGTTTGCCGAGGAGAGGGACGCGTGAATGCAGCGATAAATCTCGAGATTCCCCGATCGAGTCTCTCGACGTCAAATTCCATTGAATAGGGACGCGCAAGAAATAACCGCGTGGGTGGCTCTTTTCCGCCGGCATCTCGATAACGCTCTCGGTCCCCGCGAGCCGTGTCTTACGCATTTTTCGTCCTTGACAAATCGTAATCGCCGATGCTCCCCTTCTCGGCGGAATCGAACCCCTTCCCTCTAACCGAGAAATAATATATTACACCGGCGACTATTACATTTTACTCGTTTCGCTTTTGATATTCTTCAATTTTCGCGAATAAAATATCCACGCTGACAAGTACTTTCTGTTTGATGAATTATTTACGTGTGAAAAATGGCACGGCGTTAAAAGAATTGAAAACTCCTAGTTGAGACGATGAAAGTTGGGACTGCTCTCTTATTCTGTAGTACAATAAATGGAAACAGAGTCTAGCTTTTCTACTTTTCACAGTATAATGGCACCACGTAATGATAAAATAACTAAACACATTCATTTCTTTCTCGAAAGAAAGAGCAACTCGCATCGAATTCATTTACGATTTTAACTTTATAGCGCCGTTTCTTATCGTCTGCATGACCGCCTTTAAAAAAAAAAAAAAGGGAGCTTGCAATAATGAAAACGCTTGCACGCATTGTATCATTGGAAATATAAATCTGCCAAAGACGTCGTTTCTTTTCCACCTGGTTTTGTACTTTTAATTTTTCAACTTTCACGACGAGTCTCGCGAATGTGCGACGTTTCATCGCGTTATCAAGCAAACGACAAACGTATATATTTATTTTTCCATTATTTTATGTTCCATCTCACTTTTGCACTCTGTGGCAATTATTCGTCGAATCGCGCAACGTGAAGAGGATCAAACCTTTGACGCGGTGGCAATAAATTCGCTCGTTTCTCTTCATGTTCGAAATAAACCCGGAAGTCGAGTTGGTTCCGTTTCGAGATCGCTCGCGGCGATTCGCGAACGACGTAGATAAGCTTCGAACGAGGGAGATAAGAGAATCGACGCACGGGAACAACGCCGGGAACACGACGAAACGGGTTTTCAGGCAGGAAACGGGTAGTTTGTTTACGAGATGCATCGACTTACCTGAGCAGGTGCTGCCAGGCCCGCGGACATCGCCGCCGCAGACTGTTGTGCAGCCGCAGCCGCGGCTGCGGCCATGCTGGCCGCGGACAGCGAACCGTAAGCCGCTGCGGGCCCGTAATACGAGCCCATTCCAGCTTGTCCCATACTGCCAGCCATTCCTGCAACACACACAATTTATTCGCGTGCGAAAAATCTTGATAATCTGGCTGTTTGAAAGTCGAACGCTTTCCACGCGACGTAAATGTCAAGTGGAGCGCAGCGTTGGAGTTTCCAAACAGGGCTACACGTTTTCGATGTACAAACGTAGGTAATTGTCAGTTTAGCAAACTAGCATGGGCGGTGATTAGCAATGATAATTAACACTTGACTTGGTATTATTGGATCATTTGTTGGGAAATTTTTAATTACTAATAGCTGTCACGGAGGATAATTATTATTGTTACCTGAAATAGAACGATACTGTTTGAAAATTAATTCAAGATACAATTCAAGGAGAGTTGCAAGTTTGAATTTCTTTGAATCGAAAGAAAGATGTTTCAAACGTCTAATTTTACGAACGTTGCTATTTAGATAACCATACATAATTGGGGATCTTTCAAAGATGAGTTTCGGCTCATGAAAATTTCTGCTTTTTATACACTTCTATATATACAAACTCGGAAGAATGAATCATACTGATAGTTTTCGTGTCAAACGAACAAATTTCGACGACCAAAAGAGAACAACTCGCGAGACGAGACTTTTTTTTCCCAAAACGCATTGACAATAATAACTTGGCAATCGACTATCGAGATCAGCTTCGATCCTCACCTTTCGTCGATCGACAATGCCAATGATTAACCGAAACGGACCCACACGTTTTTCGTCGAGATTGATATCGGGGAGGTCGTTCGTGTTCCCGCTCCGGAGCTTATCGATCATCGTCGTCGAACGACGGAAACCCGGCGAAAGAATAGCTATGCCAACGAAGGCTCATTGTCGAAGCGTCGTGAACCTCCACCGGCGACGGAGAAACGTCGCGAAAGAAGCTGAAAGAAGATGATTGGCGGCGAGATTTATGATCGGCAACGAGGAATTCACGGTCGGCCGATTATTAATCGTGATTTTGTAACCGATCGGGCTTCGTCGATGAGGACGAAACTTTCGGGACATCGGTAGTTGAAAAATATCGGTGACTGTATTCTCTTTCAGCGCTGTTGAGTCTTTTCGAAAGACTCGTCTTTGTGGTTTAAGAATTGCACAAATTTTGATTCCATTGAGATTGTAGCATGATTTTTGATCGATCAGTGGAATAGAAGAGAGTTAAAGAGATAAGACTGTAGAAGCTTTTTATGAGATAAGAAGTTGTTAATTGATCATTCGTATTTGATATTTTCTCTGAGTAAGTAGTTATGTATAATGTGTATGAACATCAGGAATACATAGTAATGTCAAATATTGAAAATATAAAAAACATGGAAGCACGTGATGTTAATGATTTGAACAATGGTTACGAGTGAATTATAAAGTGACAATGATTTACTTTCTACATCTAGCTATCACAAAAATTTCACACTTTTAGAAAGAAACTGATGAAAACAATTTATTTATCTTATTAATATACTAACTGTTCACCATTATATCAGTTTGACACAAAGAAACGAATTGAATTGGAAAAATAAAGAACATTCAACAGTTATTTTAATTCAAAGCTAACTACGTGAACGTAAAACACTCGATTTAATCGATCGTGAACATTATCGTTATTAACCTAGGCACGCTGGAGTGTCGATCGTTCCGGAATAAACACTCAGAATCATCGTGATTTTATCGCGATTCTATAAAACCTCTTCCCCGGCTCCAGGTGACTCGTAACTTGTCTCGCGTTTCTGTGAACGGATCTCCCCCTCGGGGAACGATTCCCCCGTTTTCATTCACATTCCCGCGATATTGCTGTATAACCGAACAAAATTATTAATTCCAGCAATGGCAACGGTCCGATTAAGGCCGGAATTTATCCCATCGCCCACGCGACACCTCGAAACGCGACCGGTAATCCCCGATTTATCGGTCGTTACATCGTGTCTCTTTCTTCTTATCTTTTTACATCCTTCTTTATTCCTTTCCGTGAATCAACCACTCTTTCCTGAAGTTAAAGGCACGAGAAAAGAAAATTGAGTCTAGCGCTCCGAAATTTTAATTTAAATTTAAATATTTCTTTTCAAATTATCTGCGATCGAAGTAACTTTTAACAGTTTGAGCAGCTTCTAATAAAATCGAAGAATTTTCTAAATTCCTTTTTAATTTCTCTCTGAGATTCTCGGGATAAAAAGTTCTATTCTTGCAAAACAAAATTGTGAGGTAGATCAATCGTGGCACAAATCAGTTTCAATTGAAAATTGTTACAAAATATTACAAACTTTCTGGCTTCCTTGTTCCATTCTTTGAATTAAATCGCCTCAAATAAATTTTGTAAGCAGCGATAAAAGTAATGGTTATAAAACAGACGATTCTACTTAGAAAACACGGTCGTAAAGGATATCGGCAAAAGTTACCGATCCTATTCCCTTTTTTCCATCACTTTCCTTCGCCTAGTATACCTTTCTTCGTCTCTTCTTTCGCACCTCCGTGCGTCGCTGGCGAACACCTCCCTTGCACGGTGGCACGCGTATAAGACAAGTGCGTGGGTGGTTGGGATAAATTATCGGCTTGGGCCTGGAATTTCTGGCCAAGGTTTCCGTTCGCAGATAGCGAGCAACGACTTAAGACCGTAAGTTAAGGGAGAACCTCTCTAGCCGGAAATTCGCGCCATAATTTCTTTTTCTTTTCCTTCTTTTTTTATCAGCAGTCCGACTGATATCGAAGAAAATGAAATTATTTACCAGCGTCACGAAATATTTGAGATCTGACAACTGTATCTACTGCAAATGGACTGCTTTATCCAGTAAATATCAAAGTATTTTATCGCAGATATTTTGTACATTTCAGTAAACTTATTAAACTAGCATATAGATTTCTGGAAAAACATTTCTCGTACATTCAACTAATTTTTATTTCCATTTTTCTCTTTTTATGATATAGAATTTAAAATTGTAATACAATTATTAAACTTTTACTTTGAAGAATAATTACAAACTAAATTAAATTAAATATTTGAAAACTGTTATTAAATTAAATATTTGAAAAGACAATAAATTATTGTTAAAATATTAATAGATCACGAACTAGAAAGGAAAAGGTGAAACACGTAAATGCATCGGTCTACGGTCAGACTTCTTTTTTTTTTTAAATCCCTCGACGAATTTATAATTCGTTTGCCTACAAAGTCACGTGCTCCCGCCAAACGTCTCGAAGCGCGCAACCGTACACAGGGGTTAAGACAATTCGATAAATAAATGAGTCAACGACATGTTTATGCTCTCGCGTGCATAAAGCCAATGAATCGTTCGCGCGGGCCACGACCCTTCCGCGCCGAAGGGAATTATTCGACGATTTATTCCGTGCTCTCCGTGCCGAAGATCTCCGAGATAACAGCGTCAACTTTTGACCCGTGTTTTCGAAAATAAACGCGGGAGACGTTGCGTGACTACATTACGTATTTACCTTTTTGCGTAAAATCGCAATGGCTTTTAGCACTTTTGCTACTGAAAAAAGAGGTGATACGTGTCACATTCTGTATATTTTAGTAATTGCAATAATTCAACCGATTGAAGATCATTTGATTCAGATAGAATTTATTCGAAGTTACGAAAAGAAATTCAAAGAAATTCAATATTTTTTCATCTTTCTAGATTTTACAATTTTATGGAATCCCAAGGTGTTGAAGTGTTTGTAATATCAAAGTAAATTATCGTTTGATCTTTAATAAATTTAATTATAGTCTCTCAAAGACCTATAGTCTCGCGTCACCATCAAACTGACCTATTCTTTTTAATTTTACGATGACATAAAAATTAAATTGAACTAAAATTTTCTCTTTCTTTTAAATTAAATTTAAAACAACTACACCTGGACTGCTAAAAACCGGGAGTACATACAACCATCTAGAAATACTCCAAGAAAGCGCAGAAAATTTACAAGAACGGATGTAGCAATAAAAATAAATTGAGGATTGAACAATTATTTAAACGGAATGAAAATAATCGTTAAATGGAGATTTCGTGCATCGAGTGATTCGTTCGCCGGCATTCACCGGTCATAATCACGGTCGATTGTGTCCCGGGGTTGAATCCCCCCGTTTTTTCTCTTTGAGCCGCCGCGTCGCGGAGAAATTCAAAATTACGTAATCTGCTATGAGGCGCGGAAACAATGGAGACAATGGAGACGGCCGGGACGTCAAACAAATCTGTGTAAACCTCCGAACCGAATCAGTGGGGAAGCCCTTCGTGTGTACGCGAACGCGATTCATCGAACATCTGTTCCCCGGGCCGATTTCGCGGGGACGTTTCTCCGCCGTAGACGGAGATAAGGCACGAGCCGATCGAAATCAACAGATGCCGATCTCGTAATTGAACGCAACCTTCGACCATTGTCGTGGCAACGAAACGAGTCGATCAGTTGCGATCGTTGCGTTTCGAGTAGTTGCTGAGTATGATACGGGGAAGAATGCAGCGCGTTAGCCAAACAGGTAGCTCTAGGTCGCCATTTAACCTCACGAACCCAATCAATTTGGAAAATTCCAGCAAATGTTTAAGAAAACGTTGTAATGAAAAGAAGATCTGGCTACAGAGTCTTCGAATCGAGAAAATCGCGAGTTTCACAAAATCTACCCGCTAACAACTTCCAACATACATTTAACAGGGACTGAAAGTAAATTTGAAGTTGATCGTGTGTTTCAACTATGACGTAATACGTTTAATCCATTGAAGAGAAGCAGTAGGGAACGAATAATGAAAGTACTGAAACAATGTGCAAACGTTCGATGAATAATTTCTCTTTCTCGACTTTGAACATCAAATGCGAATTTTACAGCGTTAAACCTCCGAGTCTTGTATTCGGAAATTAAAACAGAACTGTCTGTAAGAATTTTGTAAACCGACAGTCCGAATTATATTGAATTATATTGAACATTCCTATTTTTTCGGTTTAATTGTTTTTGTAAAAAGAAAAATCACATAACACTTAAGTATCGTTACAATTAATTCTATTTTCGCTAACTGACGTTCATCTTCAATTCATCTTCCACTCTACGCGACCTTTCGTCTCTCAGAGATATAATTACGCGCTTCATTGTGCCTCGCCACCCTGCTCGAAGACAAACGGAATAATAAAAGTGACAACAAAGTGATGCTTCTTCAATGAAGAGAAGAACTGAGGCCAGACGCGGCAAAACTCATCAACTCGCGGAGTCGCGAGTCTCGTTCTACTGTTTGCACAAGTGCATCGCCGGTCGGTAAGTAGGTGTACGTTGATAATAAATAATACGGCGATGGCCGGCGAAGGGAGAGCGTCTTTGACGTTAAAAACGGGCAACGCGCGAACCATTAGCGAGAGCGGCGGAGAAACTGGCGCGTAGGAAACGAGGGTCGGTCGAACCTCGAAGAAATCGCCATTATAAGACTTCCGACCACGGGAACCCGGAGGCATCGCCGGCAACAATGCGACTGAAACGCGAGCCGAAAAGATAAGAATATCAAAGCACCGAACAGACGGGACTGTTCCTCTTCCATTGTACTCCGCCGCAACACACCTTCGAATTGCGAGATTTTCACGACGATCGATCCCGTTCTTGTCTCTCGCTATCGTAATTGCATTGTCTACCCGCTATCGGTCTCAAAGTGTTTCCAGACGGATAATTGCGCGGAATTGTGCAAGTTCCTTTGTTCTCCCTTTTTTTTTTTCGTTACTTGTTAGCGTCAAAGTTATTTACAAAATGTGATGAAAACATTCGAGAGTGTTTTTCGTGAATTTTCGCGACTAATTGTACGTTTGACGTAGATCAAACGATAAGAAGTTTAACCCTTTGTCGTCGACAAACTTTTTTTGCGTCATCTACACAACAATTTATTTACGAAGCATCAATTCAAACAAATATGACATACAGTATTGGAAATGATCGTTCAAATGGTATTTAACATGAAAACATTTATTGACTATCTTTTCAACATGTGAAACTCTAGGCGTTTGCACAGATATACCATTATGCATCGCATCATACAACGCCAAACGTATACATTCATTGTAACTGTCAGCAAATTATAAAAAGAGCAAGTCCGAACTGTTGGTTAGAGTCGAGTGCAAAGGGTTACTTATATATGTTAATATATAATAATATATAAAGGGTTAATTATAATAATAATTGACGAAACGGAGAACTTTGAACAGAGTTTTACAAGTTAATTCTTTCATGACTAGGTATCTCAGAGACATTAACTTTCTTTTTTCTTATTGACTCGTTACGATATTAATTATTCACTTAGATACACCTAGTCAAAATATTTAAAGCTTTGTACTTTAAAGGATTAAGCACGAGACTTTTTTATAATTATACTTTCATTTCCCCCCCCCCCCAGAAAGTTTAGTGATTGAAATAGTATACTATAGTTTGGCTGTAATTCGTTACTGACTTGTCTCAACAAAAATTGTCTCTTTTATTTTTGACCCTACACTTCTTTTCCATTTCAATTTCTCGAGATGTTTGCGCTAGGATCTTTATATTTTTCAAGAATTAGAAGCGGAAATTGATCGACTTACCAGCACGGAACGCGTCCATGGGCACGCTGGGATACGGAATGCTGTAAGGATAGCCTTCCTTTCGCAAGGTTTTCGGCTTTCTTCTAGGTCTGTATTTATAATCAGGATGTTCCTTCATGTGCTGTGCTCGTAACCTCTTTGCCTGATCGATGAAGGGCCGTTTCTCGTCCTCCGTCAAGAGTTTCCATTCAGCACCTGAAACAATGTAACGTTTCGACAGTTAGAACCGGCGAACGAACGAGTTCAAGTAGTTTGAGCTTCGTTGAATGTCGATGGAAAAAATCAGCGGAAAATTACAGAAACGATTAAACAATCGAGCTCAAACGGAAATTTTCCTTTCGGAAAGTTCTACAGTGGCGTAGATTTTCAAGTTCCAACATTTTCCAAGTTTTTTGCAAACTCGTTAAAGTTCACGCGTGAAAACATTCGGAGGTTGATTTTCCACGAATCATAGCGTTGATAGCGCTTCATTAAACATACGACGGTGTTGCATCAAAAGTACAACATGAAGTAAGAGATGGATGGATCGCGAAGTAAATAGAGACTAATCTATAATTTAATTATTATCTATAATTTCATTTGCAAATTGAATCTCGTCAAATTGATATTCGATGCGACAACATTTACATTTTTGCTGATGAACCGGTTAAACAAAAAAAATCTGTAAGATAAATATGACGTTATTTATCATTCTTGACACACTTTCACCAACACACGTTAGCTTGCAAATAATGCACTTGTAACCAATTAAGCGTCAAATAGTAAATATTCATAAGTTAGCAAATTCTCCGTCATTCAATTTTCATAAAATGTCGTACGCTTAATGTTAAATACAAAAGTAAACCAGCTTCCCACCCAATTCGCGTCATTAACTCTGTCTGACCAGATTCTGGCACATTCTACTCACCACTATTAATTGCACGGAACGAAAGTCTAGCGACAAACGAAGTACAAGTTAAAGTATTAAATTCATGTTGAATAGTTAAAAGGAGGAGCTGTGTCTTCTGACTGATTCTCTCTCGACGAGCGCATGTTTACAGTTCGTATAGAGCAGTTTGTAAACGAGTGATGGGCATTTGGGCAACGCGTCCGACCGACGAGTACAAAAAAGATTCGGACGCCTGTGTTTACCCGATGAAATGGACGTGTTGTGCGCCGCCAACGGCAGAATCAGCCGTTATGGCTGAATTATCAACGAGCTCGTAATCGCGCCTCATTTCAATCGCGATTGTCCGCGTGGAAAATTGCGTTTTTTCAACGGATGAGAAAATTTTTTCACCCTCCCTCTTTCCACCTGTCCTGATTGACATGTTCTTTCGATTACATTTCTCGGACTTTGTTAAAGGAGAGATTTGCGTCTTAATTGGACACGATTTTATTGGCAAATCGATTTCAAAATAGCGCGTTCAAGGATGACACGGTGTTGTAGTTGGGAAGCAACACGAAAGGGATGAAGAAACACGCTCATGGACATAGATCTGATCGATCAAGTCACGCAATAACAGCGGTGTCAGCTTCGGATGAAATATTCGAGATAAAGGAACTTTTCGATCGTAATGGTCTCTCGCGGAACTACAAATAAATCCACTGGAGCATGAACTCGCGTGTTTGAATTTCTTACGTTTCTTACGCTGCTCGAGTGGTTTATGAATATCTTTTGAACCAGATCTCGACACGAAATGTCGCTCTGTCACAATATTTCCAAACGGCGTTGGAAAAAATTCGTGAAAAATCGGTCTCTTTTCTTTTACAAGATTGCTCATAAATTATCCACAATCAAATTCAACAAATCATTTAGCTCGACATAAATATCTACTTTCTAAAAGCAGTTCGTTTTAAACAATATTTCGTCACGTTACGAACAACTGCAGCATCTTAATCTCCTTCGAAGATCTAGAAGTTTTCCACGAACATCCTCAACTGACAAAATTCACTTTCCTTTTTTGGAAAAAACTTTTGCTCGATTCTCGCTCGGGTCTCGATCGAAAATTCTCCGATTCACTGTCGCGAAGCGTGAAAACAAACGGCGTTGGCGGCGTTTGAAACGAGCGATTCTCGCGTTTGAACTGCTTTAGCGGCTGGGCGGGGAGAACGACACGGAATAACAGGCAGTCGTTTGCCCGAAACAACCGATGTTTTCGCGGCGAAATGCTCGCAACAGCCACCACCCCCGTGCTGTTGCTCTGTGTTCGCCGCTCCGGTTGTTCCTTCGGCGGTAGCGAGCCGATTGTTTCGCCGAGAATTAATTACCACTTGTTGTCGGGGTGCTGGCTGCGGCTGTGTGTAGACAAAGCGCGAAGCCCTGGCGTTTCTGGCAAACGGAGGCTGGCCTCAAACGAGAAAACGACGCGCGGCGCCGCGCGCGCGAAGTCCGCACTCCGCGGTTTCATGCCGCGAGACA
Source organism: Melipona bicolor (assembly GCA_030673865.1). Classification (NCBI taxonomy): domain Eukaryota; kingdom Metazoa; phylum Arthropoda; class Insecta; order Hymenoptera; family Apidae; genus Melipona; species Melipona bicolor. The sequence goes on along the minus strand of JAHYIQ010000051.1, from coordinate 817,127 downwards.
AAAGGTGCCAACCTCGCGGCGACAATGGCCGCCGACGTCGAGACGTTCGCCGTCTTTCCACGTCGATCTTGCGCGATGTTGCAACTCGAGACGAAGACGGGGCGGAGTTCCGTTTCGTGTGAAGTGGTTTTTCAGGGCTGGTTCCGTTCGACGACTGATTTTGATGCTTCAGACATATTACTAACTAAACTGCGGATTTTTTGTGCGTTTATAAGAAATTTGAAGATGGAAAAATGCACGGAACAAGCGTGATATGCAGAAGAATATAAAATATTCATGTATTATAATTAACAGAGAAAGCAATTTCTTTTATCAATTTTATAAAAATTTTATAATAATATTTTACAAGTATATAAAAATATGAATTTGTATGAAAATCCGCAGTTCAACAATGATACTTTTAATACTTAGAGATTGCACGAGTATCAATACAGTGTGTACAAACGTTGTTCCAAAAGGATTAACAAGATTGGGTAATCGTTATTCAATTTGAAATAAATACGTAAGCCTTAAATCCTTGATTTCTTCTACTAGCTATTTCACTACTGCACAGAGAATTTATAAACGGAGCGATAGATGAGATTAATAGATGTCACGTGTACGAAAATCTCTTAAAATACACAAGATGAAGAATGAGTTACAAATTGAGCAGATGTTACAACTCAACGGAAGGTTTGATCAAACAATCGTAGAACTGAAATCAACCCGTACAAGAAAATTACTGCAACTTTAATCAATTTCCTTTCTTAGCTCCTTTCTGAAATTATCTAACTAAAATATTTCTCAACGTTATAAAATATTTCCATAGCTTCGCAATACACCACATTGTACGTCGCATCTTATCCAAGAGCTTCGATAAACCAAGATCTTTCAAATCACAGACTCTTTTCTCAAAGAGTATCGAAACGTTATGTAATCGAGAGAAGACAACGACACGAGGGACGCAAATGCCAAAGAGGGAAAAGAAGGCGGCGAAGAAACGGGGCCAAAGAGAGAGAGAGAGAGAGAGAGAGAGAGAGAGTAACTCGGACGAGTTCCGACAGCAATATGAAGAACGAGCACGTTCCGGCCGGGCATACAACGGATCGCTCAAGAGGGATGAAAGTTCTCGATACAGAGAGGAGATACACTGGCGGAAATTCGAGGCAGATACGGCAGCGAGAGAGGATGGGATTCACGTTGCCCGATGGATCTTTTACTCTCCTCGTTATTGTTGCTGACAGCAGGCAACGACAATGGAAAGAGTTGCTTGCTGTGTAGCGGAGCACACGATGGAAGAAAGATAGACAGAGGGAGAGAGAATGGAGAGAGCAGGCTAAACAATACAGACACGTGGTGGTGGTTCACAATGAACCTTCGAGGAACAGTTGCGAGAAAGAGAGAAACGGAACAGGGAATACGAGATTTTTGTCTTCCGGCACAATGTGCAGCGCTGATAACGCATTCGAGCCGAGCCCGACTGGTGTCGAGCCATTCTTAATCCTTGTTCCACAGCCCGTACCCTGAATGCGTTCAGGCAACGGGAAAGGAAATATAGTGTTTCGAAATAATAGTTCAATGGAGCGCTGTTTGGCTCTCTGTTTCCAGCTTATTGGGATATTGCTCGTTGGATGGGGGTGCTACGTGATTTCCATTTCAACCCTTTCGGGGTTCTTTTTCGGCCTTGCGGCAATTTCTTTCTTTATAGATTGAAGATCACACGAGACGATGAGATCTATTTTTGTAGATTTTCTAATATAAGGTTTCTGAGGTACTTAAGAAAATAGAAAGATCAGATAAAATAGAAAAAACTGCACGACTTGTACCCCAGTACGATTCGTCTCACTGAAAGGCCCAGAAGCGACTGTTTTGACTAGGAAACGAAGACGACTTTTTTGCTATAAAATTTTATTGATACGCAAACATTTGAATCGATACAAAACAAATTACAGACGCGATCACTCAATACCAGACAACGCCACTCCTACTTGACATCTACCCTACGCCCCCTCGCGAATCACGTGACCCAAATCAACCAATCGCTAATTTTCGTTGCATTAGCGTTGCTAATAACCTTTTGGGTTACCCTCGCTAAAATCACTTTCAGTGATAATATACTCATTTAAAAATTGTTCCTCTGTAGAAACACGAAGAAAACAAGTGTCAGAGTCAATCCAAGTTTCAAAGGCCCTAGTGCGTCGTACGTGTCGATATTTTGAAAAAAAAACAACGTGCTATTCCAAAAATTAGTGTCCACTAAAAATCCTCGAAACGTAAAGCCAATCCTTCTTTCCAAAGCTCTGAGAGAAAAAAGAAATCACGATATTCGATCGATGCTTAAAGTTAAATACGACCGGCGACAAGTGCACCCTCGGACAAGGATGGTTCCTCCAGCGACGCTATTTACATTATAGCCTATTCCAATCGATACACGTTTTCCCAGTCTGAAAGGCAGGTGGCACGGACGAACAAGCGCGAGGGGGGAGGGATGGGATAGGGGTGGCGAACGGACTGCGCTCGGGGGTGGGTGGGTCGGTGTATTTGTTTAGAACAAAAGGTTCCCGGCACCAGTCGGTATTAGTAGGTAGGTATTCTCGACCACCGCTCCTTCCTCCTCTTTCCGTGCTTTCGGAGAGGGCCACGGCTACCAGAGAAACGTCGACCGGCTCTCGTCCTTCTCGTCGTAGTCGTCGTCGTCGTCGTCGTCGTCGTCGTCGACGACGACTACGGATGAGGACCGGGCTTAAAGCACAATGGCGCCTGCTTTTCAGTCCTTTCGCTGGCGAACAATGCCGTTTATTTAACATCGTTTAAAAGTACAAAGCCTGTTAATTAATGGACGGGGTCGAAGAAGAGGGACGTGGAAGCCAAGGGAAGAGGAACTTGGACGTGAGAGGGCGAGGAGAGGACAGCCATGGCGACGGGGAGCCATTGCTGGAGCGCGGCTTTTACCACACCAACGACTACGCGCTATTGCCCCGGCATTGCTATTTCCGAAGGCAGCTGCTATTAGTCCAGCGAGAACTACCACTGCCTCCGCTTTCTTCCACTCTCTTTCTCTTTCTTCGTTTTCTTCCTTCTGCCCCCCTCCCTCCCTTCCACTTCCAGTTTTCTTTTATTCGTTTCCTGATTGTCGGCGGGCAAAACTAGGCTACTACCGTGCCGCTGCTACTTAACGTCCTCTCCACGCTCCTCTAATTTCGTCCAGTGTCTTCTTTCTACTCGTTCGTTTCCCGTTTCTTTCTCTTTCGCGCTTTCTTCCCGATCTTTCTCTTCTTTTTTCTTCTGTTTTTCGTTTTGTTTTTCCCTCCTCTTGTTTTTTCGCGAGTCTTCGTTGTTCGGAACGAAGAGAGGGGCGCTGGGCGCGCGAGCGCGGATACCATTTGTTTGGCCTTTGCGTGTTCGTCGGTGAATCGACCGAAGAACAGTGATTTTTTAGTTAATTAAGTACCCCCCTGGTTGAAAGGCTGCTTCGTACTTCCTGGTCGTTTCTCCGACCAAAGTTACAATGTTCCGGAATTTTTTTCCGTTGTAACCGGGCAATGGTATTGTTTTATTATCGCGTTTCATCTTGGCGAATGTTTAAATGCTTTCCCTTGCGAATTGCAAATGGAAAACTGGAGAATAGGCTCCGTGAATGTTCCAACGTATTGTGCGACCATTTAGAAGTTTGTTAAGAAGATTTCTCTTCGTGACGTTGTTTCGTTAATTCCGTGTTTCAGGGGAGAAATGTAGAAAGTAATCTGCATCTTGTTTCAATTCGACAAACGTGAGTAACCAAAGGAACCTTACGCGAGTTGTGAATTCTTTTACGTAAGGAAACTTCAAGGAAAGCGTAACTTTTGCGAAAACATCGTCAAGGGATGAAGTTCTGTGTTTGAAAGACTAATTTGCTCGGTAAAATTCTGAAAGAAAATTTTATTCAGAATGTACCATATTTTTTTTTTAAAAAGAACATATAACCCGAGGACAGAAGATGTTTTAAGAAAATTCTATTTAAAGGAACAGGGTTCTTTCGTTCTTAATTTAAATGTCACGGATTCGCTGGCAAAAGACAGTGACCTCGCGAAAGAATGTCGCACTAGTAGTTCCAGCGACGAGTTAAAAAACAGGGGGTGGCAAAGCGCGTTGCCAGAGCAGTTGCTGCATTGTCGATCGATCCGCAGACCCATTCTACCTAGGAGTCTGTTCCCGACGATGAAACGTGGAAATTGGAAAATGTTTCCTGCATTTCCTGTCTGCAGGGAGACGCGACGCCGCGCCTAGAAGAAACAAACTTATTTCACGATAAAGAAAAAAAAAAAAAAGTATCGAGTATCGCAAGCTGCAACAATTTTGTAGAACCAAATGCTTCTTACAGTCGAGACGATGCGTCTGCAGGATCTATATATATTTTTATGTGTAATGTAAAGTTGAATTCTGCGCAAGTTTTAACAACCACTTTATATCTGAAGTCGAGCAGATATCAATCCTTCTGATTAATGGTACATTTCTGTAATGTCATTATTGTACTGTCATCCTCATAAATCTTTGTACGTGTAAATTTTTATTCAAATAAACTGTACTTTTGAAAACAATACCAAGTCTCACAGTCAGTATATAACTCTGCCTCTAATTTTGAGTTTTTTAGAAAACAACCATTCAGAGGACGTGCCTCTAATTTTGAGCTTTTGAGAAAACAACCATTCAGAGGACGTGCCTCTAATTTTGAGCTTTTGAGAAAACAACCATTCAAAGAACGTGCAGACACTTTTATAGACTTTTTATCAAAATTGTTTAAATGCTTCATAGTTAATTTGACAGTTCACATCATTACCGTAGTAAAAATGTTGTAAATTTGACGAGCACGTTTCTTTCTCTAATTTAAACACCTTAATTAATTGCCCGCAGCATTGGTCTCTGTCGACGTCCATGTCAATTAACGAGTTAATGATATCCAACAATGCATCGGAAAATCGAGCAATCAAACAAATAAAAAGGGGAAGAAAACGAGAGAAACGAAGAAATATAAAAGGACAATGTAATATTTACATGTCTATTATACATTTTTATTTTTTTATTTCCATTTTGACGATCGTTTCCCCACGCACCCATCACGTTTCATGGACAAAGTAATGTATGCGTGATCCATGTCAGAAATGTTGCACCGTATAAATTAACGCCTGGAGTAACGTTATCTCGATGATAGGTTCACGACGAGAGAGGTGGTCGTCGACACGAAACAATGGCCCGTTTATCGGCCTTAACGATCTATTATTCGACGTGGAAGACTGCTGGACGTATTAATGAGCCGTACACATTGTAGATTAATAGGCCGCGTTATTATCCGTGGAACAACGTGCTTATTTTTCGTCGTACAATGAACATAATTCCAACAACAAACTGTCCGTCTTCCGTTGGCAAATATGCGACTCTAGACGCGCAATGATAGCGTTGTACGGAGTAAACGTTGCGTAGTTTACGAGAGAAAAATGCAGATCATCGCTACACGCCAGGTGGCGTGGTCTTTTATTTAAAAGGGAAATTCGACGGTGCAACGAGATTTAATTTATTGCCGTATTTTCCGTGGCGCGAGTAGAGTAATCATATCGTTTCACCTCATAGTGCGTGCGCTGTTTCTGTGAAAAACACTTTCATTAGATCGGTTAATGCATATAATGTATACCGCTATTGCCGTATAATTCATACACGTGATATTATCACGGTACATCTTGTCGCGATTTTACATTGGAAATTCTCTAATTGTAAGATGAAATTACTTGTAGCGTGGACTCTTGGGATTTTAAAACATTCTTCAATTCGTGTAAATTTCACTTTTCTTTCTAGTGTGTCTTTTATCATTATTTCTGCTGATCATATACAGGACTTTCTCAAATTCCTTCTTCCTTTTAATGTCGCAATGTTTCCTTTGAGTACACTTGATTGGTCCTTTTACTGTTGGAACTTGTTATTCAGAATTTCTACACTTTCCTTTTATCTAATTATCGCAGTTACTATCGACAAACTACAGATGTTTGTACAATTTTATATTTATACGAGGATAATTAAAAAAAATGGAGCCAAGACAGAGAAAATTATTTATTTCGTCTGTTAAACACTATAAGAAGTATAATTTTGAAATCTCCGAGTTTTTCACAAACATACAAAAATCCAGCAGTTTAATTATCAGAACCTTCTGAACCTTCTGCCAAATGGAAAATTGCTCTCGAACATGGAAGGTCCAGGCGAAATTTTTCACGAGCAAATGTTATATTTGATGTGAGTAGCGACAGAGAAAAAGAAAGATAGAACTAGAAAGAGAGAGAGAGAGAGGAGTCGTGCTTTCAGCCACGAGAGCTTTAAGCTTGCTTGGGGACGATCATTTTTAATCACGCGGAGACGGAGGGCTAGATAGAAGGAGGAAAGAACGCGAGGAGGAGAGTAGCGGCGCGTGTACCTGTGTGCAGGCGTTTTGTGCTCCCTCCTTTGTCGCAAGGGCGGCATTGTTCTCGCGATTCTATAGGATCGCAGTGTCGGGGTCCTCCGCGAATTGTTTTCTTCGCGAATCTTGTACAAGCCTTCTCTCTTTCCCTCTAGACTCGCTCCCCCCTCTATCTCTCTCTCTCTCTCTAGCTTCCTCTGTGTCCTAGACACGATTACGTCCACTTTCCTCGGGATTACGGCGCCTCGTCTTTGAGAAATAGAGTTTTCGCGGTTCTTGTGCACATCCCTCCGATGAGTTTTGTGCATTTTCGTGTAATGAAGAATTTTAGATGGCCACGTTGCATCTTTTGCACAAAGAGGTAATTGTTCTGCTCACTGCGAAATTGAATAGGACAGTTGACCCAGAGTAGAATTCAACTTCTCTTGCTTTGTGATTCTTTTCCAGTATCAATGCGGCGTCAAGTGAGAAACATTGAAATAATACACGTAATATATCAGCAATTGAAGAATTGAAGCCAAACTTTTGTCACAAAAACTTGTACTCTAGTATGATTCGTCTCACTGAAAGGCCCAGAAGCAACTGTTCCGACTAGGAAATGAAGACGACCTTTTTGTCATAAAATTTTATCGATATGCAAACATTTGAATCGATAGAAAACAAATTACAGACGCGATCGCTCAGTACCAGAGCCAGCGCCACTCTTATTCGAGGTCTACTCCTCGCCCCCTCACGAATCACGTGACCCAAATCAACCAATCGTTAATTTTCGTTGCATCAGCGTTGCACCTGAAGAGGCCTGATTTTCTGGGTTACCCCCGCTAAAATCACTTTCAGTGATAAAAATAGTCTGTTTTCTACTGATTTAGTTCATTCTACAACCGTGATTTGATATTGCGAGTCAAGTGAGTCAATGGCACAATAGTAATGCTATATTGAATGCAATTAATAATTAATAAATTTTCTGTTTTCTCCTTCGCGAAAATCTTCGTTCCCAGATTTCAAACGATGAATACACGCCGGTCATTTAAACGCCAGGAAAGGAAAGTTAGAGGAAGTTCAACATGCATAAATCGAGCTAATAAATTAGATTTCCCCCTGAAAACCCTTTTGTAGGAACATGAAAAGATCCTCAATTTCTTTTCGGCTTGCCTTCAGCAATCGTCACACCGCATCACAAGAAACCACGCCCCACCTCCCAAAGCTGAAACTCGGCTTCTCTTCAATCGCCGTGCACGTCACGAGAATGAAAACGAAATAAAAAAAATACGGAACAAAGTGAAGAAGCCACCGTTTAACCAGATAAGCCACAAAACGCCGAAGCAATTTGTGCCCGTCAGAGGATTCCTCTGACGGCGAAGGGTGAGGGTAAGGGATCGGGATGCCTGCCGGGAGGGAAGCGTAGAAAATGCTCGCTCCGCGGCCTGCAAGGGTTAAATAGGGTTGTCCTTCGGCAAGCGCGGCAAGAGGATGAATATTTCCTCCGCTCTCCTGACTGTCCCTCTCCTTCTGCTTCGCTCGTTTCAACGTCGATGAGTGCGCGCAAAACCGACAAGTCGTTTCTTTAACGCACGCGAAAGAACGAAGGAAGGACGAAGAGCGACACAGAAGAAGAAAGAGAAAGAATAAGAGAGGCAGATAGATAGAAAGAGAGAAAGAGAGACAGAGGCTAGCGGGAACCGGCAGAAATACTTCATTACGATGAAAGCTTTGCTCCTACCTTCTCAAGTCTTCTCTCATCCCAACCCCTTCGCCACCCACGCCTTCTCTTTCTATCTTCATCGACCATGTGTTTCGCAATCTCTCGGTTTTCGTGTTTGCACGTACCTACATCCACCACCACTCTTTGTCGACTTTCCTCTCCCACCGCTCTCCCCCTCTCCACCCCTAGAGTGTCCAACGAGCTTCTCCTCCTCGTCTTCGTTCTCTTTTTTCTTTTTCAACGTACACCAGCACGTGAAAATGCGTTTCTCGCATTGTGCGAGCTGCGTGGCGCGTTTCTCGTTTTTTTACGGAGCGACAATGCGCACCGTAAGGTATTTTAGAGAGGAAGAAGAGGACAGGAAGGAGAGCGGAGGACACGCGAAGGGGAATTACGACGATCGATGCAGACACGAGTGGAGAGATCTACTCGGTGATCACCTCTGAGTAATTGAGTCCGTTAGGAACGGGACGATCGTGGTACTGCGAATTGCTTCAAACGTCTCGTCCAGGGAGATGGAAACGTAGAAATTTTGCGTAACAGAATTTACGCGATTCTGAGAGAGAGTTGCAAGAAAGACATTCATACGTAATTGACGCAAACTTTTACAACTTGGATCGAAAGCAACAGGCAGTAAATATATTTGCCAAATTTTTTAGCAGAGTATTGTGTTATTGTATTATACTTTACTGTAATCTCTAATTTTTTAACTTACTGAATATTTACTGCGTTAAATGTTCATAAGTGTTCAAAAGTCAGTTTGGATTTGTACAGTCTCTCCTCATAATGATCACGAAGCAGTTAAGATCGTTTTCTACTGAAAAAACAAGGAAGTCATTCTTCAAGAGGAAAAATTGGCTCGCTTTCTACGTTACTTAATTAACTGCTGTAATTAAATAATTCTGAGACGAGTGCTGGCAAAACTTGAAAAGATCCTAAAGTTAAAAAACTAATTTTTTCAATAATTACTTCTAACTAACTCGAGATTCTTAAATATCTTTCCACGTCTAATCTAATTTTTGTAAAAATTAAAAAGCTCTTGGAATCCGACAATCGCGACAAAATATCCATTTAAATTTCCCCAACACCACACCTGAATCCCGTGCTCAAGCACGAATTCGAAACCCTTAAGAAACTTTTCATTGCCATCCCCAGTGGGTCTAATCGATTCTCATTCAATTAACATTCACCCTAACTCGTCTCGGAGGAAATACGGCGAAGAACCAACCCCCTACCATCCTAGGTGTCCCCTCGAACCGAGTAAAACCTTCAACTAGAGAAAGGACCATCGTCCACGCAGAGAAAGGAACGAGAAGTTTTCGCGCAGGAACGCGGGGACGTCCAATAACCAGATTAGCTTCTCCCGGTTGGACTCGCGTGCTCGATACAGGGCTCCAATCTCGCTTCCGCCATAGTTTTCGCCGGAGGATCGCGAATACGTGTCCGGACGAACGGCTGGGAAGATAAACGCGGACGTTTGTCCGCTAATCGACGTCGTAAAACCGACGTTGTCTGTCGATGACGTTTCATCGAACGTCTACGTACCGCCGACGTGATCGTAATTGCGTGCACATCGTAACGCGAGAAAATGCGACAGCTTGTTCGCTACGTTAATCACGAACGTCGAGTTTCATCGATTCTTCGCGGAGATGCGGATGCGAGTTTCGTTGCGAGTCCTGGGGATATTTGATTGAATACGTCTGCTTACACGGCTTATATATATATATATATATATATATATATATATATACTGCGAAGTCACGTTCGCCGGATGATTATTTGATGTTTCGAGTTTTATCGTCTTTGGCTTTCGTTTCAGTCGGTGGATTGAAATTCGAAGGCAAGTGGATCGGTGATTGTAATTTGTTATAGCTGGATAATGTACATTAAGGTATGATTCGATTTTTTTGCTAAAATTGGATGATCCACAATGACATTTTCAACGAAAAGGAGTGCAAGTACGATAGGGGATGATTTGAGTTTTTCTGGTTTTTTCTGCTGAAGTTGTATATTAGAGTGTAATTTGTTTTTTTTTGTGGGGGGGGGGGGGGATTAAAATGAAAATGCAGAGGTAATTTGCAAGGGAACTGCAAATTATGTAGTGTAAGGGAATTTTTATAATTAGAAAGATTGTCAAGTTTCAATGAGTTGTTAATTATGTTGGAAGTTAGCTTTAATTTATTGCCCGCGTGCAAGAGCAACGACTGTTATTATTTGCGGGCGACGATTGACAAGAAAATCAACAACCTGGTACAGTGGTAATTTCCCGTATCAAATCTTGCTGCTATCGCGAGAAAGTTGATTTTTATCCCGGATCGAAATTCCCATTTAGAAACAATTTCGAGGCAAGCTGGACAAGCACGCGCGTTTGCTCAGGCTTGGCAAATACCATCAACTTTTAGTTGGTTAACTGTTCAGTTGGTTCGAGAATAGAGAGAAAGAAAGAGAGAGAGAGAGAGAGAGAGAGTGCGTGAAACCGCGCGTGCATTCAACTAGTTAGTTGGACAACTAAAAAGTTTGCACTCCGTTGCAAGCCACGGCCAACTAAACGGTTGGTCAACTGCGGCACAGCTTTTGCGTTCGAACGCGCTTATGGCAACGAGCAAATAACTGACCACTTCGCGCGTCTCCTCGTCGCATCCCTTATTTATCACTTTATGTTTCTCCAAACGATTTGCTCGATTGTTGCGAAGAATGGAGGGGACTTTTAGTTGTTACGGATAATGAAGAATTTAAATGGAAAAATCGGGCTGTTTTTTTATCACAGTAGTCCCAATTTCGAAACGACAATAAAATTGACAAGATGATTCGATGAAGTTTGCCTTTTTTATAGAAATTTTTAAAAGAATATCAAATGGAATTTGCAAGTCATTATGTTTGTTTCAAATCTGGAAGAATCAAGTGATATCTGAAATAATACGGCAAAGACTTTGTAAAATTCTTATGTATTAACAATTGCGTTGTATAAAACTTTTATTACATTTCTATTTCAAGATAGCAAAACTCAAAAATATTGCCATGTTATATACGACAGTAGAACTATTGAAGAAGAGTATAAATATATATATATCGAGTCTTAGTTGCCAATAAGAAAGCTGAATCGATTGTAAATAAACTTCGAAACTTGGAATTTCGAGTGAAAAACAGCAAAAAGTTCATTCCAGAAACAATCTCTATTCTCTACTCGTCTCTAATCAGCTCTAAAATTTCATTCATCCGCGGCGATGAACACTCCTATCGATATCGACCCATCAAAAAATCGTCGCGCCTCTGAGCTGCGACGCGAGGAAGGTAGCTCGCGCGTTAACATTTTCCCTGGAAACCGCGAGAAAGCTGTTGAAGGAAAGCGGATCGCAGCAACATTCCACGGCGAGATTCCAACGAACGAACCGTTAGAGCCTTCCCCTCGGAGTACATCGGTTCCTCGAATCTTTTGTCGACTTGTAGTGCGAAGGAGAGTAGAAGAACGAGGAGGGAAGAAAAGCGAATGGCACGGTGGAAAAAGGACAAGCAAGCCCAAAGAAGGAGAAACTCGCGGGGTCGTGGAAACGGAGGTGGAAGGGTACGCGAGAGGGTGGTTGCAGGATGAAATTTGCAAATGCTCCGACAAGCCAGCTACGAGAAACTCGAGGGGCGGAGGGAGGAAGGGGAGGAGGGAAGAGGGAGGCTAGCGCGGGGTAGCAGAGGGTTGTATATCAAGCAGAAATGTGCGCGGTGCCAGGGATATGGCGGTAAAAGAGCGACGAAAAAGTGTCGCTTCGACAAAGGGTGCAAGCTGGAGAAGAAAAAAGGGGGTGGAAGCGGAGGATGGAAGGAGAAAGAGAGATAGAAAGAGAGAGAGAGAGAGAGAGAGATCGAAAGGGTGGAGGAAGAGAGTAGAGAGAGAGAGAGAGAGGTAGAGGAAACGGAGGGGGTGGAATCCCGCGGCAGAGGGAGGTGGTTCGAGCGTGCGCGCATCATTTTTGCCGAGGAGCAGGCACTTCCCTTATTCGTCGTCGCCGGGGGAACGCCGGAGAGAAACCGGGGGGGTAGAAGATCCGAGGCGAGGAAGAAAATGACGGATAAAGAAGCTTCGAGGGGTGGCTGCGGGAACGGGCTTTGTCGATTCCCGGGTATTTAACGGAAATACCAACCGGAATACCTTCGTCCCCGTTCGTCTTTATCTCCTTCTCCTCTTTTTTTTTTCATCACGGCTACACCGCCTTTCCTCTCCCGCCCCTCGTCGTCCTCCTTTCTCTCTGTCTTTCTCCCGTTTCCTCTGTACCCTGAGCAACGAATAATTCGAGCGTGTGTCGCGAGACTCGCCGAACCGACCGCGAGCGATCAAGCGATTTTTAAAGGCCTGAATGGCCGAGGAAGATGCCGTCCTCGCGACTTCGTGTTTACGAAAAATCATAAATACGTACGTATATATATATATATATGTGTGTGTGTGTGTGTATAAGTTCTGGAGAAATTGTAGTACAGTTTGATTGTTCAAATGTGTGCCGGTTGGTTGTTCGACTTTTCGCGTAAATCTTTTTTTTCTTTCTTTTTTCTCGGAGTAAGAAAGGTGACTTTCTGGATGTCTTTTTATACAGCGGTAGGTTCAGTTTCACTAATTGCACGTAGGAATAAGAGGTACACGCCGGCTGGTTTTCGGATAATGAGAATCGTGATACACGCCTGTGTCGACGCGGAGTTTTTTCACTCGAATTATTTCGGATCGTACGAATGTTTACTTCGAATCCTGATCGACAAGTGGATGATCTTTTTTGTAAATTTCCACGTACAATCGATAATATTATCGTCTATCGCTCTTCAACGCGCGACTCTGATCGATAAATCGACTCTTTGAAAACGCTATTTGCGTAAATTTCACAATACACGACAAATTTTCTTCCTCGCAAGAAAAATTTAAACAGATGCGTGCAATTTCGATCCCACGGACGAGACAGAGAAAAAAATCGACAAAACATTTTCGCACTCACCGAGCCTTTTGGAGATCTCCGAGTTGTGCATCTTGGGGTTCTCCTGGGCGATCTTCCGCCGTTGTAGCCGGGACCACACCATGAACGCGTTCATCGGCCTCTTGATGTGCTCCACCTGCACTTTCTTCGCGGCCGAGCCGAGAGGGCTGCCGAGGCCAACTCCCATGGGGCCGACCCCCGCTCCACCCGGCGGCGACGTACCCGGCATGCCCTGCATACCGCGCAGGGTCTCCGTGAACGAGCCGTCGCACATGTTGCCGCCGGCTCTGTAATTAAACGCAGCCACCAATTAGTAAGCCCAACGGCCACGTTAACAGGGAGACACGCCCACGCGAAAACAACCGTGACAACCGACAGTCCGACTGACCGGACCAAACTAGCGACTGTTTCTGAGTCCACGAGACACCGATGCACACGAACGCACAGATCTGCGACATTTGTGCGTCTACTGTCTCGAGAGTGCCGGACGTACACTCCGCTGGAGACGGAGCTCGGGGTGATTTACGATCTTCGCGACGTCATTTAGTCCCTTACCGGGTTGTTTAGGACACATCTTCGGTGGAAAGATGGTCCCCAGGGAACAGTATTGTCTGAGGAAGGTCGTCACGTTTCTAGAATTCCGGGATGTTACGGAAATTTAGATGGAGTTTCAGAGGAAACTTCGTTGGAGAATTGCTGAAGCCTCGGTGAAAGTAGAGACGATGATTCTTTTCGACAACTGGGATTTGGGATAATTACGAAGCTTCCCTTTGGATATTGATCGATTTACGAAATTTTATAGAAATAAAAATATTTTTTAAATTTTTGTAAATTTTTATTACGAATGTCGTAACTCTGGCACGAAGGGTATGAGATCAAATCGTTTCAACGATTTAGAAACCTAGTCAAGGTTGGATGGAAGTTATCCTTTCAAAGCACATTTTTGATTCGACTTACATGGAGCATTTCTTTTAAATTTTCTGAAATTCATGGAAAGTTGAAACGCGATTGAAAATAAATTGACAGTATTCTGTAATAATTATATAGTTGCACAGGGAATAAACGATAGTTTAAAATAATTTACGACAAATTGTAGTACTTTTGCCAGTAAGTATATTTACCATTGGATCATTAGAAATTTGATTTGAAGAACTGACTAAAAACACGAAGTAACATCAGAAGAATGAAGCAGGAAGTGAAAACCATTTCTCGTTGACCGTTAAATTGAATTTGAACGCAACTTTTTAACATCAACGGAGTATGTAAAATTATTTTGAATAACACTTCACGTCGCGTGTAATGTAATTTTAAACGACGAACGTATCAATCTTCCTGACGCCCAATTTACCACCCTGTTCTCATTTCTGTGCACCGCTGGACATGAATTTCCAATTGTGCGAGCTATCAACGAAATTAGTACCGTCGCGAGAGTGGCAAACAATCTTTCAAACGACTCGTTGGCAATTTTCTTTTTACCGGCACTAAGGAGCCGCGAATCCTAACGTCGCACTCTGTCAGAAGGAGATTAAAATCATTAAGAAAGTGCTGAATAACCTTCCAAATTGACAGACTCGTTACATCAATCATCGTTTCATTCATCCCGGCGCAACAAGTTACTTGACCAAACTCGCAAACATTCGCCTTTCACAGCCGATCGCGAAACAACAACAGAAGAGGAACAAAATGCCTTTGCAGGAAAGATTAAAAATAAAAATTACACGGAGAGATTTCTGGAAGAAGTGCCTGTAGATGAAATTAGGAAGCTCAGAATTAAAGCGAATAAGTTGAATGTTAATTTACAATATTGAATCGATAATCGTAATTACCCACTTTTCAAAAAATCACGTTCTTTTCGTATCTACGAAACAAAAATTACAGGATAATTCAAGTATTTAACTGAAGACAATGCATCATGGAAGTATAGATTTTTTTTCAAAAACTTCTTGATAGTTATTGCTCAAAGATTGTAAAACACCTAATTATCGTAAAATTTTGATATCTGGTCCAAATTATGAATTTTGATGTACGTGTATTTTTCGATAAAATCGTAGTTATATTAATTTATATATAATAATTATATCACACAATATTATATATTACTCTTTCAGTTGCACAACTTTTGCACAATATAACCCATTGAGACTCACTCGGCAAACACAATACTGTAAGTTTCACACTTTACAATGCATCGTGTTCCATAATTTAGAGACAAATGTAACAAACCGTGGTAAAATTTTTAAACGCGAGTGTATCGAAATCAAAAGCTGACACCTGTAATTATCCAAGCGCGGCATTCTCGGAAATCCTTCATCTACAAATCGCGCGAAAAGGGAATTTGTGCCGGTCACTGGTATAATAACTTCAGGCAGTAATCCGCAAACACGAGCACACAGCCACGCGTGAAATCCTACGCGTACATGCACGTATACGCGTTCCAACGTGGTATTCGTCGGTTTTAATTGTGCGCCAGCGACACGCAGAAGAACCGAGCGAGAGCACTCGTGCAGCCACTCCTCACGGTCCCGGTAATTGCTTATTCGTTTGCTCTTTGATTCATAAGCAAATTAATCTTATCCTTTTCTCGTATCAAAGCCATTAACCAATCTCGTCGCGTTACTGCCTCTTTCTCTCTCTCTCTCTCTCTCTCTCCCGTCTTTTTACCCTAAATGTCACCCTTCGTTTAGGGTGTGCTCTCCCTCTTAACCTTTTCTCTCTTTCCTTACGAAAACCCAGTCACCACCAAAATCTCTCTCTTCCTCGCTTTCCCCGTTCCTCCCTTAACGTGTTCTCTCCTCTCGAACTAACACAATTACGCGGATCTCCTTGAGCATTCATTAAGAAAAAAAAAAAAAAGAAAAAAAAACAAAGAAAAAGGAAAAAACCTGTAGTGGTTGAGGGAGTTAACCCCGGGGGCGGTAGTTACGATTTTGTAGGGTTAGAATCACCCTCGGGTCCGGGGCCACCCTCGAGTGTCATTCAGGCCGGATTAATAGATACGTTGGTTAGAGAGACGTTCGGCGGTTGGGGGGTGGAACGAGGAGAAACGGGGGTGAAACGGAGCAGCGTGGCTGCTCTAGAGAGGCCCCAAGGGTGCTCCGTGGTGGGTTCAACGGAGAGAGAGAAGATGCTGGAAGTAATGGCTGTTGACAAGCTGCGACGGGGGATTAGGAAGTGCTAATTGAATGTTTAGGCAACGAACGACAATAGCGTGCACGCGGCAATTTATTGCCTCGAGCCAGCTAGATCTATCTCGCGTGGACGAAACTACGCTCGTTTGGCCGTTCTCGCGGAGATGAGCGCAACTTATCCTTGATACTCTAACGTCAGAGGTGAGGAAAATCATTGCAATTACGTGAAAAGATTTTACTGCAAAAGGCTCGAGTGTTGTTCGTACTCAACGTACTATTATTTCGAAAAATCACGCACGAAAATACAAATGAAACGTTTACTACGGAGAAACGAATTATTGACATGGTTCAGAGTTCGTTTTGCCCTTCGCTGAAGGTATATCGAAACCAATTGGCTTGCCAGGCATGTGATAAATTTTCAGCTTGTGTTTATACATATGTCCGAGAATGGATTAGGCCGCGTGAACGTTTCAAGGCAATAGAAATTATGTTTACACGAACATTAAATTCGTGTTGTATTTGCGAATATTTATTACGTAGTAACTTAGTGTGCATGGTAATATTTGGCGAACTTGTCGATGTGTATCCACTTCACGGATTTGGATGATTTTTAAATCAACGTGTTGTAAGATGTCGACATTTTAAACAACGTTTCCTGCTTGTAAATGTGTCTATAGCAGTGTATGCATTAATATTAGTATACAATAATAAAGCCAAACCTGTCTAATCTTTTGTTTACAGTGAAGGTAACGTGCGACGATGACGAACGTGTTGACTATGTTTATACTCGCGAGACAGGTCTCAACGTGTTTTGTTTCTCGCGAATGTCTCGGAACCTAGATTCGACCGCATCTTACATGTATACACAAGAAGAATTGTTTAAAATGTCGATTTCTCCCAAGCTTGACCACAGTATTCAGTAAATGAATTTCAATTAATAATACGACGTCGCCATCAGACTCAAAGATATTTCGGATATGGTTTTGAACATCTCTACACTCTCACGAAACATACAAACAACAAAGATGACCGATATTATCGGTATGAAATGAAACTCACCTCATAAAGTGGCCGGCGGCTCGTTGGTGCAAGTCCAGCTCAATTTTGCTGCCGTGGTTGAGACTCTCGTCTCGTCTGGTCCCCAAGTAAGATACGTCAGTCGGAACGGAAACCAACAGAATAACCAAAGTAAAAGCAAGTCACTGCACTGCCATATCAGGCCATCCACTGTCCCAAAAGAAATCACTATGCTCCACGGTTCAAACACTTTCCTTTTTCCCCGATCCTGTCTACCGATCAGACATTCCCGTCGCGACACTGGACACGGTCCAACGGCATCTTTCGCGACCAGAAGGGAAACGGAACAATCGTTAGGTTATCGAGCGCGTGAGAAACACGGGGAACGGCTGTCGCGTCCGGAAGCGACGCACGAGGACGAGCACGACGTTCTCAATCTACCTCCGCGAACGTTAGTTTTGGGAGTGTGCACGCACGAGTCGACTCCTGCCGCCGATCCATGGACTTGGCGCACAAGTCTACCCCTACCGACGAGATCCACAGGCGAAAAGAGCGGGGAAGCCAATCGGGTGTTGTTGGAGGCGGAGCCAGCGAAACAACCGCGGTATCTCTGAGCCGTTCGGTTGGCTAAAATCTCGAGGTTGTCGATAACGAACCATCCTGCGTTCGTCCATTCTCCCCTCCATAAACTGCTTCGTGCTCCTCTTTCGTGGCTTCAATTTTCTCTCCTCGTCCACCTCTACCTACTCACCCTCCCGCGTTTCTCCTTGTTTCGCCTCTCTTTCCAGGAACTCGCAACCGCCACGCGAGAAATTTCTTCCTGAGACAGCTGGTCACCGGTCTTTCTCTGCAAAAATTTCGGAGTTTAGGAACGTGAGCATTTCCCCCACTTTTTTTTTTTTTTGGAGTAAATGTTTTTTTTTCAGAGCACAAGTTTGGAGTAAGAAGAGAAATTGGGATTAGGGGATGTTGGAGGGGTGATGGAAAGCTTGGAACCTTCACGATATTTTTGTGCATATGAAATTAGTTCTTGCGGGTGGATCTACAGTAGTCCTACATTTCCTATAAACGCGTGAAATAAATAATGATTAGCTTACTTGATTTTTACCACATTTCAGAAGATTACTGCCTAATTTCCTCCACGAAAACAATTATACACTCAACTCTAAAAATTAAATGTTATCCATGCCAGCGCTCCAAAATGTTTTTCACAGCTCAACCAAACCTCACTCGTAGGTTTTACAATAATTTTTTATCCTCGTTGTAATGGAGTCTAGCCTGTTTACGTCCGTGTAATACACCGTGTATCGTCGTGGAGGGGTGGGTCAAACGCTCGCAGGAAACAGAGATGGAAAACTCGCAACGAGACCGAACACGTAGCAAAAGAGAAGGAGAGAGAGAACGAGATGAATCGAGGGTGGGCGAGTTAGAACATGGAGCCAGGTAGAGTAGCTACCACCACCTCCGCGAGCACCGACCACGGGTACCAACCGATCCAGCCCATGCGTGGTGGGGACATCGTTGAAGAAGGTGGGACGATTCGAGATGGTGGCCGTTGGTATTGCCGAGTCGAATTCGAAAGAACGCTGCTAAGAATGGAAATAAGAAGGTGACTTCTCTCTTCGATACCACTCACCGTTTTCCTCTCCCCCTCTTAAAAATACCAGTTCCACTACCCCCTTGGTTCGCCTGGTAGACCTTGCTCCGGCGGCGGTGTATAGTACCTTTTCCCTCGCTCGGCTATGTTTCTCTCGCTTCAACCGAAGAGGAGGATATTGTGCTTCGATCTACGAGGCAACTCGCTCTCCTCTACAAAATGGTAGCTCACGGCGTTTTGCTCTTTTAAGCGGTTGGATAGCGGGGGGTTTCCACGTACTGCACCCCCCTCGGCGCGCACGGGGAGCGTGTCGATAAGTGTGAGCTACGAATAGCGATAGTTCCCGGAAACTCCACTATATGGCACGCGTAACGAAGAATGGACCTCGTGGTTTCACGGGGAAGTTGCATTTGGGGGGGAGGGGGTGGTTATTTTTGCAGTCTGTTGCTTTTAAGAGATCTATGAGAAGAAAAGTCTGTGACTGCTGTTTATAATAGGTAGTATTCGAAGAGATTTTTTTCGAAATTCCGCACGTAATGGTGCAATTACTTTAGAATGGACGCAAATATAGTAGGATCAAAAATATTCAACACAAAGAAATTATACAGTAGATAATTACCGAACGTTACCGCTTACTCTCGCTTCGTAATGAAAATTCTGAAGTTAAACTTTAAGTGAGACAAGAACGAATGATAATTGCAGCCAAAAAATGCACGAACGTCTCGAATTTCAAAGGCACTGCTCAAATCGAGGATCTCGGACGAAAGATCGGAACAGTCGCGACGTAAGTGACGAGCGATGAAATCGCGACAGACAGGCACGATCGAGCGATTTCATCGTTTCCACGTACCAGTGAAAAGGTTCCTAACTGACGGCGCGAAGTGGCGTCGATTACAAAAGAATTTATAGACCGTCCGTTTTTCTCTATAGACACTCGATGCCACCCTCTCTCGCGTCCATCGATCGCCTCTTGTTTATTCCCAAGTGGCGCGAGAGGGTGAGAGGCGGGCCAAAAGAGGGGACCGACGCGTTTCGGGACCCCCATTCTCCGCTCGCTAATCTGATAATTTCATCGACACTGATCATTTTCTGTGCGACCAACGTTCGTCGGACTCGACGATCCGAACGATCCTGTAAACAGAAATTATATTCGATCCGGGGAACGAGCTCATGCGGAGATCTCGCCGCATTAAACGCGATGATTCGCGTGACTCAGCCAATAAACGGTGTTGTCGAAGCAACAGCGTGCTCGTTCGGCTCTTTTCACGCGTAAAAACGTAATTTGCCCGCAATTTCCGTGGAAAATTGTCGCGCGGCCCCGTTGTTAGGAACGACATTAGCGGCGGTCATTGATTTGCCCGTACGAAGGTACAATTGCCAGTCCGTGGACGAGCAAATTTCAACGTTCCTTTAGGAAGAAACGATCGAGTCGCGTAGAGTTGCGTTGTATAGGCTGTTTGATGGATTTCTTGGAAAATTAAACTACTTGATATGCCTTTTCTTTGTATTGTGAAACATATGTACAAGTGAAATAATATTCTCGTATGATTAAAATATTGTAAAATAAATACTAAAATCCCATTTCATTTTCCATTCCCCATATTCTGTTCACCTATTTTCCAAACAATCTCCAGACAGATCCAAAAGATCCATAGTGTTTTCCCCTCAAAAAGTCGACGAGAAATTTCTCACTCTTACGACGACGATCGATCGAAAGAAAAATCCCAATATCTTGCTAAACGATCAAATCAGAGACTCGGTAGGATGGAGAGACTCGTGGAGAGATTCGCGGCGGTGTTTATCACCGACGAAGATTTATTTCCCCTGTTTCCACGGGCACGCAGCACGTGCTGACTCCCCGTAGCACGGACCAGGGTCCCGCCGATATTGTTGTACGCGTCGTGGAACATGTAACGTATGAATATCTAATGCACCCCATCCACAATTAAATTCGGACAATATGTTTTGTTTCGAGAGGGGCCACCACCCTCGAAGTAACCCGGGAGGGGTCTCCCCGGCTGTGAATCAGGGACCTTTCCCTTCGGGATCCACCACCGTTGAATAACGCCCCAAGTGTAAATCTCACGCTGTACACGCCGATACGACGAGAGGCGATAATAACTTTCGGGGCAAATCGCGCCAGACCGCAGCCTCTCCAAATTGTCTGCGCTCCACTGAAATTCAACTTGTCGACGGATGATCGTTCGCGATTACTGCCGAGGACGGATCTTATTAATGGTTCGGTCGAAGGTTAGAGATGACGTAATTTCGTCACCGGCGGATGCGAGGATTCTTGGAAACGTAGGAAAGTGGCACTCGATGGAAATTGGACGTGCTTCGGTTGTTTGCGTTCTAGTTGTTCCAAGATCGACGAAGAACTCTGAGAACAGGTGGACGTGGAATTTGAAATGTTCGCGAGACGAATTTGGATTTGGGGAAAGAAAATGTTACACTGTAGCATAAATAACAAAGAAAGTTAATTAAATTTGAGAAATATAGACGAACTCGACGTGTTTTCGTTCTTTTCAAATTGAATATTTAGGAAATTTAGTGTTAGTAGACTGTGGATTTTGGATATATCTGTGTAATTTAAAAAAATATTGGCAGGGAATGGATTTAAATCTGCAGGGAGACTATCGTGTTAAAGATTGATGCGTTTTAGAATCGACGAAGGCTTTCGGACATGTGTAACTTCAAATACTGATACAAAACGAATTTGTGAAATTCAAACCAACAGGAAGAACATCGTATTATAGATCGCAGAAAATATATCATATTATACGCACATCGAGTAAAAATTATTCGTTGAATACACTTGAAACGAGGCATAGTTATTACATATTACCGTTAGAGCCGTATTTCATACTACAATCTGTAAAAAGTTACATTCAAAGCGAAACCAGTTACAAATCACAATCTGTTCGCCTCGAGCGAACGTGCCATTATCAGATTATCTATCTAAAATCGTCAATGTTCCCAAAAACAGATTCCAAGTAGTCAGATTGAAAGACTGCCATAACTCATTTTAATCTTGTTCCTGAGAAAACTTTCTGTTTCTTTCCCTGAACAGCTCTCGACTCGAATCCTCTTTATTGGACACAGAGACAAAAACGTTCTGACAATGTGATTTTCAAGTGTCTTCTTTATTCCGAGCAATAATGAACCATCAGTTAAGAGAGTACATGGACCTTCGAGCTATCAATCGTGTCGAGGTCAAGGATAATCTTCCTCTTCGAAGGTAGAAACAACCATGTCACTTTGTCGTATTGTTTTTGCAAAATCTCACAGTTTCGAGTCGTCTTACGAAGGAGAGCCTACTGCGAGACAAAAGACGGTCATCAATTCTCGTTCTGCGAGAAACACTCCGATCAATTTTTCAAACGAATTACTCGCGAGAGAGCTAGAAACAGAATTTTATTAGAAAATTTTCTCTCGGAGGTCGAGGGTTGCCTAGGGCGAAAGTAACCACCCGCGAAACGAGAGAGCAGTTTCGATTTCGTCGTCAGCTGATCTCGGAATCGGCGATGGTGCTCGAGGGATTGGCCTTGCTTTTTGCAGCATTGTCTTTTTCGTTTGGCGGAGGAGCAGGTGTCGCGAGAGATAAGCACAATGGTGACAATGGACGACCACCGGTAAAACTTAGCTCGTCGAAAAGGCCAGGGTTGAATTGTCGGCGCGCAGCGGGCCGTCCTTTTTGCCGTGTTGCTCGCCCGGTGGCACGCTTGTTTCCTCCTTTGGCTGCCATCCGACCAGTGAATAACTTGCCCGTAACGATTTAATAAAAATGAGCTGCTTTCCTGTTTTCTATCGCACCACCAGTCGAGTAGGAGGAACCACGCTGTCTCGGAATTAGGATGAGAATGCTGGTATTAGAGGTTTTGGCGATTTGTCGAAGTTTGAAAAATAGAAGAGCCTTTGGTAATCGGATTATAGTCTTGGTTACTTTCCTCCCCTTTGGAAAGACATTGGTTTAACTGATGGATGAGCTCGTCCGCAAATATTTTTCTGAATCTCGTCAAAATCGATGATTCGGACTTCGGTATCACTCTCGCGCTTTAAATACTCGCAAAATTGAGCCTTCAAAATTCCACTGTGCGTCACTTGTTCATACCAGGATTGCGCGGTACGTACACTGGCGTAATGTGACGCGACGCGAAAGACCAAGCGTCCGTGTCTATATTGTTGATCGAGAATCGGCCAATTGTCGATTGTGATCCTTCAGAGGTGGTCGTTCGCAATGTGATGATCGGTTTGCTCGTTTGCCTACAGGTACGTTCTGTGCGGGGCTCGCGGTCCGCCGCGAATAATTAATAACAATCTCGGCTGACAAATCTCGGAAGCGGTGGCATGTGCTACGCATCAAGCTGGAACAAAGGTGAACAGGAGGGTTAATGGCCGGCTAATGCTCGCGCTTGAGCCCTCTAAAAGCGTCCGACGGTGGCCCCCAAATTCGTTGAAAATCGTTCCACCACCTACTTACATGCGAATTTGCACCTACAAAAGGATCTATCCGCTCTCCCATAGCCAAAGAACGGACGTCCGTATGTTTTTCTCCGTTATTATGCGGGGGCAAGAGCTGCGTTGAAGCGGCCCGATCAACCGGAAGTGAAGCCGTCGCCATTCTTTGGCGAACAGGCTGTTCGATCACATTTCGCACAATGGTCGATGGTTCTCCGACGAACGAGCATCGTTTCGTTCTCTCTTTTTTTTTTTTTTTTTTTTTGAGCGAGAAAAGGTTCAAAGAGGGTAGGTGGACAAACAGGGATGATACTCTTTCTTTCGGAGTTTGAAGGTACGTTGTTACGTTTAACGTCGAACTGAATAGGTAAGAGAGACTTAGCTTCGGACTATTGAAAGGAAATTCGAAGGGTTATGAGAGTTCTCTCTGTGGTTTCGATGGACGAGATCGTTGTTTAACGAGACTGTTGCGGATTCAATGCTTATCTTCGGTTCGGTTGCTTTGTGTCGGGCATAATGCCTGTTAGAATGTGATCTCGTCCGCTTTCAATAAAAACACGCGGACGATAGTTTGTGTCTGATGGATTACGCGTCGAAGACTGTCGTTTGAAAGTTTGTACACGGAGGAAGGATCTGTACTGTGATTATTGCCTTTGAAATCATTGTTTCGTAAAGGAGTTGGATGCCTCAAAGATCTGCAAATTAACCAAAGACTCGGGTGTTGTTTCAACGTAACTCGACGAACTATTAATGCCGTCACGGCGCGAAGTAGAAATCTGATTCTTGACGGGTTAACGAGCACAGTCTCGGTCCAAGCAAGGATCTTTCCCCTTATCGGTTCCAGTTTTCTCAACGTTGCGTTTCGACGAGCTCGGCGAGAACAGGAGGCGGTCGAAGAAGGGGTGGCCGAGAGGCGGGAAGACGAAGCAAGAAGGAAAAGAGAGTGAGAGGCGAGTTCACCTATTTTCGCGGTACGGTGCGCGAAGAAAAGGGCCGTGCTTGCATCCGCGAGAAACACAATGCAGCGGCGAATAAACCAGACGAATGGCGGCGACGACGACGACAACCACGCCAACAATGAGGAAAAAAATCTTCGACTCTCCCGCCCCTGGCAGCCGCGAACACCAGCCAGCGCAGCCTCTCTTCTTCTTCTTCTTCTTCTTCTTCTTCTTCTTCTTCTTCCTTCGGCCGCACTCTTTCATGATACGTGGAATTGATGGATGAGAATACGACGACACGAATACAGAATACACCGCCGGTTGGTATTCCCAGCGCGGAATACACGACAGCTCTCAAGCTTTTAGCCCAGGCAAATAAATCGCGGGTTGCACGGAGGCGACGTTCCTGGATAAATTCCCGTCTCTCTTCTCTTCGATTCTTCCGCCCTCTCTTTCTTACAGCCTAGCCTCTCGCTCTCTTTCTTCGCGTCGTCGACGGTTTTTCTTTCGTTCGTTCGGCACCCCCATTCGCGCCCACCGCCACCAGCTGTGACACCTTACGGCGCTGACACGTGTGCCGCCTACTCGAGAAGAATTCCACATTTGTGTACGCCGAGCTACACGTTCGTCGAATTTTCGGTCGAGGGAGTGCTCCCTGTGCATCGAAGTACAATATGTCTGTTGCGCCGAAGAATTAGTCGCGGCAGGTTGGTGATTGGTTGGCGCTATACTTGTGAAACAAGGACGGATATTTGGGAATTGACGCTAATTTGCGGAATCGACGAGATGCGTCAAGAGTAAGAAGATTAAGGAATATAGCGCGATTGTGACTGGCTCTAGTTAGTTTCACGTTCATTTGAACCACGTCTATTAATTAAAATTAATTAATTATTAATTAAAATTCAGCAAACAATACAAGACCAGAAGTAACCTATCCACTTTTCTCAACTCCCAACTGTACTTTCTGCAATTACTTTACACTTTCCATGATTATTTCTTGTTAAACAGCCGAAAGAGAATTACACGCCAAGTCTCCAATACATTAGGTTGGCCAAAACTGCGTTCTTTTTGCGTGTGAATTTTTCCATAAGAAACAGAAGCTTTATTAGACAATATATATTGTTCGATTACTTTTCGATTTTCCATTTTAAAATCAGGCTGGAACAAACGATTATTAACGAGATCGTGTACAAGTTCGAACAATCAGGTATCAGACTACGTTTGCGGTTTAGAACGAAGTTAGTTACATTTCGAGGTATTGTGGCGCGTATTTTTTAAAACGAGCTCAACAGCGACGACGTTAGAAAAGAAGAAAGAAAAAAATAAAATAGCGGTCGCCATAAAGATCTTGTTGTACATAAATTAAAATAAATAGTTATCGTTACAGCGTTAAATGTTGTAATATGTTTGTTAAAAGGAGCAAATCTCCTACGTAGTATACGTCCATCTGTTAGAAAAAAAAAAACGCAATTACTTTTCGGCCAATCCAATAGTTGTCCGTGCGCCATTAGATCGGCGAATAAAGAAAAATTGGCGTCCGTTCGCGTGCAGGTGTATCCTCAAAGGAGCGAGCACGCGTGAACCAAGAAAGAAATCCCGGATAAGCCGAATTCGGGACTCGTGGGATGGCTTCTCTTCGACGGTCACTCGGCTACGTAATACGTAAAACGTCGGTCGCGCGTGTGTCCGTCTTTTTGTGCGGGCTACGGACTCTCGACGATCCGGATTCTCGGGCAAAATTAAGCTCGTATCCGGCGGGATCCGCTTACGACATTATCGAATCCTACGGCTAGCCATCTCTTCGTACTGGTTTCTCGCGGATCCGTGCTCCTGTGTTCGCGTACTCTTTGTCCGGCTGCTGAAGAGAGCCGAAGAGGATGTCGTCTCTCGAAAATCGCGATAATGTTCACTTTGCGACAAGACGGTGAAATTCGAGTGTTAATTTCGTTTATACTCGACCGAGATTGTACGCTTCGAGTGACGACGATTTCGTAGAGAGGTTCAAATTATCTTTATCTTTTTCTTTTTACGTTGCAATTCGATTTCGAAACGCGTTCCACTCGATTAATAACAATTCGATCGAATCTACATTTCTCTATTTTTATTTCTACACTTGATTGTTCGACGCGACATGAACATTAATCTTCATGGAAACAAGATACACGACATCAGCCATTAACAGTTGAAAAATGAAGAACCGAACAGAAAATTTAATTTCCACTGCTCAAGCAGGATTCTACCTAACCGTACTCTCCGATCTAGCTTAATCAACACGAACCCGCGGTAATCAAGCAAATACGCACGGTACTTTTCAACGATCGGCGGAGCAGCGCGCGATCTTCCTGAACAACGCGCTCCTGAAAATCGTTTCGCCGATTCCAGAGTCCCTGGCAGCGAACCGTCAGGTTGCGAGGAAACGCAGAATAAATACGACACAAGGGTGGCTGCGCTCCGAATTGGAAATGCCAATTTTTTTTTCCCCCCCATCGGCACAATGCCGATTCCGAAAATATCCGAGCCCCCACGGTGCCGCGTCCCTCTTTCCTCCCACGAGTTTCGCTCTTAGCCCGCGAAACGAACGAAACGAACGAAACGAAAATGCAAATGGCAGGGAGCAAATGGTGACCAAGGATGCATCCCGGTGCTTCTCCCTCCCTCCCCTTCCCCCCGCCGGCCTGTCCTAGTCGATGCGACGCCGAACGCGGAAAACCGTGGAACGCGAACCGGTGCACGACAACAAAACGTCCCGGCGGCGCTTTCACCGCGTTTACCGTCCACGTACATCTCCTATTTTTTTCCCCCTCTGCATCGGAGGGGGGAAAATCCGATTCACCGGGGTGCCTCTGTATTTCTATTCCACCTCTCTGGTACGTACGTACACTTGCAAACGCATTACGCCACGTACGCGTTACACTTGCGCGTAGGCGACACGTTTCGTGTACGAGTGTACGTGCGGTCTGCAGTACGTTTGAGTAGAACGCTGTGTCTACGTGTATACGTGTGTGTGTGTGTGTTGGAATGTGTGTGCAGGCAGGACGCATCTCGGGACATCTCATTACGCGCGAAGAAAGGAAGTCGAAGCCACCGGAGAGATCCGCATCGCGGCGCTCAACGGCTGAAGGATCTCCTCTACTATCATTTAGCCGCGGCACAATGGACAAGACCGTCTGCTATCCGATTGTTTGGCTACATTTCTTTTTCTCTTCTTTTTCCCGCAAGAGAGGAAGCGCGCGAGGGGGGAGAGTCAAGCCGAGAGTCAGTCGATCGCCAATTGACTGACGTTATCGGGCCATCTTCCAGATTAGGAAGATCGCTTAGGAAAAAAAAAAGGAACGTTCTACGTGGGGGATAGTACACTCTGATCCATTATTCTTTGAACAGGGATATGTATTGGTTCTCCTAGCAATTCCACGGGTAAGGGCTGGTGTTTGGACCAGAAGGTCCGCTGGTAAGAAGTTTCTCGTGAAGTGTGTCTCGCGGTGAGGGTAGATTACGGGATTCTCGTGGTAGCTGGAACGGAATAGAGATTGGTTTCCTGCGGCTTGAATGTATTCGGTTCGGAAGATTCATCAAGTTGGACGAAAGAGAGTACTTCTCGTATCCTGTTGCAATTTCGTCACTCTCCTCCGCGAACGTATTACATTTACAACTGTCATTCTCACCTTTGTTTTGTTCTTGAAATCAAAGGAGAGAAAGAGAAAGATTCTTACTACTTGCAAGCTCACTTACACCTCTTCCGATCGAGTACGCGTTCTTTAAACTCGATCTGTGTAACAAACGAAATTAGCAATTCTACGAGCGAACGAGTCGACCGATCCTCCGAGCAAATAAGATTAGAAAACCGGGGTAGGGGGAGGGAAGGAGAAAGAGAGAGAGAGAGAGAGAGAGAGAGAGAGAGAGAGAAGGAGGAAGAGAGAAAAGATCGACGCAGGGGTCGGAGCGGAGAGCCACAAAGAGCCACTGCAAAAGAGAAGACTTTACCGGGTCGTTGCACGCTTTTCCGCGAGGATCGAAGCAGATAAGAGATCTACCGAGAGAATAACCTTCCCTTTTGTGGCGGGTCGAGCGACCGTGTTCCTGCTTATGCCTCCCCCCCCCCTCCCCGCCGTTCGACGATTTAAAGTTACACGTACGCGCGAAATGTGTGTACGCGTCGGATAATCCGATCGTGGACCCATTGTTGCGGATCGGCTCGACGCCCACCGTTCTCCGCGCAAAACTTTACCGGCTACGCCTCTCTTTCTCTCAGTTTCCCACCACTTTTCTTCTTTTCTCATCTCTCTCTCTCTCGCTCTCGCTCTCTCTCTCTCTCTTCTCTTCTCTTCTTCGCGGTCTATTTTAATCGGTAGCCATCCACTCCCGGGGTTAACGTTCAACGTTTTTCGATCGTAATCCCGTTACTTCCGCGGATCTGAGCCTGGTTGATTCGCGATACGCCGTTTCGAGCGTCATTCTCCGGGGTAAATTAAGCGTGGATGGTGTTCCTCTCCGACGATGGACGACCGGCGAGATAAGGTTGAAAAATCGCGAATCGACAAATCGAGAGGGAAGGCCTTCGTCTAAGAATTCTTGCTAACGGCGGAGAGAGCTTCGTAAGGGAGAAATTGGAATTTTTGATACGTTTCATCGATTACGTGGTAAGGACAATTTACTCGAAAACACAAAGAAATCTTCACGAGCGGAAGTTTTATACGAACGTATTTATCGTAGTCTAGCTTTCAAATCAATTATCGATTTCAATCTCGATTGTCAATTATGGAAGTATCTTTGCTTTGGAATTCTTTTAATGTCTAGAGTGATTTACAAAAATACTTGAATATTTATAGAATCGTTTTATGAATACGCGCGTAGTATATCCTACAACTGCGAAACTTTTTGAAATTATAGTTTTCTCATTGTCACTTTAATTTCTTAATATCGACTCATTCTGCCTGCACATTTCTGTTTGAGTAATTGTCGCAAATCGATCGTTGTTCAAATACTGATGGAGCAAAACTGAACACCACATGTATGAATTTTTAACATTAATAATATTTTATCGAGCATTTGTTTGTAGAATACAAAAATATATGTTTGCAAAATATGTGCTGTTTTGTAGGATGTTTTAGCTTTCTGGAAATGATTTTATGACCTTGTTACCATCATTATTCTGACAAATGCAAATTGTTTTTCACCACAGTTTATTTAAATGAGAAATTGTTAATATTTTAAACTGTTACAACTTTGTTAAAAAAGATCATACAACAATCTACTTGGTCTCATTTTAAAACGTAAAGCTTCTGTTTTCACTATCCTAAATTCGTTTTTATTTTCCAAGATATTTCAGTACTATGTAGCAAATAGAAAAGTGTTTTCTCTTAAAAAAAAGAAAATTGTAAAAGCATTGAAAAATCCAAATTTGTTGTACGTTATTTTATTGAACTTTGAACAACAGGGATTCAAAAAATCCCAACACTTTGTCATCTAATCTTAATGTTCAAAGTACAATAAAATTGTAAAAAAATAAAAAGATAAATCGTACAGCAAGTTTCAAGGAATCGTTGTAAAGAGAAAACTTTAATTTTCAAAACCATAGTGGATCGAGTTAAAAATATCATTCAATAGTTTGAAGTTTTTACAATTTTTGAGAATAAAAGTACTCTTAATTTTCCACCCACTACGTGATGTAAAAATATTTTTGCAAGAGAACGGTCAAAGTAGAAGCTTTACGCTTTAAAATGAGATCAAGTAGATTCCTATATACGTAGTTTTCTTCCACGAAGTTTAAAATATCGACAATTTTTCAACATTATGCGTTCAGTTATGTTTCTTACTGTACATAATATACTACTCAGTATGCATCGAGGTACGCCATAAAAGCTATTTATTTGTGTATATATTTGTTTCGAGTAGAGCGTGTTAACAAAAACTTTCCACGATAATTGTCCAAACACTTTCACAATTCACTACGTGAATCACTGTATAGAGAGGAATGCCTCTGTTCCATCGAGGGGTTAACAATCGACTAGCTCGATTGAATGGCCGATGGTTCCCGCCAAAAACGAAGAGGAAATACTGAAGGCGCCCAGCAGTCTGACCGATGGCATTGGGAAAACGCGTGGGTTTGGATTTTCAGACCATTAGACCGTTTCTACCCACAGACTTGTCTCGTTCGACCAGTCACCCTCAATGAAACCTAACACCTTTCAGGCACCTCTCCTCCGTTACTCGGACGGAAACACGCGTGGAAAACGTGTGGCGTTCGAGAAAGAAAGAACCGAGGAAGGGAAGAAGGTGAGACCACGCTCGCAGGTAGTTCGAAGATGTTGAATACAGTGAAAAGACGATTCGTGTCACGTCGAGAGGGCAGGTGTCAGTCCGTGAAACGGCTACCACGTATGAAAAGCACGCCTGAACGCGTTCGAACGATTAATTTTTGGTGTTTCGGTCGTGATTTCGAAGAAAATTCGTAGAGCATGGGATTCCTAGGACCATTTTTGGCGTGATACAAATGGAGATGAAGATCGAAGATCAGAAGATTCAATTGACAAGTACACGTAAAGTCGAGTAATTGTAAATTTATTAAATTTATTTTTCATTTTTTTTTTCTATAATTTTCTTTAATTTCAAAATTCTTCCTCTGCCGACACCATATCCAAATATGATGCACGATTTCTAGTTCCAAACCACGAAAGAACAGAAGAGAAGATGTAAGTAGAAATTAGCCGAATTTACGAAATTACCAAGTACTTGCCCAACTGGTAAATACACCCAGCAACTTTCAATCGATCGCAATCGACGATCCACGCTTGAGAAGTCAAAGGAATCGTCGGCTACCGTCTCTCCCAACTTCAAAAACGCTCTCCAACGTCCATCGGTCAACGTACGTACTCAGTCAACGTTCTCAAACATTCCCACGCGACGTCGAACGCTCGCATACACGGAAGACAAACCTGCGACAATAGAGATATTTTCCAAATCGAGAAAATGGTGAAAGAAGTGAAAAGAGACACGGAGGTTGAAGACGCGGACGAGCAGGCGACGAGAGGAGGGAGTGACAATGCCGGTAGCAGCAGGTAACAATGGCTTAAGCTCGCTTCCTACAATAAATGCTGCAAAGGGGCCGCCCTCTGTATCCTCTCGTTCATCCGCGCCTTTGTACACCGGCTTCGAGATCCTCTCGTCTCGCCCGGCAATGGGATTTATTAACAGCACGACGAATTTATTGTTGCCCTGTTAGACGAAACTAAATCTCCGTTTCTTGCCCGTTTCCATTCGTGCGCGGCCAACGGCGATTGCCAAGGAGCTTCCATCTTACTCCTCGGAGCTCGCGTTTTTATCGCCCCCGCGACGATGTTGCCACACTGTTGAACCGAAAGGGGATAACACCTTCCTGCTTTCGTCACCCCTTTTGTCCGGCAAACCGGATTTTAATTGCGTGAACGTGGACTCGATCTGTTTGTGGATAAATTTGGGGCAGGTGATACTGTGTCGAGGATCGGTCTCTGGATAGGGGTCGCTGCGAAAGATGGTTGGACCTTCTTTGTAGGGTATTTGAACGATGATTTACTTTGTCGAACGTTTCATTTTCTTAAACGTTGCAATTGTTTCGATAAATAGAGAGACGAGTCATTGTGCTAAGACCAACAACAATTTATCTCAGCTAAGATTAGTATTCTGATGGCAAATTCTTTGAATCATCGATATCCTCTTCTTTACATATAGAATCACATTCAATCTTAGCCAAAGAATGTACAAACATATATTAAATATACTTTCGTCACTCGATCACACAATTTACTTTTCATCTCTTTTTGTATATAATATTATTAATTTATGTCAGTAGTTGTTAATTTAGACAAGGCCCTTATTAAGTAACTGCAACAGCAGCGTTTCAATTTTTGGTCAAGTTATGTAGTTTACGAGATTACACGATATTTACTCTCGGTTTCGATAATTGGACAATTCGGCATGAAGCCGAATCGATTGACAACTAGTCACAGTTTGATAGTCACCGAGTTAACAAAACCGCAGCACGTGGCAAACTACGTATCATATCTGATCGTGCAACATCCACAAAGCGTTGAACGCGTGAAATTCGGCAAATTTTATTACCTCTCGACGAAGCTCGAGATCGAACGTATTACAGTTCCAAGTTCCCTGGACTCTATAACCCGGCGAGTGATCAAAATTCACGAGTCGCAGAGATCGATCGGTGGAAAAGAGCAGCGTGGCTACGAAGGTTGGAATGTCGCCGAATGGAGTCGAACAACCGTTCCGATCCCAACCCCAACACGCAGAAAATACGTGTCGAATTACCGTCGGGGGAGAACGTTAACGGCCGATTAGAAATTATTCATAGCGTCAGCGGGATCTTCGTACGACGTCGGACGTAAGCGTGCGCGTTACCTGCTCCAACGTCGGCCTCTCTTTCCTCTTTCGTTTTTTCAGGGCAGGGATAGATTCGACGTCGACCAACGGGGAGAGAAAGGAAACAGGAAAGAAAAACCGAACGATCGACAAAGACGGGGGAGAAAGGGAACGAACGAGAGAGAATGCAGGATAAAAAGAGAAAGGAAATCCGTTGGATCGATGCATTTGCATCGGAGGAGTGCGGCTGGAAACATCGATTCGACTCGATTCGATTTCGCGTCCCGCCAGGCCACAGTCACCATCCTCCCCTCCCCCTCCTGTTCCTCGATGAATGGCAATCGAATCGGGGGATTCGAGATTTGTGTCGCGGTTTTGCATGACAGTGGACCGGGGCCCCGTGTAAGCGACATCGAAATGGCACACGCTGCGCCAATCGTCAGAATAGACGATGTCAAATCGTTCGAACCGCGCCAATTTCGCGCTGATTTTACACTCCCGGACCGGGGATCATTGTTCGCCCACTGTTCGCCGCCGCGGACGCTTTGCTCGCTTTCGCCTGCTCCGATTAGCGATTAGCCGCTTCTGGTTATGGACATATGGTTAATCGTTGTGAAAGATGCATTTGCAGATTGTTTCGACACGCCCTGTTACGTTCTGCGAGACGCGCACGATGCTTTCGCTCGATTGAAATTTTAATTTGGCAATTGTTTTCTTGCGACATTGCGAGCGTTTCGGAACGTTGTGAGATTAAGATTGAGAGGCCAGCTGATCTCGAAGAAATCTCGAGAGTCAAATATCGTTTAGTTCAAGGGTAGAAATGTCTCTATTCCTTTGAAATTATTTTCACTGTCATTGAATATCAGTTACAATCTTGTTAAATCTTTCATTGAACGTTTATTTTTGCTCTTTCGCTCGAATTAAAATTACAATCTTTACGTTGAGACTCGACTGGCATCTCTGTTAGCATCGAAGGACAATTTTTACATTACAAAAATCTCCATATTTCTTCTTTGCGCTATTAAGTGCCGTAAAACTGTCAACTCGAAGATTGATAATACAACCGTGGGACATTAATGCGACCTCTCGCATTAAAATTTATAAAATTATCGCGGCTGCACGTTAAAACGTCTGTGTGTGAAACGAAACCGTCGTTTCCAATTAATTAAAACCTCCACGCACCAGCTCCATCGGATTCAATCGGCCACCCCGTATCAATCCACACGGGGTACAACGAGGAGCGAACCCCTCTCGATAAATCGAACGATCTCGATAATCGTAATATCTTTTTTTCCTTCCTTCTTTCTTTCTTTTCGCACAGCGAAATAAATAAGAAGAATCGGCGCTCCTCGCGCGACATCTGTTCTCCCTGGATCTCTCTGGTGCACACGGCCAAACGCACAAAGCGGTCTCGATATAAAATTCATAACCTCGCCTCGGGATCTGGTTCGCGGGGAACGTCGGAGGCGCGGATAGGGTTCGTTAAACGACAGAGGAAAGGCAACGACTCAATCGATCTCCCTCGATCGAGCCGTGAAACACGCCTACCGATAAATAATCGTTTATTACCTCGCCGGCCGACTCGGGAGATCGGCCGTTCCTCCGCCGGGTTTTACGGGCCACGCCTCGATCGCGAGCCAGACACAAAAACCCGACCAGCATCGCGCGACGCGACGCGACGCGACGCAACGAGACACGGGCACGGGGGATTGATTTCGCATTCGTTTGCCGGCTAATAAATCGGATCACCGCCCATCCAGCCAAGCTACCCGGTTGCCCCGTCTCGAATTCGGATGGTAATTTCTCCTTTTACTCCTTTCTCCTTTTCCGCGCGAACCCCGCAGCCAATAATAATAAGTCGCGGAAGGGAGAAAAAGAAAAAACGACCAACGAACTTTTGAATCTGAATGGAAAGCAATTTTCCTTGCGAGCGAACGGTTATCTTCGCGCTGGTGAACTGGTCTTTGTGACGTTACGAGAGAAATGTGACGTAAAATTCAGCGATGGTTGCCAGTACCGTGTTAGAGAATGGCAGAATACGATGATTCGGTGTGTTTGGGGCTCTTGGTGGAGAGATGTATGTATTTTACGTGTGTTGAAGATGATCGTTTTCTCTCGTTGGAGGGGGATGGGAATTTGATTTGAATCGGTTGAGGTATGTTTGTGATAATTGGAAAGTTACTAGATACTAAGTAAACTAAAACTGGATATTAATTTTGGTTGATTCGGATCGTATCAATGTTCCATGGATAAATATATTAACGAAAGATCGTGATTTATCTTCATTTATTTAAAAATTATTTATACCGAAATTAATGTATACTCAAAAATTTGAATCTCGTCAGAATTTTGAACGAAACAACGACGTTCTTAGTTAAATGTTTCATTCCTAATACCAACAATACTAACATATTTATATTTAAAATTGGAAGTTACAATTATCACTATGTTACTCTTTAAATAACTCTTCAAACTTTAAAAATTCCACGATTGTTTAGAAACATCTTTCCGCGATTAACTGCGTGGCAATAACCATCTCGCAAATAACTCTCGAGTTATTCTCGAAATCTGGTTTCTCAAATTATTGCAACACTCCACTCACTTGCCTCGCTGCGAGCCCAGTTTGTCAAACCCAGAAACGCCGCCCACCACTCGACTTCCCGTTGACTTTCGAAACCTCCTGGTAACCAACGTCCATTACTTACCCGGAATCCTGACGGTCCCTTTTCGCCTGGATAACTAGGTGCACGCGTGACAGAACGCTGTTTTCTCCGGGACGACTATTCAACGCATTGTGCCATTACGCGGCGTCCTGGCCGCCGAGACGAATTCTCAAAAACGAATGCTCATTGTAAACCGAAGAAACGGCGAGATTGTCGCGCGTCCTGTTACGACCGAGTCGGCAATGCCGGGGAAAAAACGTCTCTCCGACGACCGACGGGGCTTTAAACAGCCACGAAAGAAAAATGGAGAAGGAGGAAGAATGGACGAGAGGAAGAAGATGAATGAAATAGGTAAGGATACAAGAGAGATAGCTGTGCGAGTTCGCTTCCAGTTGGAAAGGGAAGAACGCCGAAGAAACGAGAGGAGAAAGATGAACGAAATGGGACAAGAGAGAGAGACGGCTGTACGGGGTTTGTCTTTGGTTAGAAAGAGAGGGATAAGAAGAAAACGATAGTTGTGCTGGGTTTGTCTCAAGTTGGAAAGAGAAAGACGAGGTGAAACGAGGCTGGGGATGAACGAAATGAGCAAGGATACGCAAAACGAAAGGCCATTTCGTGACGAAATCGTACTGATTCCCTCTATTCGGGACGAGGCACGGATAGAAAATGGTGAATGGAAAGGGCAGAATGGGACGCTGGTAATAATTTCGCATTTTTCACTTTTCGAGCTGTTGCACGAGGTCTCCTCGAGGCGCGTTCCTTGATATCGTTTCCCTCTGTCGGGAAGAGATTGCCCTCTTGGCGAGGAACAGAAGGGACAAAGATCTCTTTTTGACTCTCTGCAGAGTTTGTTCTCTTAGCTGGGAATTTATGAATACTTTTGAGATTCGGGCAAAGGGCGCGCCGATTATGGAGTGGCGAGAATTGAACGGGCAAATCGGTCGAAAATATATATACCGGTTGTTTCGCGTGGAGAGAATTGGGGATCGTGTAGGTTATACAGTTCGAAAGTTTTTGAATCATCGATCTAACTCTGCGGAGGGCATGAAAGCGAAGCTACATTTGTCGAATTCTTTTTCTTCGAAACTAACGTAGCAAGTAGAAACGTTGGCAAATATTTCGAAGTTTCATTTTTCGAACACAAATTAGGCTTGTATGTTTGTCAACTCTCTAGAATTAAAACTATAATCAAGCTATAAACTTCGCTGGATATATGTAAATAAAAATAGCGCTAAAGGAATAGTTCGTGAATTATCCATGACAAGAACAAACATTTTGAACAATGATCGTTCGTACTTTAAATTTCAGCATCACGAATAAAAATTTACTAGATCTTCGTGTGCTTCGTGTACGATTTAATTTACAATTTTCTCTAATTCCTCGTGTAATTAATTCTTCTTAACTATAAACTTACAAAGTGTGTTTCTACTCACATTAGGTGAAGAAAGAGAGAAAAACGATCGTTGTCGCTGACTCTTTTTCTTCTTCAAGACGGAAAATCTATCAATGGATTTACGGTGCTAATGGCCCGTGACACGCTCCACGCGAGCGTCAATGAAAATTGAAAAAGGGAGGTCGCCGATGAATGGCGGACAGCTTATTACAGGACACGTCCCCATGGGAGAGAGACCAGCTTTTTCGTCCCTTCGAAAAATGACCGAGCACCTTGGTCGAACCTCGCTTCTAACACAACATGTACACAACACAACAACATGCAAATTTTTCTTCTGCATTTCCCCGAAATCTTCCCGTGTCAACAGACCCGAAACACGCCTCGTTTCGAACTTTCGAATTTGAATTTCAACGAGCTCACGTCTAAAAATACTCTCGCTGAAATATGTGAGTACCACTCTTCAACAACATTGGAAATTATTGAAGTGAAATTAACATTGATTTCATTGATACAGAAAGACAAACATGTTGTTGAGAAACAACAAAAGGAAAGATCATATAGGGTCACTCTTCAATTTCTCGTGGTATGTTTCGTTAATTTAGTTACCAATCTCTTTAAGCATAAAAGAGATGCGTCGATAGATAAAATGTCGATCTATTTTCCGATAATGTATTTCCTGCAACTCGACTTATCACCGACTTAAAAAGAAACTTTTTCTCGCGCTACATTTTCGCGGTATTTACCCAAATTTTCGCTCGCACTTCAATTATCAAACGCACATTTGTTCCGCTCTATGACGCGGCAATATTATGTAACTGCGCCATCTACGCATGGTGAGAAAACAGCTCGTTATACTTTTTATTATTTAACTTCATCAGCGGGCGGAGCATAGTCGGGTTCTTTCATTGTTCGATCCCGGCGGCAATCTGCCTTAACTCAGCGGAACCTGTGGCGTGTTACCGAACTCCAATTTTCAAAATGCAATTGCACATGGACGACGCGGCCATTGTCGCGTGTATCGAGCGCCGGTGCGACGTTGTTTTTGTCACTGGCCATTAAATTTCTCTGAAAAGCGCGGCTCGTCAAACGAGGCAAACAAACGTTTCAATTAGCGCTCGCATCGCGCGCACTTTTGCCCGACGGATTCGCCGCGGCCCGTTTTATGCGCCTCTGCACGCCTGTTCGACCGAGTTTTATCATAAATTCCCGCGGCCGTTCGGCCCGTTTGTCAACCGCGTTTTGTCGCGCGCGATAACTAGAAATTATAATTCCGTTTGTTAAATTTAACGCGAAACACTCGCGATTTTTGACGAATGCGATATTTATCTAACGTTTTCCAGATTTCCCGACGCTAGAAAAGAAAATAGGATTCTTCCTTTCGACGTAGCGAAAGATGGGAAACGTTCCAAAATCTATCGAAACCATCAAACTCCATGGTGATGAACAACGCCGATTATATCTCGTTTCGAAGACTCTGAAGACACGCGATTTTTTACAATATAGTGCAGAACATACGTGCGTTCAAATTCAAAGCATTCCAATTTCCTGTCCATCGAACTCTCCTAATTAAAAACTGTTCTAACTAGGAAATGAAGACGACTTTTTTGCCATAAAATATTATCGACATGCAAACAACATTTGAATCGATACAAAACAAATTACAGGCGCGATCGCTCAGTATCAGACAACGCTACGCCCACTCACGAATCACGTGACTTAAATCGACCAATCGTTAATTTTCGTTGCATTAGCGTTGCACCTGAAGAGGCCCGATTTTGGGTTATCCCCGCTAAAATCACTTTGAGTGATAATAAAAATCACAGAACAACCCTCGCAGCCTCACGAACCAACTCCAGCACAATTAATCCTCCCCCATCGTATCGACCAACCTCGAAATCTCTGGACCGCTCGACGACTAGCTGCTCGACGTCCACCGATCCTCTTTAATCTTTGCCGCGCATTTCCTTCGAGCGTGGCGTCGACACCACGAGTTCGTCGCGAACGAGATGGAACGAAAGCAACGCGACGAAGGAAAGACAAAGTGTGCGCGCGATTTAAGTATCGGCGCAAACAACATTTTAATTTGGGAATCCTCGCTCGGTGGCCGATCCGCGTTCCGGCCATTGTCGCCGTTGCTGATATGTAAATAGACGACTAAACCGACTCGGATAATTATCCGTTTTTCCAGCCCCGCGATCTGTTTGTCGGCCACTTCTCTACACCCTTTTCCTCTCTCTCTCTCTCTCTCTCTCTCGTCGGTCCCTAGGATCACTTTTATTCGACGGGGGATATTGGATCGTCCAACGATCACCGGCTAAGGGAAAACTCCGTGGCATTGATTAAGATATTCGTAGCTCGACGTCGCTCGAACCCACACCCTTCTCCGCCTCCTGTGCCGATTTATTTTCCCTCGCGCCATCTTCCGCGATTGTTCGACCGTGCTCGTTGCCACCCGCCGAATTTGCATACCGAATTGATTGAACCGGCACCGATGAAAGCAGAAGAGGATCGGGGATCGAGCTTCTTCTCCTTCTTCCGAGCGTCTTCTTTCCCTGATGGAGCGCCTTCTTTCGCTTCGTTTTGAACGCTCTTCGAGGAGGGCCGCCACGACGTAAATCGCCTAAATTCGACGTTTAATTTACCTTGGAGGTGTCCTCGAACGCGACACCGATTACCGGATTGGATCGGGGGATTGCCGGCTCCTCCGAGATTCGATTCGACGATACCTTCTGTTCGTGAACAATCGACGAAGATATGAGGGACGCGGACGCGGGGCCGCCTCGATTTTCTATCACGACAGCGTGATTATGGCGGTAGCGAGGTACGAATGGCTGGTGGAAACAAGAATTTGTTTGGGGTGGTTTCAGAGATTGAGGCTCCGTTGTGCGGCTCGATTGATAAGCAAGTGTCGTGCAAATTACGGGGATTGGCAGAAGAAGGATTTGAAATCGATTTATTCTCGAAGTTTGAAAGAACCTCGATATTTAGCACCTACCCATGTAGTACTTGGAATATATTTAATATATTCTACTACGTACTGTATACTAACTTTTTACTATATATAATATATATACGTTCTCACACTGATTTACTAATCTGATCACACAAAAATTCCAAAATGTTTACCCAATATCAACAAACTAATGTTTTCTATGATAAGTGTTGAAGTCAAAGCCACTGTACATACATGTTCCAACTAGGTCCAACAGAGCGTAAGAAAGCATGTTTCGATGAATCTGAAGAATAGCCAAAAGGATCTTTCGAGGGGGTGTGAAAGCGACGATTAGCGAGCGGATAATGGGGGTATCCGGGATTATAAGACGGATGTATCTAGACCAATTTCGACGCGGTGACATCTTTAAAGGAGCGCTCGAGTACGGTGACACGTGTTCCTGACACTTGTATACTAACGCAGCCTGCTCCACGCACTCGCGTACGCGTGGGGTCTGGCACGGGGGTTGGTCGAAACTTTCACCTCGAGACTTTCGACATTCTTATTTCACTGTGGTTTTCACCCTGCTTTCTTCGAAACGATGCCCCTGACAGACGTATTTCTCCCCCTCTCTCTCTTTTTTTTCTTCCTTTCTGTTTCTCTCGACGGAATCGCTGAAAATCGTACACACAATATTGAAAACGTTCAGTGTGACAGACCTCGCGTGTAAAATTGTTGGTCGAGAGTTGTGCGATGTTAAACTTCGTTTCGTAGTTTCGTTGTCACGATTTCTGGAGAAATTTAATCACGTCGGATTT
This sequence comes from Melipona bicolor, assembly GCA_030673865.1. NCBI lineage: Eukaryota > Metazoa > Arthropoda > Insecta > Hymenoptera > Apidae > Melipona > Melipona bicolor. The sequence continues at coordinate 776,783 of JAHYIQ010000051.1, read as the reverse complement.
GACGAGATCGAAATTTATATCCTACTTGTAGAATATCACGCGATTGAATGATCTGGGCATCGATTGTATCAAGATGATACTTTCAAATGACATTTCTGATAAGAGAGTATAATGTTTAAATAACCGTGACATGATTTCAGAACGATCTCAAATAATATTCATACGATTTGGATAGGTTCCTCCAATGACCACGTATTCCTTGTTGCAACGAAGAATCATACCAAGATTCAAGAAGATATTTGATAGTATCGTGATATAGTGTTTAAATTGTATGACTTTTGAATAATTTAGAAAGGTTCTCCCATCGCAAGAAATGACGTTCACACGAATCAGAAGATCCTCGTTCTCGTTAGAATCAAGATATGACTCGATGAATATCAATCGAACGAATTCGCCCGACGAGTATCAATCAACAATAGAGTCGTTCGATTCCCGATGCCGTTTTCAAATGAAATTTCCAATCGAACTTCGCTGTCGTTCTCACGGGGAAACGCGTTCGTAACACGAGACCGTTCCTCTGCAATAACATCTTTCCTTTCTTAACGCTCCTTTGGAAACAATTTTCAACCATGTACGTACGCATCTGTCCTGGTAGCAGCGATCGCGAGACGATCGATTATGCAAAAATAATATTTTTTAATAATCAGCAAGTCGACTCAGGTGCACGTGGAAAAGGGATCCGTTGCGACTTTCAAAGGCGAGATCCACTAGACGACAATGGACCGACGAAGAAATCGCATTGTGGAGCAGCAAACGTTCGCGCAGTTGTAAAGTTCGACGGCTCGTGGACGATCTACGATCGAAAGGAAGGTTAACCGAATGAGAGAAAGAGAGAGAGAGAGAGAGAGAGAGAGAGAGAGGAAGGAGGGAGGGAGAAGAAGTCGAGGAAGGAAGAGCCCTTCCACGGGGTTCGACGCATTGTGCCCCGTAAACTGTCTCATTGTGATCCACGTGTGTTACAAATTCCCATTCGTGCCCTTTGGCCGGGAATAAACCCTTTCCTTAATTAGCATTGTATGGAATTCCTATTGGCGAATGCCTGCCTACCTTCTTCCGTGCCTTTCCTCCCCTTTTCGTCCTCTCGTCTCGTTTCGTTCCGTTTCGTTCCTCGGCGGCCGTGATCGGCGGCTGGGTTATCGATAGGTCGATCCGTTTCCCCCGTCGTGTTCGATGTTATTTCAATCACGCGTGGTACGCGGCGGATCAGAAGAAAAGGACATCGGGAGGAGCCCAGGGGTTGCTGCTCGCTGAAAGACGAGCGCGATCGATGCCGAAGGAGAAATGTTACACGAGTATCGTTAGATACAACGTGATCCCGAGGCCAAGAATGCTCGACAATGTGCGAGAATCGCATATATATGCGGGACGTCGGGATTATTAACGGGATCGGGGCGGAATGGAAATCGATACACGGTTTTCGGAGCTGACGCGAGAAGAATGAACGGGGAGGCATGCGTATCTGGCCGTTCGAGCCGTAGATCTCCGGGAAATTAGTATAATTTATTTCATTCGTGGTTGAGGCAATACAATACTGTGAGAACTGTATCACGCAATGAGAACTGTATCGTAGAGAATAAAATTCAATTATCAAACGTGTGCGTGCATTTTCCTCTTAGTACATGGTCGTAACGCCTTTCATACGAAATAGTTGGTTAGGTTTTAGTATGTATAATCGTTTTTATTTTAAAAAATGACCTAACTTTGTGATTTAATTGGACACCATTTGTGTGCACGGTAAACATTTTGTTCAGAAAGAGTGAGTCCTCTCTAGAAAAAGACGAGCTACGTCTGTCTAAACGATTAGAACGCAATAATTTTCATGTGCATTTTACTCGAACATTCCCGTTCAAAATTAAAAATGTACCCGAACAAGTTCTTTCTTGAAATTAATTTATCACTAATTCATACTGCAAAGTACTGACAACACGCTGTAAATATATAATTCAAATAGCAGTGTCAACGTCTGGTTAATCAAAAACCAAGAAAGCAGACGCCGGCTTTCCGCTATCTAAGAAATCCGCTTATCCGTAGACTCGATCGACCGCAGTAGAGCCGGTTATCTATTGGAAACACAATGGAAACACGCGTAACCATCGTTGCCCGATGTAACATCCTGCTAATCATCGTGATTATACGGAGAAGTCGTTCGCGTCTCGTCGATGGACGGACAGCTGGACAGAAATCTCCGTGTCGAGTTGCTTTAACTAGATAGACGTGAATCGTCTCGTGAAACGGTCTGCTCTCGCGCACTCCCGGTCCCCGGATCAAAGCAACACGCTTCCTATCGGGCCGCGTTGGGTGGCACCTCTTGTTCACCGCGACGTACATTAGCAGCTATCGTTTCTCCGCCAAGCGAGATCCGATCTGGCACTATCCTGACGTATCTGACAGTCGGACGAGCCATCAAACTGACCCTGAACGGACCTTAGTCCAGAGGAGGGGAGAGAGAGAGAGAGAGAGAGAGATGTGCTCGTACGATGCATGCGAGACTCGACTCTTCCAACGGGACTATTCCGTCGTTCTTCTTCAGACGAAGAACGTGAGACCGTATTTGCTTTCGCGGATTTTCTCAAGTCAAAGGCCGGAGGATCAGACTCGGACGAGTGAAAGCTGATAAAGGGGACGTGAAGTTGGAGAAAGAGGTGGGAACAGTTTAGAAATTTCCAACGCGACATGACTAAACGTAGAAGTTGATTGAGACCAATGTTGATTTTGGATATTCGTCTATTGTTATGCTTACTTTGGAAAAAAGTATTTAAACATCTTTTCTGCTTTACATCACTCTTAAGGTACGGGATATTTAAACGTGTGAAAAAAGATTTAAACGTCAAAAATAAAATTCAGGAAAGTTTTAACGAGATTGAAGGAAAGGAAGGACATGTTTCAAAATGCGTAAACTGCACAATTTTTAAAAGATCATCTCACGTTGGTTTCTAAAAAGTTTCTCTGATTTATTCCCGCAAATCCTCTCCAGAGGAGAATTGATCCACGATCGGCTAACGCGTTGTGCGGTCGAAACGAGAAAATACCACGGGGGAGGGTAAGGGGAGGCAATCGATGATTCGGATGACAGGGAAGGTGCGCGCGGTTGACGTGACGGTGCGTGGCATCGTTTGAGCGGCAACGCAACACGAGGCGAGAAGATATCCGTACGCTCGCCTGCGCAACACCTGCGAGGACCAATCAGCTACGTCGTTGGACGTGGTGCTTGCGGCAATAAATCAACCGGCACCTTTCCACGTAGCTACGCGAGCCCCGTGGAACGTTATTATTTATGGGTGTTCGTTAGCGTGGCAACAGTTCCGAAACGTGTCGAGCCGACACCTTCGGGACTCTGTGTGGCCCCTTTGGATCCGCGTCGTCGCGTCCGAACCGGCGTGGTAATCACCGTCGAAGGAATCACGATCCGGCCGGTGCATCGAGTTATCGATAACGAACGGGGTAATTTATGAACCGAGCCGCCACTATTTGTCTGCTGATTGGAAATTGTTCGCAGCCACTAGGTTAACCCAACAGCCGTTTTTCCCTACTTCGCTCGGTACATTGTTTCGACTTTCTTCTCGCTTTGAATTGGCTTTGGTTGGCTGAAGTTTGATCGTTCGAATCCTTGGGATTCATAGAATCCCTAGTTACTAAGAATTTGATTTTATTTGACAGTTTAGTACCTTGTAACTTTTTAATTTTTAAAGAATCGACCGATTCGATTGAATACTGATGCAAGTGTATTCTTTTTCTTTTTTCTTGGAAAAAATGAAATGTTTTTGATCCTGTGTTGAAATTGGTTGATTGGATTTCATTTTGATAATTCTAATATCTGATATTGGTTATAGACAAATGCATTTTTATTCAAATGTTAAAGATTTCGTCACTTTTCTTTTAAATCAAGCTCTGCGGAGTTGACAGAAATTAACAGATTCCACGAATCTCACCAAATCTCAGTTGGGCAACCCCTTCTTTCGTAGCGTTAACTCTGTGACGTTAAGTCTTGCGAATTCAGACTGAGCGAGTGAAACCGTCCTGCGAATTCAGCAGTGACGAGAAAAGAAAAGAAAAAGAAAGAAACAAGCGTCGCGATCCAAAGAGATTGTAATTACGACGAAACCGGTGGCAAAACCGTCAACAGACAGCTACGGTGAAAGCAGTCGTTTATTACAAATAATAAACGAATCGTCAATGAGGGAAGCGCGGATCTTCGAGCGAGAATCATCCTTTCCGCGCGAAGAAAAAATTGGCGTACAACCCGGGTAGAGGTACAGCGAGGGGAAGAAAAGGAGGAAGGGTTGCGACGAGAGTTACGAAGAATTCGCGAGGTATCACAAGAGCGAACCGCTTTTTTTCTGTCGCGAGAAAATGGCGCGAAAGAGAGAGCAAACGGAGCAAACCGAGGCGAGAAGAGGAAAAGGGGGTGCGAAATGAAAGGACAAAGGAAATATTGAAACGAAATCTAACGTTTCTATTGGTCTGTCAGCGGCGTCGTGTCTCTTTCTCCGCGCGCCTGCTCTCGTTAGTTGCGGTTTCGCGATGTCGCGGTCGGCGACAGAGGAGTGAACCAGGCGCGAGGAAGACAGAGGTGTCACGTCGGCGAGGTAGTCTGTCGCTTTTGTCTGGCTCGGCGTCAGAGACGACGCGTTTCGCGCGAGCCAAAGCGTATCGCGTCGGGTCGCGGTTGCGAGGGCATCGTCGTGAACCGGGCGAAAAAAGACTCGAACAAACGAGCCGCGAAACGAGCCGATGGAGAAAGAAAGATAATGAAATAAAAAGAGAGAAAGAGAGAGAGAGAGAGAGAGAGAGAGAGAAGGAGAGAGAAAAGGGGTTGGAATACAGAGATGGAAAAAGGGCGGCGAAGAGAGAAGCAACGAAGAAAGGAACTGGGGGTTAGTATTCGACGGTTTGAACGACCTATAGCGGCATCGAGACCTGGCTATAATTACGATATATACGGGCATTACCGGCATTATCGCATTAACGCCGCGGCGACGTATATATACGCGTCGCATTATCCCCGCACCTATGGTGCCCCGGCTGCCTGATGAATATTACGAATAACATTTTGGTTTTGTGCGCGTTGCTGCCTTTTCTTTTCCGCCCGCCGACTCTACACCGTCGCCACCACCCCCTCCCTATCCGGCTGCCACTCTGACAGCCAGAAACGCGCCTAACCGCTCATATATGCCGAGACAATGCCGCGTATATATTCGACGCCTCTTCCCAACCATCCATGCATGGGAGCATACCTGCATCCCGTCTATCCGTACGGCGCAGAGGTACGCAGAAATTCCAAGTCTCAGCTTGGTTTCTATGCGCGGCATCGGGCAAAAGCCTCGCGTCTGTTTCAAGCTCCTGTCTCGCGCTCTCTTTCACGAGGAGCATAGCCTCGTATAGCTTCGGCGTTGACGGCGAATGCCTGCTGCACGAACGCCCCCTCATAATGCCACCTTTATCTCGGCAACTCATAATTAGACCGCGGCTCCCTGAATATCTTTGCTATTCCTCGCAAAAGTTTCAACCCATTTCTATCTCCACCCCTTACTCTCCGCTCTCGCGTGCCCACCCAAGCGAGCTTGTACCTTCAGCTTTATCGCCCGCCTACGTCTACCATCACCCAAACCTCCCTCCCTCCCTCCCCCTCGATGACGAGAGGGTTGACGCGATATCTTATTCGATTGTCTCCGAATGACTCGCTGTCACTTGGTTTCTTCGATTTAAATTTGCAAGATATCTTCGGACGATACCCTTTGTCTTTCACTTTGGACAATTTTTGGAAGATCGTCGAGAATCGATAAACTGCGAAACTTGGTTTCTCTGATACTTTTTATACGAAAAATATTTGTTGCGCGTTGTTTCGTAAGATCTGGTAGAATTGAAGAATTCTGGTAAACGATCTTTAGAGATTCGTAGATTATCTAGAAACGTAATTTCATCGTTGATCTCGCAAAGTCTCGTCCGCCGGTTTCGATATTGACTCTTCGAAGATATTGTGCCATCTCGTCCCTACTTTCCCCCAATTTCACGGAATCTCCATTCACATGGTGCTTTCCCACTACTCACTCAGCCACTGCTACTGATTCTTCGCAAAATTCAGAACGAGGAAAATAAGAATAAGGATGATTGTTAATTTTCTCACCGCATGCGTATCCCACGTTCTACTACCCGCCCATACGAGCCCATCATCCTCCACGCCTAATTTTTCTCTCAACTAAAATTATTAAAAGATCATCGTCCGAGGAATCTGACGGGCTCCAGCGTGATTCGTTATCACCCTCGAATCAAGCACCACGGTGCAAAGCAACTGTTCCCCCATCATTCAGAGCGTCCACTTTCCGAAGAAAAGTTCCCACTCCGCTTACGCAGATCGCGCTGGTCCATCACCGGACCACGGACGTTTATTTGTCCGTGGTGTCTGAAAAACTCGAAGGGGGTGGCTGACGAAAAACGTGAGAAAGAAGGCGCACGTGGATGACTATTAATTTCGTATTGGCACTTGGCCGTCGATGGTATGCATTAACGGGGCTGATTCGTGCCTTCGGACATCGAACACCCGACGAATACTCAATACCTATGGATAGCCACTGTCGGAGAGGGATGGATAGAAGGGTGGTTCGAAACGAATACAGAGAGACGGAGGAGAGAGAGAGAGAGAGAGAGACGAAGAGGAAAGGTGAGTACGGCGTTTGCAAAGATTGATAGGACGAAATTCTGTTGGTGGATTCGTAATGGATAGCCCGTGTCCGAAATTCACCGATACTCTTCTCTCTCTCTCTCTCTCTCTCTCCTCCGTCCATCACCCGCTCTATCTTTTTCCCCGTGTACCCAATACCTTCTAATGGAATCGTCGATTGTGCTTCTTATCAAAGGGACCGGGTAGTGCCCCGCGCAATTCAAGGGTGCCGCTCCATTATTCCGTCGCGAGCGAGCTCTCTCCCGGCCAGATAACTTATTTTTTTCGACGACTGTGCGTACACGCGATCCCGCGTAGCCGAGTCACGGCGGTGTTTGGGGTAGTTTCGGATGTGCGGCAGCTTTTTCTCTTCTTTTCTTTTCCTTTTGGAAGGGGAAAGTAGCTTGGAATTGATATAGCGGGTACAGGAATAGGGGTTGCTCGATCGAACATTCAACTAATCATCTGACGACAGTGCGACGATGGTGAATTGTTTTACAAAAATCATCTTTCTGCAAGGATAATAAGGTGTTCTTAGAAACTCGCTAGTTTTCTAGGAGTTCTTCTGAAAAATCAACGTTTCGTGTAATAGCTGTGATGTATCATAGAGTAGGATAATTGCGAATTTATATTTCAAATCTCAAAATGTTTGCGGACATCTATATGCGCAAAGTTTTGGGCACTGTGTTTTATTTTAATAATTTCTCTGACTGAGACTGACAAGAAAATTAACACGAAAGATTCCAAAATTTAATAAATTAAAATCTATATTATGACTGGAATGCTGATTTCATACCTTTGGGAATATAATTAAAAAATCTTACAAAAAGTACCAAAATATACAAAACATTATATATTCTGAACATCTGGTATAATTTTTCACTTTAAATTTCGCATAACTACATAAAAGTCCGTAGTGGCTCTCAATGTTGTACGATAGTTCTATTTTAACCAACATATTTAAATCAATCGATAGAAACTTGCAGTTACTGCTCCGAGATCATCGTAAAATCAATGCGTCAAGTTTAATACTTCTGGTTAAACTCATGCGCTTCCCTGCGCAAAGGAACCTTCGAACGTGTCTACCATAAAGTTGACGCAACGATTCCTACCTGCGATACATTTCCCTGGTGAACCGAAGCGGCCGAGGAGAAAGGAAAGCCCACGGTACGAACGCCACGGCAATTAGACCGAGAATATATGTGTTTCGAGCGAGCAAACGGATAAATAGCACGGGCATGAAGCACGGGGACGTGAGCGATTCGCAACAGACGATACGCGCCGCGTCTGTTTTGCATAATACGAATCGTACGCGAGGCGTACGCGCGCGGACAAGAGTCGTGGGGGCCTGAAATATCACGGCTCGACTGTTTTCAATGGAGGGGCCCGGCGCACACGTAGTTTACGAGCCAGCACGTCGGCGAATTCGCCATATTTTTTTCCTTTTTCTTTCTTTTTGCACACACCCGATAGAATATAGAGGAACGTTGCTTTGTCAGGACTGTTTGACTCGCGCGCCACTAAACTATTTCACTTTCGACGCGTATCGGGATTTACTCGGGTCGCGCTCTTAGCCTCTGAAAAAGAAGCGCCAACCACGTTGAAAATGATTGCCATTGCGCTTATCCGAACACGATGGAAACGCGACGAATTTCTTGTTGTTGCTCACTTCCGAAGAACTCGATAGATAGTGTATTCTAGACGGAGTTGCCGACTCTACTAGGATTCTTTCAAGTTACTTTTATTTAGAGAGATACCAACAGTTGGACAGTGTAAAAGTCTTTACACTTATAAAAATTGGTTCTTTCTTTCATTGCTATAAAATAAAGTATTCGGTAATGATTCAAGCTGATTGTGATAGTCGCGCGATTGTCAGTGTATCTTTTTTGAAAAAAATGGCTTTGTAATTTGAATGGATGAAAGAATACAGATATAAAGAGAAAGAAAAGAAATTTAGCGTGTAAGTTGATTCATCTATTTGTAGACTTGAATAAAATTCGCGTAAATCTATATTAATTTATGTGTCTAAATGACATTTTTTATAGAAATTTAAAGGGAAAACGCGACCGTTAATGAATTCAATCGCTCACACAATTGTCACTCAGACCAAAAATGTATCAGCCACGATCTTCCGACATCAAAAAAAAAAAAAAAAAAGAAGAAAGAAAAAATTCGACATCCGTTAACTTCGTCTCGACAATAATGCATCCACCGTTGCATCTGTCGCCTGACAGCGAGCTTTTCCCAAAAAATTTCACTCGAAACGAATTCCAGCCGAAAATCAACCGTACGCGTGTATTCCCGCGAGGGGTTAAAGGGTTCGACGCGACGTCAACCCTCTCCGTCTGTCGCGATCCATGCGCGGGACCCCTTCGTTTCCACGCAGAAAACCCCCTCAGCAACGGTCACTCGAGGACCAAGAGCAGGTGAAGAAATCGTTACTCCTTTCTTTCTTTTTTTCTTTTCCCGATCCGTGTGAAACTTTCGACGTTTCCTAACCCTTCTCGATGCGCGTTATTCTTTCCTTTCTCCTCTCTTCTCACCCCTTTACCGTTCCAATCGGAGGAAAATCAGCCGGAACGTTGGCAACGGCGAGGAAATCGTTAACGTCCGATCTCGTCGGGACACACGCTGGCAAGAAGAGAATTCCGGCGAACGTTGAAACGCGACGCACACGAGCGATAATGTATTCTTTTCTGCGCGTGGTTGCACGTTCTCGGGCAAGCGAGCGAGCGAGCGAGCGAGCGAGCGAGCCAGGGAAGAAAGAAAACAGCAAGGAAGAAAAAGCGAACGCGGCCGGAGAAATGAACCGTTCGCGCTATTCAGCGGCGAGAAAAGGCAGAAAATGAGAGACGTTGCGGAGGGAAAGGTGAACAGGGCCCGCATAAATATTCCTGCGTGGATGGAAGACGACAGGGCGAGGTGGGGAGGAGGGGGAGGAGGGGGAGGAGGGGGAGGGGAGGAGAAAGGAACGGGTGGACGGCGAGGAAAAAGGAGATCGAAATCTTCGCGCGGAGAAGGCGGGAATCGCGAACGAACGAAAGAGACCGGTGGGAAGGAATCGTGGTACGGGGCGACGCTCTCGGGTCGATTTTATTCGCGGGAGGCCTTCGTAGCCGCGGGCCGTTTTCGAACGATTAATTCGGTTTTATGGCCCGCTAAGAGTTACGACGGAAACCGTGTAAATCACGCGGGAACACGAAGCCGCGTCCGACGCCCACCGTGAGACTGTAGAAGCGCGTACCTGCGCCGCACGTACACGGGGTACATGTGTCTGGTCGTGTATAACACTGGCAGTGCCACGGCCTGTCGAGACCGCAATAAATTCCACTTAGCCGTTTTTGCCGCGTTAATGTTTCGACGCGCGTGCGTGCGTGCGTGCGTGCGTGCGTGCGTCTGACAACGCGGCGAACCGCGAATTCGACGATCGCCTTTGAACCGTATTCGCTTTACCGAACGTGTGCGCGAGTAGCAGCGAATCGCGAAAGTTGAAATTTGAACAGTTGCGTTATCACAATACACGCGTAACTGCGTATATGCGTATGTGAGAAACGAGCATGGCGATAAAATTTGAAATCGATCCGTAAGAGGATCCGCGATCGTGTGAAATTTCACGAGACAAGACTGCGAGACGATTCGACGCGAGTCGTTTTGCACAACATTAAGATGACAAAGCAACGCGCATCGTGGTGCAACAAAGGAGCAACTCTTTCCGAATTCCGCGCGCAAGACCACCTCCCGCCAGTACCGAGCGTAACTTCATAACTCCACGAACCTGTCATTCACCGTGCGAGGGTCCATAGAACGTCAAGAGAGTCGAACTCGTCACGAGTATCTTCAAACTTCTCTCATCGAATGCTCTCCCTTCTCTGAACCCTCCGCACAGAGAACCCTTTGCTATCTTACAAAAAAAAAGAAAAAAAAAAGAAAGAAAAGAAAAGAGAGAGAGAGAGAGAGAGAGAGAGAGAGAGAGAGAGAGAGAAGAACGAAGTCCAACGTCGGTCCATTTTTCGCGGCCGGAAGAAATAATGTATGCCAGGGGCTCGCACCCAAGTGACAATGACGTCGGAAGGAGAAGGAGGAAAAAAAATGCACGAAGAAAGACAGGAGGGGTTCGATCCATTGACAGAGACTTTCGTCTGAAGGCAGCGAGAAAGAAAAACACAGAGAGAGAAAAAGAGAGAGAGAGAGAAAGAGAGAGGCAGCAAATACCCAGGCATATAATCGAACGTGGCAACCGTGTGGCGCGTTCGCTGCCACACTAGATTAATGTTATTTCAATGGGGGGCTACGGGGTATCGCCATAACTGACCCCGATTTGCATTAGAATCGGGGTGAAATCGCGAAGGGACGCGAGGCTGCGACGCGCCGCCTTTGGGAACGCGCCAAACCGTGCGCATGTTGTCCGAAACACATCCACCGGTGTCCGGTTTGAAGTCTCCGAGAGTCTCCCTCCCCATCTCCCGCCGGCCATTATTCCATCCCCGAATAAATTCCATTCCCGTTTCCTTTCCGTACGCCTTTCGCCGGGATTAAGATCCACCGCGTGCTACCGCATTGAGAAAAATTACTCGCTCGGAAGGGAGGATCGCGCAACCCTCTCGTAATCGTACTCCGGAGGACATTGTTTCCCTGTAACTGCTATTCAGGGCCAAGTGCTCGCGAAAGACTCCTCGGGCAACGACGGCAACCCGGCGATGGAGAAGTCGGTTGCCGGCTTGGTTAACCGAACGTGTAAAGTGAGGATTATGCGAGAGCGAAGGCGAATGCTATTTGTTGATTCGCGGCGATGAATGGAGAAAGGAGAAAGCGGAGGTTCGTGCCGGGGCAGGTTGCCTCTGTCGCGTGCTGAAGCGTTTAGACACTTTGATGGATTTGTAATAATAAATGGCGTTAATTGACAATCAGTCGTAATTGACTTGTTGCCAGTAATGATAAACTACTAATAAATTTTTGTGACAAATATTTATCGCATCTATAGGTACTTGGAATAACGTGTTAAACCGCGAAATCTTCATAAAAGAAAAATATTGAAAAACTTTATGAAAAATTGTTTAAATCTACAAAAATATACACTGTTTGCGTCCATAAAATTTGCAACAAAAATTATAAATTGATCATTTTGATCGCTTCAATTTATTTCGATTAGACTTGAAAGAGGATTTCATGGTGTTGCTGAATGAAACGGAATGTAGATAGCTAAGAGGGATCAATAATACCAAAGTAACGTGTCTAAAATGGAGATTTCTTTATGGTTTCTATGAATCGACGGAAGCGGCTAATTTCGCGTATCGATCTGGTCGTAAAACGTCGAAAACATGTTGTAAAACGCTTTTACTCTGATGGAGCAGATAAGAGTCTATTGGGATGCTGTTTGTTGAAAGCCTTTGAGGTTCGGTTTATCGTCTGGCGAATCAATTCTCACAGAAATGGAAAGTGGATAATAAAGTCAATATGTGAAGACATATTTCCGAACGTGTTAACAGCGTGAAAGAATTTTGAAAGAATATAGAATCTCGGTAGTGGATGAAAGAATGTATACCGAAACTGAAATGGCAGTTCCTTCTCAGAAAAAGATTTTTAATTATCGCGAAACTATAAATTGTCTACAAATTGACGAAATGAAGTTAACAGACACAAATCGAAATCTCAATTTAGATTAATTGGCGATCGAAAATGACCCTTAAATGAGAATTTAACTTACCCGAATTTCCTCGTCTTCCAACGTCGAATACATCCCGACTCCACAAACAGATTGCATCTGTAACAAATTTTAAGTTGAATATTAATTTCCGTTCTAATTAAAAGGAAACTAATTACCCAATTTTTCAAACAGTCACCCATCGAATCAAAATCAAATGACCATCGTTAGCCGTTTAATAAATCAACCACAAACTATCTCACACGCCTCTAAACCAAAAATAAGAATCTATTAAACCATTAACCTCCGTACAAATTCTATTTTCTCTTTTCACCAACGTAACGTCAATTCGATGGAAAAAGCGACGTGTAAAGAACATCTTTGACGAAGCGAAGGACGCGGGAACCACAGCGGAAGTGACTGGCCGAAACGTGGCACTATTCGGCCAAGTTCCAGCAGATTGGAAAGAGCAGCGGTGTGACGAGGGCGAAACAGTTTGCAGAAACGGCACGGTTGCTCGATGACCCGGAACCTCGCATCGTTAATATCCGGAAAATCATGTCCGGTGGTCCGTCGTCGGAGCTGTGTTCCTCTCGCAGAGTTCGAAGACGCGTTCTCATTTTTCATCGTGCGAAGAAAAAGCCGGGCGACAACGACGTCTCGTTAATTCACGTTGCGCGGGGGGCGATAACGTCGACGACCGACTGGCTGGCATCTCATTACCGCCTATTACGCGCTAAATGCCTTTCAACAGTCTTGAAATTTCATCCTTGAAAATCGTTGCGACTCCCTTCGTCGATTTGATCAAACGGAGAAAAGAGGAGAGTACTTGATGGAACTGTTTTGGGATGAATTGTCGCGTGGTAAACGTATTTAATTTTTGATCAATGAAGAATTATACAATTAGAAGAACATGATATAAAATTGAAATTTATACTTTTTGCAAGTTCAAAGTGAGAAAATAGATTGCAAAAAAAGAAACGTATTCCCATTCGACCAGAAGAAGAATCCGTGATCACACGCTTTCTTAGAGAAACGCACATTTGTCACTAAACGAAAATCGAACCCAAGCGACCGCGCTTTCAGCTTCTTCCCTCGCGCGTGCAGAAAACTGATTTCCTTAAAAAAATTCCTTAATAAACTTTAGCCCGGCACAGAGACGAGACCGAGTCAATCAGAATGAGTTATTCGAAGCGTTCTAAAGCCACGGAGAGGCCCTTACACTCTGTCTCTCTTTATTTTTCTTCCTCCCTGTACGTGCCGTTCTTTCCACGTACGTGTTGCAGGTACACACTGCTGGAACTCGCGCGTACATGTGTATGTGTGCGTGTGAGTGCGTGTGTGTGCGTGTCAGAGAGTTTAACGCTCGACGCACGGGTCACACAATGCCGTGTATGGACACTATGGGTATTGTGCGAAGCGAGAGCGAATGAATATGCGCGCACGATGCATCAAAGAGTTAAGACTCAATGGCGGACCACACAGACCCCGGAATTGAGAGGACAGTCGGCTTAACGGTTAACGTATTATTATACGGATGCACGTTATAGCCGGCCATCGGAACGGTTATCATTGTCTATGATCCTTTTCCGTGGCGAAGCGAGGCCGGACGTGTGTCTGACCTTTTGCTCCTGAGGGGAATACTTCAAGATACGAGACCGCCATGATTCGATAATTAAACTGCGGTGGCATCTGTTTGAAACGCATTGTGTCACTCGAGAGCGCGAGTGTCTCGTGCATTGTCGTCCCGTTTCAACGAGCCCCCCACGAGCGCCAGGGGTGATCGTATGAATTTCTTTCGAAAGGAAGATAAATAAATCGCTTCATTGTGCACTATGCTTCCGAAGGAGTCGATAGATCAAACGTGTTTCTACGTTTGAGTTTTACATAGTATTCGAACGAGGCGCTTATAGGCACCTCTCACGAATGTGTCACGTTTGCACGATGTTAAATGAAAGTTTGACGAGTTTAAAAATTTCGTTGCAATGTATCGTAAATTTTGAGATAAATTTAAAAATGTACGTAGAAAGTATAAAATATTTACTATATACTATATCTGCGATACATCGTGGTGCTTTAAACATAACACGTTGCAAGCAAATATGTTACATACATTTTCACGTTGGTATTTCACTGATACTAATGAAATTTCAAAATATCTCGCGTACAACGCGTACAATAACACACGTATAGTGAAAAGTTTTCCACGATGAATCTCCGTATACTTTTTTGGAATTATTTTGTATTAATTCGACAATGGCCGGTGCTTACGCTTAATTCCATTCGGAAAGCATTACACGTCCGTTTCCCTGTGTAGCGACATTGTTCGCACAGGGAAGATCTGTGTATCGGTTTCATCGCATTATCTATGACGAAGGAATTAGACAGATAGGAGCGAATTAAACTGACAATACCGTTTCGTAATATTCGCGTTCCTCTCAACGGGACGTACTGTCGGTATCGTATATTTTTCCGAAATACGTTCCTCTGAAAGGGTGTACAGATACGTTTCTGCATGCACGTTCGTTCCTTTATTACCAACACGACAGTTGTAACAGACGAACGAAGACAGAAAATATTTTTCTACCCATTCATCGATTTCTCTCGAAACATTTGCACGAGCCTCTGGTTCGACCACTTTGATGATCTTGCTCGTTACATTCTTATCTCGATACCTTTCTTCCTCTCTCTCCGATTCTTCGTGTACGTTCGATCGAAGAAAAGGAATGTTTACGTAGTCTGGCGCAGGACATCGAGTCCCGCTTTATCGTTTTCTTTTCCCCTTCTCGGCCGTCGAGGGTGGAACACTGTTATTATAATGGCGTCAAGAGGGACCAGCAACAACAGAATGACCGGTAGCCTGCCGATTCCTTCGTCGAACTGTCGGAATCGTGCGGTTTCGTCGACCGCAGATACGAGACAAGTTGACAGGAAACGGGGCCCGAGTTTTGGTTACATTATCCCGCTAATTCATTCCTTTCTGCCGAGGGAGAAATTTTCCAACGTTTTCTATCATTTCGTGTTAAATCATTCCAAGTTTCCTTCTGCGAAAGAAGATTCGCTTTCTGTGTCGACTATTATTTGTATCATCGTAAATTAATTGTCATCAATCGACACTCACGTTAGAAACCTACCTATACCGTCACTCGTCAATCAAAAAGGAAAAAGAAAGAAGAAAAAAAAGAAAAGGACCGGCCCATGAATCTTATCGCGAGGATTCATCGAGGATTTTCCAAATTGAGTTTTCCAGTTGGTTAAGCAATCTCGATATCAAGCGTACTCTGCGTGCGTGTGTGAATCTGGCCTGGGAGCCAGAGGGTTGGAAGGGCCACGAGGAGCTCGGCCAGCCCTCCGTGGCGGTGGCCCAGCAGGGGAACCCAGGCACCAGGCTGTCTGCCTCGAAACACGGACCAGCCGTGACCATCCCTGGGCGTTCTCGTGTCCGTGGACACCCATGTACACCCATCGAGAAGCGAGGAGAGCGCGGAGGCATCCACGAGTGTCGACGGTCTGCGTGCCGGTGTAAAAATAGAAAAGCCAACCCGGGAACCCGTCCAACTGCATATTACTTCGGACATCGGAATGCACGGGCCCCGGTGACCGGTGGACGTAGGAACGCGCGTGTGTTTTACGCCCTCGTGGACCTCGTTCGTGGCCTCCTTCGTCACGCGTTTTCTTTTTACTTTCTCCGCTTTCGTTTCGCGTCTCCCTTCTTCTAATTTTTATTCTAGATCCTTTTATCTCTGTGGTGCGAACGGCGGGTTGAGGAAGGTGTAAGGAAGGTGTAACGAAAGCGACAACGGTAGCGATCGATTCGTATTCGAAGCCCCGAGAGCACGGTGGGCGAACAAGTGGAACGCGGGATTAGACGAGGAACTAAGTGGATTCGAGGCGCGATGAGGGCTTTCGCTTGGCAGGATTTTCAACCGTTTCTTGGAAGGGTTGCCGAGGGTTACTTCGGCTGTTAGCTTGATCGAATTTTGCGTCGAGTTTGAGATTTGCTTACTCGAATTAAGGTCTATCATGTCGTGTCAATTCCAGGTTGATATACACTTCAATTTCATTATCAGCCCCATCCAAGTGAATGGTTATTAATTGTCGATTCTTTTAAACAATTTTACAGACACTGTAATCTCACGAAATTTTACTATAGAATCTACTTCAGAATTGCTGCTCGACGAGCAGCGTGAATAATTTTCACAGTGTAAAAAGTCAAATAAAACCGGCTTCGTAGATGTTATCAAAATGAGTGGTTCCTTTTGAAGCATCTCTTATCGTGTAAATAATTTTACAGACATTACAATCTTACTGAAAATATTCACTGTAGAATCTACGCAGTGCGAACAATTTTTACAGTGTAAGAAGTCAAAAGTAATGCCACAAGGGACATACAACTCTAAACTAGCGATTTCCAAACGATTGCCAATATCAATATCGCGGCCCTGGTGCGCTTCCTCGAGCCAAAGATCTTTATCCGGCACGGCAGAGCCTGCCGGCGAACAACAACGAGGGGGAGGAGAGAGAGCCCCGGAGAGAGGGTCTGACCGTGGCTCCGAGAGGGCCGAAAGGGAACTCTATTTTCATCTTCATTTGGCCGACGTGGCGTACGTTTCAAAAATTGCCGACCAGGGCCATAAACGGCGCAGTAAAAATCGGGTCCGCGCATTCGCCGCGGCTTAATAGCTGATTCAGCAGGATCTCGTTTGTCCTCCATTATGGACGCGAGCCGATCGACAGTATTTTTCGGGGTAGCATTGTGCGGCCATTCTTCACGCCTGCCAATCGGCCTCGCCGATGAGCCCTCGGGGCATGCACATGCACGCGCAACATCCGCAAGCCTAAGCCGTGATCCTAAGCCGAGATCCGAGACCCGACCGAGAGGAGGAAACAGGACGAAGGAAGCTCGGAGAAAGAGACGAAGGAAACGGAATCGTTGCGTGGAGAAGGGGAGGTGGAGGGAGGGGATGCGCCGATTACACGGTTCCTGTGGACGAAGAAAAGCGAACGGAACCGTATCTCTTCGCATTCATGCGAGCCGCTCGAGCGCGAGATATTAGATGTTTTGGAAACATAACGTGGAAGGGTGAGAGCGGAAAGTTACCTTTCTGATCCTCTGCTCTGTGATTCATGGACCAGTCTACTTCGATGATCCTCGGGGATGAAGCAAAAAGAAAAAAAGAACGGAAGATTCGAGATATGTATACGTGGAAAGAGCACGAGTGAACGGAGTCTAAAGTGAGCTCACCATCTGGCTCCTGGTGCACGAGGAACCACGCTTCGATAGCCGCTTCGATATTCTTGCGAACCGTCCTCTCAAGGCGTCCTGGCTTTTCTCCGTTGTCCGGCAAAAAATGTTGGTCTCTTTGTAGTCGGATTTGTAATTAAAATCTAACCTGATCTTTCTATTCTTCTGTTTTCTTTCCACTTCTTTTTTCTCTTTTTCTTCTTTCTTCCCCCTTCGCGATGTATCGAAATCCAAGTGGATGCATCGGGGTCAGTTACTGGACTGTGAACCACGGTTACACGGTGACCCCTCAGACCTCTTCAGGTACTCGAAACAGTTTTTGATAGGCTCAAGTGCCGAATTTGCATCTCCCGCTTTTTAAAGGAATATCGGGGCGATACAGTAGTATATACATGGATCTTTTAAAAAAAACATTAGGGCGATCTAACAATGACTCGTGTATGAAAGTATAAAATTACAAGAAAAAAAAAAAAGAAACAACTACGAGTAGGTATAACTCTAACAAGATGAAACCTCAATATCCCCAAGTACCTCAATATAGGTCCCCTAGACCTATCTACTGTCAAAGATTCTAGCCATTGTTTCCACCTTCCACCGTCCAAATTCTCACGGTTGTCAAGTCAAACACTGTCTCTAATATCTGCCTAAAGTAAGGTGGAATTATTCCAGCTAATAATTAAAGTAAGAGAGGATTAAGCTGAGCAATTAGAGATTAACGACGAGAGAGATCGAAAGATCGAAATTTAGAAAACGTTGAAACTTGACCAACTGAAAACAGTTCTATCTTACGACGCTATAAAAGGCGCCGCGCCGTATTCTGGAGGAAGAATTTAATACGTCCGTGAACTAGTTTGATCCGCAGACAGGAGGAGGATCGAGAGGCGCATTGGTAGCGGCGCACGTAGCTGATGAGCCGATGTACAATGTATCGTGTAGATGTTATCTGGCTTTGATCGTAGGAAGGGTGTATCTAACCCCTTCTTCGAGTTTGGTAACGAGCCAAACAACCCCTCGTCCGTGTCCTTTTCCATTCCAATCAGTTTCAAAAGGAGATGTACGCGGTTGCAAGCGGCCCTCCTTCCAAGCGTTGCCACTTCTCGTGGGATCTATGGTCCATTGGCCTCGATCTCGCTTCTTCTTCTTCTTTTTCTTCTTCTTCTCCTTTTTCTTTTTTTTTTTTTTTTCCTTACGGAACCTCTTTTGATTCAAAAGTATCATGTATCGGTGGATCAAGAAAAAAAGACGTATTCATACACAGATTGTTACATCGAGGATGTATCCTCTTCACGCGCGCCACCGACTCCTCTTCGTCGCTCGAGCGTCCGCGCCCCGCTCCGGCAGAGATTAACTCTCTCGCGCGCGACGGCTCGAGCGTGAAAGCGTTGCTAGGCGAGCGTAGGACGCTCGAACGGATCAACGGCCCAGGAACCAGTTAACAACGTATCTCCGCGTATTTTCTGGATGGCGGAACTCCTTCCGTTTGAGCGTGAACGGGTGTACCTTGCGGGACGCGTTCTAGCGGATGCGTGAAATTTCAGGCGATCGAATTTGGGGAGGATCGATCTCGAACACGAGTATACAAGTTTTTCACGGGGTTTGGAAATTAAAATTCTACACAAATACAGATACCATGGAAATTGAAATGTACCTTTGACTTTAAAAATAATCGAACGAATTTCGATATATATATTTAATATAAATTAAATTTAATAAATGTATACTAAAATTTTCCGCGTTTCAATTTTCCTTCAAAATCGGGACGAACTTTCCGGACAACCCAATGTCTTACGAGATGTACGTGCCGTCGCATGTGTTTAGAATTTGTTGTTCGATACTTGGAGAGAACGGGCGTTGATTGCAGCCTAAATGAAATTTACAAATCTACAAATTAGAAGGTTTTCAACGAATTTGAAAATCTCCGCGAAACGTTGCGTCGTCGATTTGGCGGGCCCGACGCCCGTTGATTTAGGATAATCCGAAGGAATAAGAGACTAGAGCGCGACGGACGTGTGGAGATTTCTTTCTGGCCGCTCCGATCGGACGAGATGAGATCGCGATACTGTCTTCCTCGGACGAGAAACCAGCCATTGTCTGGCTTATCTTACGAAGGTGTCCCACACGAGTGAAATCATCCACGAAACAAAAGGGGCGACAGGGTGTCAGGAATGGCGGAGATCGTTCAGAGAAGAAGAAGACAAGGAGAGAGAGAGAGAGAGAGACAGAAAGAGAGAGGGAGGGAGGAGGAGGAATAAAGGAAGAAGGTTAGAGACAGTGAAGGCACAATGCCAGGTATCCACGGGGACCTGGCATAAATATATAATACATTTATGTGGCGGCGTTTCTTTTCAAGGTGTTCCGCGACAGTCTTTTATTTTCGACCTTTGAGCTACGCTAGGAGGCCCATTGAGAGAACGGAGAAGGACAGATCGGCCCGGGGATCGATGCATCTTTCATCCGTGGCGATCGATTCGTGCGTAGATCGCATTGTTTGCCCCGACAGCACCACACGAAGCTTAGGAACGATCCTCCTTCTATATCCATTCTGCATCGTCCGCTACCAAGATTACGACTCAATGGCATTCGTTCAATGAAAGCACGGTTCACAATAGACGACTTAATATAAATAAAGGAGCTTCGAAGCAACGAAGTACGCGTTTGATACGCATTTAGGTCCTCGGCGTGGCGTTAGGTCTTGCGAGGATCGCCGTGGCTCCAAAGATCGTAATTGGACAATAGAATTCGCCGGTCGATCAAGATACTTGGCAAATTCCGTTCTGTACAAACGAAGAGGAAGGAAGACGTACGAAACTTTCATCCGTGAATGTTCACACAGTATTTTCGTAAATACAATTGGAAAAAAATTTAAGTGGGATTTTGTTTGTCACTTTACTTCAGATATTTATTATATATATATATATATATATATATATATATATAATATAATAATATAATATATAATAATATATATATATATATTATTTTCCGTATAAATTCATAAACGTTCGAGGAGGTTCAATCGTTACCTTTCCAATTTGTGGAATTGATCAACGTGGCTTCTTAGCGACGTGCCAAATGCGTCCTCTGTCTTCCTCTCGAATCCCCGCAAGGATCAAAAGAGGCAGCATTTTACGCAACGTGCCGGCACAACTGGGAAGCCAGGTATCGGAATTCAAAACTCGAACCAGCACGAGAGAGGAGGATGCGGATCGTCCTTCGTATTCGCAGCGCATCCGGGGTAAAATAGAGGGAGAGGAGTAGCTGGCAAAGTGCGCGTGCCTTTTTTTCTCCTTGGGAGAAATTCTTCCTGTTCCGGTGGCGACATTATGAAGTAATTGGTGGAACGGCTCGCTGCTAGAATCCTTGAAAGGATTCAGCTGCGCATCAAAGCTGCCTTTTATCCGTGATTTTCCTCGAGCAGCACCGGTTAACTTTTTCGTTTTTCGCAAGCGAGCTGTCCTCCCGATCTCCACCGATGTAATAACTTGCGAAGCGATCTCTTTATTCTCCTGATTAAGGCTACCAATTAACCGCTCGTCTCTTCCTTCTTCCGTTCTCTCCAAAGTGTCGACGCCAGTTTCAAAATGTGGCAAACGGAGGAAGAAAAACACTTCAACGCTTGTGTCCAAGCTTGAAGAAAACTTGACTCTCTCTCTCTCTCTCTCTCTCTCTCTCTGTTATTGTTTGTTAAAGGCCTTTTATACTCATTTGTACAAAATGAAATTAAAACTCGTAAATTATTTAATGACACAATTTTCTATTCTACTTCTACGATTTCTAATGTTGACAAAAGTCGAAGCACTACATTGTCACAGGATGTATGATAGTTCAACGATTCTTCCGCTTCTTCGCTTCGCAGGGATTAAAATAAACTTGCCTGCACGACACTCGAAAACCAAAAAGAAAAAGAAAGAAAGAAAGACTACCACGAGTACGTATTCGTTTCGATATACTCTCCTAGAGTCAGGCTCAAGTACCTCGTTCCCTCGTTCGTCGACGAGTAACTCATCATCTCTCGAGGCTACGTTCGTGCACACGTGTATATACACATGGAGAGCAGGGTGAAGGATGTCAGAAACATTCTACAACGAGCACGAGGTATAGGAATCATAGTTTCGTTTGTTGCCTGGCTGGGTCTACCACGGTTGTTGCGGTTCCTTCTTGGCCGAAGGAGCAGGAGCTGGCGTCCTTGGGGGACTCCCCGCTGGCAGCATGCGTAAACCGTGGCTCACGATGGAAACGGACGAGAACGAGAAGAGAGACGGAACGCGAGCAAAAGGGTGTTTGTCGAAACTAGCTTTCGAAATAGGCGTTGCCGTGGGCCCGAGCCTCGACAGTTGTAGGTACACCTCCCACGAATTGTTTACCGGTAATTGCCGTGAAAAGCTTCGACCCTGACCAGGCGTGAACCTCGTATTTCTTGATCTCAACGTTCCTTCGTGTCCACAGTCGTTAGGTTCAAACAGCGTGAAGAACACGGATCCGATTTATGGGCGCAATTGACAGAGGGGAACGTGCTGAATGTTGCTGTTTGTGCAACGATAATCACTGCTTGGGCTCGGAGTGTACCAGCGCGATGGGCGACCCGGAACGCTTGTTCTCTAAAGGTACGTGCCTTGAATAGGGAATTGGCTCTTGTTAATTGAATTAGCTGCAGTGACTTTTAAAGTGCCGGAACGACGTTTACGAGGTTTCGCTTCGAAACTTGTACTTTTCGATGATTTACGATTACTCTCTCTTGCCGAGAGACACTTCGAAAGTGCTCTGTTATCGAAAATACAATAGTTTTTCACGCTGGTCATTGGTCAAGTTATTTTTCACTGAAAAGTTTCGTTATCCGACGTTAGCGCGGATGGAAAGTGCAACGTTCTCGATCGAGAATTTTTGCAAGCAAAAGCATCGGCCGCTGTAAAGTATTTCAATTATCGTATTTTAGCTGGTAGACACGATCGATATGTCGAGTTTTTAGTCTGGAATTGACGGGGGGGAGGGTGAATCGAGACATCGCGTGTTCGTCGCTGGTCGAGCGATCACGGACTAATGTCACTTATCGCGGTTCGCCCAGAGACCCCGTTCTCTCCTCCCTCGATTGGCTTTCAGCCCTAACCAACAATTTGCGGACCCTTCGAAAACTGGCCGACCGCGAATCGCCGGGTCGGACCGTGAATAAGAACGTATGCTGCGTGCACTTACCCCCTTGACTTTATGGGAACACATGCGTCGGGCTTAAATGTTTGTCCGGGGGTTGTGGTTACAGTGCCTCGAAAAGTGGACGAAGACACACCTTTTCTGACCGCGCTACCGCAATCGTTAACCTTTCAAAGATATTTTTATGCAAAATGGAATTGCAATTGAAATTTTTGGACATGTCGTGACACTTGAATAAACAATAAGTTGTAACATATGATCAAATAATAGGTTTTCATAGGTTCAACTGAATTCTACGGAATTAAAACTAGATAAAAAGCAGAGCATTTGCGATGTCAATTATACGTGGAAAAAGAAATTCTTCCTTGAAAAGAAAGTTTCAGCAAATTGATAGAATAAAATCGGACATTTCGTGTGTAATAACCTAACGTAATTTTCCATTTTCGATACTTCTGGATGTATACTTTTGGTTCAGGATCGCTTGTAAGACAAATTCCGCGTAAAAAGTTCCCATTGAGAAGATGGATCGGGTCCAGTCGCTTTCGAGTTTGCCACAAGAGAGTTTTTAGCTGTTCCGGACGCACGTTGACCTGACCACGTTGAACAATGGCCGATTCAGCGTTGCGAATACTGAAAATGTTGGCCCATTGTCCACGCAGTCGTACAAAGGAAAAACCTACGAATGGCATCGGAAGTACGGTTACTAGCGGCGTTTCTCACAAACGACGCCCCGTTTGTGGGAAATTTGACGACCACTCTTTCTGATTTCCCTGTTCCTGGATCTCGTCTTTCGTGAAAAGTTTTCTCAATGAATTCTCCAAATCATTTTCCAAAACTCTACGTCCCGTAACAATCGAAGCCTACCAAACAAATACTAAACCACTTATACTAAGTATTGTGAAAATCTTATCTGACATTTTCGAAACTCAAGCTGGAACAAATGTAACAAACAAATTTCAAATCTCCGATATTAAACAATATCACCATGTCGAAATCAATAAATCGGTTATTGATTTTTTAAAGTTGCACTCCTACATAAAACAAAAAGGTAAATGTCGCCTCGATGAACGGTACAACAAATATTGGCACACTTCTAAATTGAAATGTTTCCAAAATCAAATGTGTGTTATATCGGAAGAAGTGTTTTCAAACGCCAGATTGCGATCGAGGCAATCCTTTTGGAATGCAGGAGGGAAAAAAAAAAAATAAAAGCCCAGTGTTCATTGATAGTTGCGGTCGAAGTGTCGGAGCGGTGGGAAATGGCGGGAATAAAGGGGATCTCTGGGACGTGTTGGGGGTGGAGTCGTTCTCGACGGGGTGCCAGGAATTTTTAAGATGGCCTTCGTTACGTTTCCTTTGCTTTGGGCGGAAAGTGTTTTCGAGGAGAGTGGGAGGCTGTCTCGGCCAGACAAACTGGCACCAGCAACTACATAGGCGTAGACTATTCAACTTTTTCATTCTGGCCATCCTTTTCAATCTTCCTCTCTTTCCCCATTCTGGCCACGATGCAAAGTGAAAGTGTTGATTCTCCCCTCCCCACTCCTGACTCTCGTCTCCCGGGAATCGCTCGGAATAAAGAGCATTAACCCTTGTCGCGCAGAACGTTCCCGTCTCGTTTGTTTAACTCTCTTTGACTAGCTTTTCTGTTTCAGCCAAATTCATTATTAACACTCGAGCTTTTAACAACGATTATTTTAGACTCGTTGCATTAGGAATTAATTTCGGTGGTAAATTCCACTGGAACTTTCAAGGGGCACGGACTATTCTACGACTGTTGTTCGACTACAGCGAAACCAGTTTCTTTTGAACAGTTGTAAACGTTTTACGTCTTGATTCAATGAAACCAGACAGTGAAAAGGCCAGCGATATATTTTTTTTTTTTGCCTTTAAACAAAATGTAGCGAATGTACTACTGTGCCCTGCGAGTTTGTCAATTCGCCGCAAATTACTCAACGCATAATGTCCTTCTTCAAAGATGAGCAGTCCAAACTTTGACAGGCGCGTATTTTGCTGATAACGAGCTACATTAAAAATTCAACAATCCTTCGAATCTTCTGCGAATTAACAAAGAGACTCGAGTTGGAGAAATTTTGTTCTCTCGAACGCACCACGCGTATCGCGTTAAACGAAAACCAATCCGAGGAGATCTTCTTCGACTTCTAAACCTTTGCTAAGCGCAAATAAAAGTAAATCGAGCCCTCGAGCCGTCAGCATCCCGCGGAAAGAGACACGTCGGTATATCCGCAGCCACCTATTGATTGAGCCGGCGAAGACACGGGATCGAAACTGGCGGCACACCCATGAACGCATTCGTGGCAACAATAGGTTAACACACAAGGGCCAGTGGCGCAACTCGCGTAATGTAATTATGGTACACGAAGCACGGAAGGTAGTCACTGCCATAATGGGCAATTGTACCCGGCGAATGGTGCCACAATGGCGGATTTCATTGCCGTTAACAACTGACTGTCCAAATACATCGTGCAGCCCGCGCCAGCACAATGAACGACCGCTGTCCGGATCAGGTTCTCTTTATATCACGGACGTGTTGTTTATCAGCATCGCCTGGACGATGGTCCTCTCTTCAATTTCTCTCCCTCCTTTCTCTCCGCTATGTTTCACCTCGCTTCTATTTTTCCCTGCGCTCACCTTCCCGCGATTCTAGTTTATTTTTTTCTCTCTCTCTCTCTCTCTCTCCACGCTGCTACTACCCTATCCTCCGCGCGTCGTGGTGTTCTTGTTCCGCGCACCGAACGAACAACCCCTTGACAAGCCTTCAGATTTGTACGAGGATTATGTTGACCTTCTGCTTGAATCTATTGCCTCCGAGGGGACGACAGGTTCTAGCGTAGAGAAGAGCGGCGCGCTGGGACTTTGGGAATTTCGAACGATGATCCCAGCACCCGAGTCCATCGCGTCTATACCTGATGCTATCTCACCCTCGATACTATCTTTTCATATTTTATATATCGATGTTATCTCGACGGATGTTACATTATTGGCATTATAGCGCTAGGTGTTTTGAATGGATACGAATCTCTGATTTATCAACTTCCTTTTGTGAATCACTCTCGGACAACGTTAACTTCTGTTGAATGGATGGAGGCATCATATTTAGGAACAAATAATTCGTTACGCTCGTTAACTTTACTCCGACGAAAAATCGTTTTCATGAATATGAAAATTGCACGCGATTTGTCGTATTGTATATTGTTAAAAAAGTCAACAATCCCTTAAGTTTTTCCACATGAAAGCTACACTTCCTCACCAGCTAATCGACCGGACTGTTTACTCAGGACGTTTCCGTTCCTGAGAAAACTAAGCAAACTCCTTTGCTCAGCCAACCAGCCTTTGCCACGCAGTTGACTCTCATAATTACAAAATTATCAAGAATTGTTCGTTTTGAAACAGAATTACAGTGGAGTATTTTACAATATCTCCAATTAGAGATCCACTCGATCTTGCCTCAATTCCTCTAATCGAATATCTCGCCCCTGTTGTTGTTTCGTATTTGTATTCATTTTTCTTTTCTTCCTTTTTTTTGTTTTCAAAGTGTTTACGTACTTGCGCGACAGTGGTGTAACGCGGTGGCTGTTCGAAAATTCATTGCTACCAGATTTTCCTGTAGTCAGGGACTCGTCCCTGTGGTAAAGTCCTCTCCACAAAACTCGTTCGCGCCCTCGAGTCCGACACTTATACTCCCATTAAAAGAATCCCCGTTTATTACGGCGCTCACTTTGCGAACTTAATGGCCGGCGTGCCTACCGGTCACACGCGAGGAAACAAAGAGACACAGAGAGAGAGAGAGAGAGAGAGAGAGAGAGAGAGAGAGAACTCCCCGCGCCACGGGGAGGGGCGGAGGGAAGAGGGAACACGATCATGATCACGGGGCCTTACTTGACCGATCGGACGAGTTTTTAGTTGGAAATAATCGGTGGTCACCCCAGTGCTCGTGCCTAGTTTGCGATCTGTAAAGGACGCTGGAATGATTTGTGAGGGCCGACAGATGTTGGCCTCGCCTCGTAGACAGATATTTTCCATCCCTTGTGTTCCATCGGGCTCATCCAGCGTGTTGCAGAGCGGCCGCTCACTCGAGAACTTATGCCCGCTCAATTGAGCGTAAAGAATGCGCGCAAACATTACTGCGTAAGGTATATTCTAGGTCCCTGTCTGTCTGTCTGTCTGTCTGTGGCTGTCTTCTCCCTTTCCTTCCTGCGGAATATCCAGGGCAAATAATAATTTATTCGCAACAAAAGAACGTATACGACCCGTATGGAGGAGCTCCTGTAAACAGGATGTTCACAAACATCACGGATGTAAACTGCAGCCCGTATATATACATATATACATATACATCTCGAGCGAGCGACGTTGATTCTTGTTAGGTAATTTTCGAGGGTATTGTACGCCATCTTCGTGCCGATATACCGTGATCCGCGTCGTTTTTTTTCGCGTTCTCCTCTTTGTCGGGAAGTTGGACGGGACTAAGTAGCGCTCGTTGTGCGCTTTCTGTCCTTAATTATTTCGTAAAGTTGCTTTTCTTTGCAGGAACGTGAATTAAGATGGTATACATGCAGTATAATACGGTATAATGTGTGGTACAATTTACTTTAGCTATACCATTGTGCAATTTAATTTTTCTTACTATCGTGCTTTCATCAGCAAGAACAACGAATATTTTGTTTTGAACATTAACACTCGTCAATCACGTTGACTTTCTTGGTATGTATTACGTATTATCACTGAAAGTGATTGTAGCGCGGGTAACCCAGAAAATCGGGCTTCTTCAGCTGCAACGCTGATGCAACGAAAATTAGCGATTGGTTGATTTGAGTCGCGTAATTCGTGAGGGGACGTGATTCGTGGGGTAGATCTCGAGTAGGAGTGTCGTTGTCTGGTACTGAGCGATCGCGCCTGTAGTTTGTTTTCTATCGATTCAAATGTTTGCGTATCAATAAAATTTTATGGCAAAAAAGTCGTCTTCATTTCCTAGTCGGAACAGTTGCTTCTGGGCCTTTCGGTGAGACGAGTCGTACTGGGGTACAAGTCGTGCAGTTTTTATAGATCAAGGTGAACTGTACTTGGCCATCAGACATTTCCAAAAACTCTTTTGTCTCAATGATAAAATTACGCCTTGGCAACGAGCTGCCACAATAATGCGAGAGGATTTAATTAATTAGAAGAATCGATCCGAACGGACTCGCATCGCCGTTCTAACGCAAAGGCGAAGCAATTTTCGATTTGCCAAATAAACGTCTGCAAAAATCTGGTTCTACCCGAGGACGAACGGCCCCGTGTTTCTTGCCCGTGTCGTTAATTAAAAATTTTGAAGTCGCGCTTTAATTAAAAGCTCGAACGATCGGAGCGAAGACAGGCGAGAATGGCCGTTCGTTCGTGAAAACTTCCCTTCGAGCCGAATCAATCTACGTTCCATCCCCTGTCCCGGCTGTTTCTCCCTCCCACCTCCCCCCCTCTCCGAAAGGGTCGAACACTGGCAAAAAGAAGAAAAAGAGAAAGAAAGAAAGAAAGAAAGAAAGAAAGAAACGGAGAGCGAATCGGCGACACGCCGCGATCGCGAAGGAAACAAAAAAGAAAAAAAAAGAAAAAATACGAAGATCCTCGATTTTACGCGCCGCGATCCGTGCCGCGCGCGCGAGAACAGAATTTAATTACGCATTAAACTGCGTCCTCTCTTACCCCGCCGTTTCTCACCCCCGTCCGTTTCATTCTGTCGCTGTTTCCCTGGCTGGCTGGCCTGAAGCCGCCTTACACAGAGTCGGCCGCACCGGTGGAACTTCACAAGAGGCACAGGTACTCGACTTTCAATGACTGCCCCCAGGGACCATTGTACCCAATTTCAAAGGATATAATTACGCTCACCTATGCCACGCTCGAATATCGCGAGCTTTTGTTCGCCCGTGCGAATTATCCTCGGCTCGATCGCTTCGATTCCCGATAAGACTCGCCCTTCCATCCCGGAACCTCTTTTCTCTTTCTTTCTTTCTCTTTTTTGCTTCTGCATTCTTTTTCTTTCGTTCGATAAGCGAAGGCGAGTTTCCTAGTTGGTTGGAAGAAAGTTGATTGAAATCGACGACGACGCGTGTAACAGGAAACGGGATATGGGGAGGACGCGAGAGTCATGGAGTTTGCAAGTTTCGACGAAATCAGGGTTGTAACGTAAACTAGGATTGTCGATTTATCTGGAGTTGTATTATACTATACACAGGGTGATTCACGTTGCACACCTGAAGTAACTTTTAAATTATGCGTCTAATGAAAAAAAATTGTTTGATACAAAAGTTGTATGGTTTTAAAGGAGGCAAAGTATGGCGTATCAATCGGACCATATATTTTTCTCGTCATAAATTGAAAGAATATTAAGCCACATTGATTCTAAATCTAGTTGAGGAGATACTTTACGATAATTTACGTCGAGAATGAAAACGACATAGACCATTAGGACCATTTGCCACACTTTAATGTTCTATGGACGTTGGTGATCAACTTCTCTCATGCAATGAGGATTATTTGTAATACCCAATAATGTAAATTCCGTATATTGACATTGGTAAATGGTCCATGATTGGTAAATGTTGCTTCAGCCCTGAACAATACATTTTCTAAAAGAACTTTCTAAACAACACTTACTTGCTGCGAAAACCATTCAGCAAATTGTACTCGGTTTTGAAGGTCGAATCCGCGATGCTCCTGATGTGGCTCCATTGTATGGACATGAAGATTTAGAAGCACACTTGATCGGCTAATTCCGGATTGTCGAGAAATCTGTCGTGTACTAACACGTGGATTGTATTCTACAGCTTCCAAGACGGCAACAGCATTTTCTTCATGGGTACTACTTCCGGTACGACGACGTTTTATAACATTAAAGCTACCAGTTTCTCGTAGTATAATTTTTCGACATTTCCACGTACGTAAAACACCTTATGCCACTTCGACCTCGAGAAGTTCGACGAGCCACGTTCCATTGGAAATAATGTCGCGTAAACAACTGAACGATAACAAAGTTCGGGATATTCTAAGGTTTTAAATATTACAGTAGTCCCCACTTAAGTGCTTAGTCGCTACCCCCACCAATTCTTGGAATTGGGATTATCTCTCACGTCCGACCCATCGAAGGTTCACTTGTAAGACAACAACACTGACGCTTACATAAACATTGTCGACTCTGACGATACTACGTACGCTTCTTGTTGACTTTTTGATTATATAATGTATCGTAGATTTACTTCGACTTAATAATTTGGCAATTTCAAGATAAGATTTACTTTCATTATGTAACTTCAATATTAATTCACGTTCACATTTACTGGTTTCTGACTTTTTCGTGCTCATGATTAGAATAATTATGAAAAATGTCTCGGAATCTACTAAAATGTAATGTTTATATTTTGTTCACTAGAAATACGGTTTTTGTCCATGCGTTCGAATACTTTTCAGACGTCCGAAATGGGTATGTTTACACTCAATGCCCTGTAAATTCTGTATGTGTTGTCAAATTTTTTTGTAATTTTACTTATACATTCTCGAGACTCCTATGTGACTTTACGTACAATCTTATTTTGAAAACTTAAATTTAAAGTGTGCGTTTTATTTATTAACGATGTAGATTGGAAGCGCTCGAATTAGCTTTCGAGAGCTACTGTATGTAGTTTCCACTCTCGAGACAAATTATTGTAAAACATTTCTTTAACTATTAGGTTTAAAATCAATGTGGCTCGACACTTTTTTACTCGTTAGAATTTAATATTTTTCGGATTTATGACGAAGAAAATATATAGTCCAACGATGCTTAAAAATAATTGTAGATATTATTATTAACATCGGGACGCTAAGAATCGCCTTGTTTGTTGAAATAAAGAATCGGGGATGAAACACATTGCCGATATATTTCATTACACGAATTCTTCGCTAACTTAGATCCTGGCCTCGTTTTTTCAAAGATCGAAGTATAGATTAACAAGATCCGTAAGATAACATCTCGTTGCAAATATTGATCTTCAACGAGTCACTCGAAGAGACTCGAAGGAAAAAGAAAGAAAAAGAAAAAAAAAATGAAAAGCATTTTGAAGTGTCGAGAGGCAGAGAGCGAGACTATTCGCAAGACCCACATTATGAAATTAGCGGGCTTTCATCCGGGCACGGATAAAATCGGCGCTAGTGGAAACCACAATGGCTTTATCGTCATCTGCATTCGTCACCCGGGTTCCAATAACGAGCGAATAATTTGAAAAGCTACCCTTTTACCAATCGCGCCACCCATTTCTTACAACCCTTTTGTCGCTGATTACGACGGAAGAGGGAATGAAATAAAAGAGGTCTACGAAAAGATCAGTATCGTTGAAGCTCTTTTTTCTCTTCTTTTCCATTTCTTTTTTCACTGGTCAAATTTCACGTGCACGGCCCATTGTACAGGCAAATGAGGCCATTGTGATATCATTTAAATGGGAGGGCGCCGAATACGTTAATGACTCGCGAGAAGGTTCTATAAAATCGAGCATACTGCGCGTTATATTTCATTATTCAACGAGGTGGAGAAAGAGAGAGAGAGAGAGAAAGAGAGAAACGTAAGATCGAGAAGTCGAGTGGTGGCAGGCGCTTGGACTCGGTTAATAGAAATCGAGAACAGCTTTGTCCATTTGTACGGTCCTGGCCTCTCCGAGGAACTCTCGGCCATTGTACGAGGAGTCGAGTTTGTTCTACTCTATTCGCGTCTCAGATCGAGATCTTAATAACATTTTTCTGCGCCCGGTTTTAATCCCGAGTCGATCGACCTTTTCTGTTTCGACGTTCGCGTTGCGGGGCTGTTGGTCTCGTTCAGCGAACAATAACGAAAAGTACGTGACAACGAGAGGGAACTCTTTTGCTGGGTTGTTCTGACCAGAACAAGCAGGAAGGAATAACCTTACAGGAAGTGTAATTAGGAAATTTTTAGGAAAGGGGATTTTACAATCACCATTTATGTATCCACAAAATAAAATGAGTATTTAATTTATGAGTTTTGCTGTCACGTAAAAATATACAAAATATTCTTCAAAAAAATCTTCATTTCTATAAATATTTTCTTTCGTGATACCTGAGATCAAACGTTAATCCCATCTTTAATTAAAACTAACAGCATACTCTAAAGTAATAATCCATAAAATACAAACAGCTGAGTCGACTGTTTAACTTTCCATAACCGCGACCGCAAGCGTGAAAAGACGTGGACGCAAATTAGCCGGTCTCTCGGCCGAGAGACCTTTCCATCCGGCGTGTGCGTCTTCGACGCGCGAGAAAAGAGAGATATAAAAAGATTGCTCGTAAATAACAGGATGTTTATACGAAATTGCACTTCTCGGAAGCCTCCCCCGTTCTTTCGGGTTTCCGTCGAAATTTACGAGCAACCCGTGTTTCGAACGAACCCACCGAACAACGAAGAATGGCAACGACGACGAAAACCGAATGGCATTGGCGTTCCTCGAAGAGCAAACCAGTCACGATTTACGCAGTGAGTGTCAACTGACATCGAGCTATTGTCACATCAGACACGACGAACGGATTCAAGCCCGATCGTGACACGACCGATACCGATGCACGGGCGTGACGAGAAATGCAGCGGCGAAGATAAAGAGGGCGAGCGCATGAACGAGCTTTGCGAAAATGCTGAAACTCGAGGATTCGAGGCGTAGGGATTGCTCGATGACGAACGTCAACTGACAAGGATCGAATAACTCGGAAATGTGTCTAACCTTTTGCGACAACATTTCCCAAAAATTGAGATTCAGCCTGTTTTGTGGAGAAATTCAAATTGTTTTGGGACATTGTGGAAAAAGTTGCGAGTGAAATTACACCGGAATTTAGCTATTTTGGAACGTTTCGATAAAGATGATGATTTCAGAATGGACACAGATCGTCGTTTTCGGAATCAATTTTTTACTTCTGACAACTTTGGTTCTGTCCAGTGCTACTTCAGTGATATTAACTTCTTAAAAATTCACAAGATCACGAATGACAAATTCACAATGACAAAAGAATCCTCGCCCCTTAATTTTAATAAAAGCGGAGTCCGTAAATCATGATTCTCTGATCTCGACGAGAATACATTTACAATCGCCGTTTCTCACTCCTACGTTTGAAAACGAAAGAAAGAAGAAAAAATAGAAAAATGAACGACCGACGTTCTCGAACAACGGCACGTTTCTACGTAAAACCGACAAAAGCGGCCGAAAGCGTTAATCTCCATAAATAACGAAATAATACGGGCAATTCGAAATTCCGGAAACGGTGAAATCGTTTATTCGGGGATGAGGTTGGAAACGGTGAAGAAGGAGCGATGGACAGGCCGGTGCGCACGCGGCAAAAGTCCGCCTGGCCAGACTGTTTGGCACCATCGAACAATGCCAGCGTCCCGCGGACCCTGCAGTATGGGGTCCCATAAAGATTCTCGGAACGGGCCGAACTCCTCCGCTTTCCCAGAATAATAGGCGCGCGGCTATCTTTCTTTCCATTCGACCGGTGGTTGACTCCGTTTAAAAACGTGACCACGGTTCGTGAAAAACGTTATTTTGACTCCCGGCAATGGCCGAAATTATGTACCATTTTCGGAGCGGACAAAGGTAAAAGGGCGCGATAATCTGCGGCGTGCAGATGACGAGTATAAGTGCGAGTTGTGAATAGACATCGTCTATCTGAACGAATGAGACGTAACAACAACACCATCGATTGAGATTTTATTTTACTTTCATTCTGAACAGATATCGTTCTCAGAAAATTAAGCAAGGTACTTGGGCGTTTACTGAAAGTCTAAATATACTTTTTCTGTAAAACAACTTTCTTCTTTGTTGAATTGTTAATTACGTACAGTGTGAAACTCTTTTTGTCGAGTATTAAACCTATCTTTTCCTCGAACATTGAACACATCGTGTCGTTTAAAGTTGGGTTTATATTATTGAACTTTATACGACTGATCATACCTACAGTGTATAATAGTTCGTCAAATTTGCAATTTTTAAATTGCAGTATTGAAATAGGTATTTCTTACTTTCTTATAAATATTAAAGTGCAGAATTATATAGGATGCACAAGCAATACATAAATATCCAAACATAGTACTTTCTATGATATTTGGAACACGTTCATACGTAAAATATAAAATATAAAATATAAAATATAAAAATATTCTTATCAAGCATTTATTCTTCTGGCTACATTTTCAAAAATATGAATTTGAATAAACGTTCTCAGTCTGGTTGCAATATGTATTTTAATAAATGTAAAATTTTCAGTAAATCGATTTTCACGGATTTCGATGATAAAGAGTAGACATTGTTTGGGGAATATTCCACTTTGTGACGCAAATGAATTAAAAATACACGAATATTAATCAGAATCATAATTTGTTGAAATTCATGTCTCCAATAGTTAAATGTTCGCGATTAGAAATCGTGTTCGATGCTACGGTTTAAATTGATGAAGTGTGAAAAATTTTTCACCTTGTATCGCGATATAAATGTATTATAAAACTGGCTAATGACTTTAGATTGGGTAGGTTGATTTTGTTAAACGCAGAAATTGAGAAGATTGCCGAGGGAACGGCTCGTTGTGGCTCGTGCTCGCGAAATTCCACACCTAATAAAACCGAACGGATGAGGTGGGACGAGGCCGTCCGATTGTTCGCGGGACACTAGAGACAAAACCGCGTCGTTGCAGCGTTTTCGATTGAAATCGATTACCGGACGTGCCTGTTGTCGGTACAGTTCTACTAAAAGTGAATAATCGCTTCCTTCCTTCACTCTTTTCAGTCGACAATACCCAACGAAATGGATCCAAGTGTTCGAAACAATTACGAAAGGGGAAAGATGTAATATGTAATAAAATTTTGAAATTGAAACGTGACAAGTGACACGAATGCCAGAAAAATAAAAGACGATTGTTTTGGCAGCGGAGAATGTAAATTTCGCGCGATACGTCGCGAATCACACTGTATTTTAAATTTTAAATTTAACGCAAGATCAAACTGTGGAATTAGTGTATTCGAGTAAATTCAAGTACAGGTGACAAATATTCAAACTCGATTTTTTCGAAAACGAAGGCTTTCGCAGCGAAAAAATGTCGTTCTTTCTCTTCGATCACTTCGCGAAGTCGCGGAACACCTTGTATATTTTAAATTACAAAAGTTGGAGTGACGAATAACGTAATTGTCAAAATTAATTAAAATACTTTTTTCTGTCCTTTGGACAATACCTGACTGGCACTTTTCTCTACTTGAGACAAAAGAAAGTAACAAAAATAGCTTTCCACACTCGAATCGATCGCGCGTCTCGTTTCGATTCGATCGGGGCGGCCTTGCTTCGCGCTCGAAAGCTAGAAAGGCAACGACGTAAGGAGCGGGCGTAAATTCGGAGGCTGCGACGACGAAGGTCGAGATTAAAGAATAGAAAGAACGAAAAGGAGCATCGCGCCGGAGGCAATGTTTTTGTTATATCTGCCAACTCATTGGCCGCTCGTGGGAACGTCTTTGTAGCGGGCAAACGTGGCCTACAATGCGTGAATTAAAAGAGAAGCCAGAAGCACCGGCTGTTTTTTCTTCTGGCACCGCACTGCGTGTGGAACGCGGACGATATTTTTGTTTTCGGAATGATTTGCGCGCAGTCACTTCCTGCCGATACGTTCGAAATTACATCGATTCACCGTCGGCCGGGCTGTATTGTCCGCCGACGCCTTTTGTCCGACATTTCGTTGCCATTGTCTGGCCAGTGTCGGACGCCACGGCCTCCGAAAAGTATGTTCGTTAAGTGTTAATCGAAGTTTGCATGTTACGGCTGTGGATCGAGAAGCTACTTATCCCTTATAACATCCTTTGTATCATCTGCGTGTCTTTTTCAGCAGATGTAAGAATCGGAAAAATTCAGAACTCAATCGCCGCGATGTACGAAGGTTTAACGTTTTAAAATTCGATCTTGTATTAGTACAAATTACAAGATGTTTATATTTTTGTGAAAAATAAACCAAAATTTTTCGTGGTCTAATTATGGAGCATCATTAGCCTTTATAACGATGGATGAGAGAAGAAAATATTAATAATAAAAATTTTTTAGAGACTGCGAAAGCATCGTTATTAGCTTTTATTAAGATAAGATAAGAGAAGGAAGTATTGAGCAGTTAGGTTGAATCTTCTAAATGTAACATAATAATACTAATTTAATTTTATAGCACATCTTATGAATCTAATTTATACTTTACACTACACCGATAGTCTTGGATTAATCTCACTAATAATAAGACTGAAACTATATTAATAACTATATTAATGACTATTACTATCACTATTAATTACTATATTAATAACTATAAATTAAAAAACTAATCAATGCTCCAGAACTTTACTAATTCTCCAAAACCAAGACTCTTCAATGTCCTCTTCCTCCACGAGTTGTCGAAGCCATCAATCGAACCTCACCCACTTCGACACCAATTCCGCGCTGGTCCGCGCTGTTTCGAGGCGATTGCTCGCGACGTGGTTGTCCGGGAGGGGAGGGCTCGGAGCAACGAAGTCGCTTAGAAATGCAACGAAATTGTCGGTCGAACGAGCTGGCACGGTGATCGACTCGCCACGGGTGGGCCGAGCGAGTTGCGGCCGGCCCGAGAAAAAGAAAAGCGACCAGGAGGCGGCCAGCCTCCCGAGGAGGAAACAAGAAAAAAAGGAGCAGCAACAACAACGGCAGCGAGCATTACTCGGCCGGACGCCCACGGGATTGTTCCAGTATTATGCACCATGGCAGGTGAGCCTTTGTGCCGAATGGCACGTCATTTCTGTTACGACCAACCGATTCGACGAGTAATTGAATTCTCTTTTTCGACGTGGCCACGAAAAATCGGCTGCCGGGATACGCCGGGGTTCGATCCCCCGCCGTGGAATCGACTGATCCAAAGAGTTTCGTGTCCCATCCTCCTCCTATGTTGTTTCAGCGGCCACAGCATCATTAATTTTACTTTTGCCGAATGAACACGTTGACCGGCTCTTGCCTGGGTTATTACCGGGCTCTGTTTCGAGAATTGCTTTTTCGTGACTTATATTTGGCAGGATAACGTCAACGACAGAATGTGGCAGCGTTTTCGTAGCAATTTGCACGACTCGAATTTACCGATTCTCCTCACCATCTGCGACTTTTCATAGTTTGATCAAGAAGGAAACTAAAGTTTCGTCAGAAATGTGTTGTTTAATTAATTTCGTATGGTATCTTTTCTATATATCAGACAGTGGAACATCATTTGGTAGATAAATGACCTGGTGAAACGAAATAAGCTGACGAGAATCGAGAAATACCACAAATTACGATAAAATGTAATAACCTCTAACAGTATCTTAGAACCAAACTGTACCCCTAATGAAAACATCGACAAAGACGAAGCACCGGCGAACTTTCCAAGTCGTCTGTACGAGCGAAGCGCGCGAGCAACACGAAGAGAAAAAAGGAAGGAGTAGAGTCGGTAATGGTTCGCAGGTGAAGCGAAACAATAGAGGTTGATGGTGTTTGATGGATACGACCCTGTGACCCGACTAATAAGCAGCGCGAAAATAAAGAACAGCGATCGAGAACCGCCCCCGGGTCGGCGTGGTCGTTGTGCAAGCGAGAGTAACGAGAAGACAATTGACACAGCGTCTCGGGCTATCATTTTTCCTCGCGGGTGATTGACAAAATAATTACGTTGTCTGCGCGGACAATTAATGAACATTAGGACGCGGGCGCACGGCTCGCAGGCAGTGCGCGCCTCTCCTCCCTTGACAGACCGATCCGGACACGATTGATATATGCTCGTATACGAGAAATGTCAGCGTTCGCTCGCACGACGAGAAGAGGGAATATCTATAATAATCGAAGGAAGCCCCGACAGGCTCGAAGACAGTTAGACAGGTATGGTAACCAGTTTTCGCGGCTCGGGTTCGTTGCGCGCCGTCGGTAAGACGTAACAAATGAGCGTGTGCGTCTCTGTGGCATGATTTTGTTTTCGATTATTGGAGACGAGTATCTTTATTATCGAGGGCATCTCGGATATTGGTGGACAGAAGTTCCGTTCAATCGTTGCTGGAGCATGTATCGAACGCCTCATTAGTCAAGATTATCAAGTGGAGAATCTGATAGATATTGGCTCGTCCAATAAGCTCCTGTTACTTGCTTTTCCCTTTTTTTCTTTTTTAGAAGCGGTATGATTCGCGTTTTATCGTTTTTGTTGAAAATAAATTACAGGTATCCGATTGAATCTAATTAATGTAATTAAAATCGATTTGTCTTCATCGATTTCAAATTTCGCGATTTTTGAAGATTTCGATTAAACGATGATCTCATTAATCCTTCAACTGCTCAATTTTCCCATGTCGATATTGATATTTGCATTAACTAATTATTACTGTAAAATGACGACATGTGGTTGTAGTGCACGAAATATATCGTCGTGTCCATAGTTACAAACATACAAACATCACGTCGTCGTGACGAATTATATCGTGACGTAATATATAATGTACAGGATGTCCCCAATTAGAAGATGGCAAAAGTATGTCAAAAGAAGAATGAAATTTCTTCATTAAAGTCTTTCTGAAAACGGTACATTTTACAGAAACATTTTATTCTACGTTTTTTTATTTATTTTCGCACGTGAAATAACCTCCTGTCAATTATTCTTTTCTGACTAAAATCCACTTAAAACTAACTAAATTCAACTCAATGTTCAAACTCGATTTTCTCGAAAACGAAGACTTGTACAAAAGTAGTAAAGTGGTTTTCTCGGTGTGACGAAATATTTTTTTTTTTTATTTCTCGTCACGCGTGGTTAAAAAAGATTAAAAGAGATTAACTACGAATGAGAAATGTCCAAGACTTCCAAAGAAACATATCTCGAGTTAATAAACTCGTATCGTTTACCGCAATTTACAATTGCTCTCACTTAAACTCCAGACACCGCGAATAACACGGTGATCTTAAAATTTTCATCTGACCGTAAAAAAAAAAGAAAAACAGGCACGCGATCGATTTGATCCGAGGTACGATACACACGGTACGATTCTCGACAGGGCGCGCGCAGAGCAAAAAGGAAATTCGAAAAAGAAAAAAGAGAGAGAAAGAAAGAAAGAAAGAAAGAAAGAAAGAAAGAAAACGCCCGGTCACAAACGTCGGCTATCGGCTCGCGATTCTATCGGCTCATCGCGACGCGATGTCGCATCCCGCGGCTGTATTTCGCAATATTATCTCCAAGTGTGAGAGCGCATCGATCCGTTCCCTCATTCTCTGCCTTTCTCTCGCTTCTTCCTTCCTCTGCTCTCGCCGACCGTTCCTCCCTCTCTCTCTCTCTCTCTCTCGGCCGTGTAGCGTTCCCTCCGTAGAATCGTGGCTTCGTACCTTAACCATTCAATCTTTGAATCACAATAACAGCAGCGTGATGTATAGCAGCGCGACTCGGCATTAACATAGGATCCAAATATGTAATCCCAGACATCGCTGGCGGCCATCTGATATGTTCATTATATATTATACCGCGAGAGAGCGTGTACCTCATGCACCGCCGCCGCGGAACAAGTAGGTGCACCCCACCTTCTTGTATGCACCACGGTGCAACGCGTCTAGTTAGATGCATTTCAGGTGCGCACACGTGCACACGAATGCCGGCTCGAGCCACGCTCTTACTCGTCGTACTTTCAGCGCGCAATAATAAAGGGGAAAAGCTGCGCGCGCGAGCACGCGGGCGCGGGCGAAAGGGAAAGGGATTAATTATTGCCGCGCGTCCCCGCTGAAATTTGCAAATTAAATAGCGCCAGAGACGGGTATTTTCTTTGTGGTTTGCTCTTTAGAAAAAAATGTGGCGACCACGCGTAGCGTTGATTACGGTCGATTGATTTCAACCTTCTCGCTGGAATTTTTTTTTCTTTTTTTTTTTTGGAGCACTCGCCGGCGAGCAACCCGGAGAATGATTGATTACACGCGGCGAAATTTTTAAATCGCGCGAGAAGCTAGGAATTTTTCTTTTCGTGCGCGATGATGCTGTGGAAACCATTTTCTTTCGTTTTCTTTCTCGAATATGTGACAACGTAACTTACGAAATAACGCGACGTTTCTTCTCACGCATAAATTACGTGAGTTTGAACGATAGATTTAGCAGATGAAGTTGACGAAAACCTTCTATCGGTCTCTTTTCTGAAGAAACGAAAATCTTTCTGAAAACGTCGTTCCTCGTTAGATTTTCCAAGAAAAATCAAACGATTCGTAGCGGATGAGATTTCTCAACCTGCCGACAAAATGGCCACCTAGGAACTTCGGTAGAAGCACAAAGAACGCAACTCTCCAGAAACACTCAGTGCAACAGTGACTGAAGCTGTCAGTGACGACACCAGGATCTAACGAAAAAATACAGAGCCCCGATCATAAAGGATCAAACGGAACTCTTTGTATGGAAATCAGCGGTGATTTTTTCGCAGAGTTTATTCTAACGTCACCGGCTCCGGCCATTTTCCGTGCGGTCTTCCTTGCACGGGGAGAGGAGGAAAAGAATAAAAACGACAAGAGGATCGAATTGTGGCGCGTCGAAGGGACTTCCATCGGGCGACAGATCGACCGAGTGTGGGCGCGAAATCGATCGTCCGACGTTCCCTTTTATTATTAAATCTGTTTCATCGGCGAAATAGTTGGCGCGAGCGTTGCACTTTAAACATCTCTTGCGATCGTAGGATAAGGCGTCTCAGCCACTAGATTCCCGATCGGTCGATCGACTCGCGAAAAAATCAACGGCCCCTGGAATGCTTTTAAAATGCTAAAATGATCGGTGGTGAGCGATCCACCGCCAAGGACACACCTTCCTTCTAGCCGAGGAAACTGAACGTGTATACGTAAGTACCTTTGCGTCTTTTAACTAAAATCTCGCGCGTTGGATGATTGAAACGTGTTTTAGACCTTTCTGAGCAAAGATAAAAAGGGGGAAAACGTAAAGGTAGAAAAATTAATTTGTTTCAATGAACAAATGACTGTGATAATAATAAGATAATTTCTGACCAACTTTACTTGACTGCGAAATTCTTAACTAATTCTATGGTAAATCATAAATTTTTCTGAAATTTATTTTGCGCCTTCTTACGCTGTCTATCTACTGTAAATTAATTTACGTTTGAAATTCGCTTCGTGCTTCTTCAAACCGCGGCGCTTGTTTCCATCGTCTCGACAAATCACGAAGCAACGACCCTAGAACGCAACGACACGAGAGTACCCACTATTTCAAACGAGTTTCATGTCGTATCTGTTGCTCGACTCAGAGACACCATTCGCTCCTTGATCTAGCTCTCGAAACTCTTAATCCACACAGGTGGCATATACATATTTGTATTTGGTAAAAGGCCCCTCCGTTTGGTAAAAGGTGCACCTTTCTCTCTGTCTCTCTTTCTCTTTCTCTCTATCTTCTTCTCTGGAGAGAAGTCCTGTTCCGTCGGGAAGCATCATACGCCCACCTCGTGTTAGATAGGATCTTTTCAGCAGCGAACAGCAGCAGCAGCAGCAGCGGAACAGGGGCGAGCCACCCGGTGGGAAGCTCCACGGCCATCATCCATTTCGTCGGAATAAAAGTTTCACGGCGCGCGAGACCGTTTTGTTGAACTGTCTCCGAGGTGTCGGCAGACAATATGACACGCTGCCACTTCCCCTGTACCGTGTGATTACGCAACACCGCAAACATCGTGGAAATTACGAGGGGCAAACGTAAATTTCAAGCGATTTTAGATTTTTAATGTCCCGAGATTAATTGTTTGCCGCTACGAATAGAATATAATCTACAATACCAGCGGAACGTTGTAATAAATTGCAAATAAAAGCAACTGACAAGCCTAATGAATTGTTTGACTTTTTTTAATATCTAAGCTTCATTTACAATCGAAAACTAGCCGCAGGATCAAAGAGAGAGAGGCGCTTCCCCCTCCGAGAAAGACACGGAAATGCGTTGCAGGGCGATTTGGCCGCAGGATCGACAATCGTCCAGGTTGTCCAGGGTTACGATCCTCCGTCCCCCGACAATGGTTACCAATCAGCGGAAAGCGTAGTGCCAAGTCGCCTCTAATTGTGCCATCCGGACAATGGCGAAAATGACATGGGCGTGAGCTTCACTTAAACCGTGGCCATGCCACGACCGACGGTGGTGTCTAATGGGTTTTGTATTTCGTCGATTAACGTTTGCGAATGACATTCATAGCCCTCTCTCTCTCTCTCGCCCTGGCCACCCTGAAAACGTCCCCGTGCTTCTGCAGCACGAGGAATATTCATGGCTCGAAGCGCCTTGTCGTTGGGGTTCGAGGTTGCGGTACTCCACGTTTATATCTATCGAGACACGCTGACGCGTTCTCCCTGAGAAAACGAGAGGGACAGACCGAGCGGCAAGAACGACAAGTTCGAGAAGGATGGAGACGGACGATAGAGAGAAGCCAGGACGCTTCTCTCAGAGATACCACCGAGAAACTGGTTTCATCCCTCTTTTACCTTCTGGTTCTTTTTTTTTCTTCTTCTTCTTCTTCTTCTTTTTCTTCTTCTTCCTCCTCTTCTCCTTTTTCCTTACGTTCCAGCGAAGCCAATGGGTTACCTCTGGAAACTCGAAAGGCCAAAAAACGAGGGGGTCTGCGGCGGAACCGAGATTCACAATGAGAATTGAGTTTCATAACCGGGCCACGCGGGCACAATGAGACAAAATTGCGTTACAACGAGGGTCCGGATTTATTATATCGCCGGTCCACGTGGTGGTGGGTTTCGCACCGGTGGAACATGTGTTTCCTCGGTTGTCGCGGCCAAGGGAATAATTACCCTTCGC
Source organism: Melipona bicolor (assembly GCA_030673865.1). Classification (NCBI taxonomy): domain Eukaryota; kingdom Metazoa; phylum Arthropoda; class Insecta; order Hymenoptera; family Apidae; genus Melipona; species Melipona bicolor. The sequence goes on along the minus strand of JAHYIQ010000051.1, from coordinate 734,261 downwards.
CGTACGCGGTGCTACACGCAGCGCCTCACGGAGGAAAAGGGATGTGGAGGAGAAGGAACGGGTGGAAGGAAAAGGCTGCCGACAACGGTGAAGGGTATCGATAATGGCCCCATAATTTCGGGACGCCGACGTCTATCGCGTCACGCCCTGAACTCGGGGGAAAGAACCGCTGGAGGACCGTTTCGGTTTCGGAAACGCTGCGTGATACTTTCTGTTGCGTAACATTTCGTCGTTCGTTATTCCCTTGCGATCGATGGACGTGTTAGAAAAGCTGGAGACACCGTGATTCCAAAGTGAGAACCAGCAAGGATCAATTGGGCGATAAAGTTACTATGAAACGAGTTACTTTGACTGGAAATTAAAGTGATAGAAAAATTTCGACGTATGAACTTTTCGAAAACTATACCGATCAACTCCACTCGTTAATTTCTTCATTACAATACGGAATTAATATTTAATTTTCACGTAAAAATATCAAAATTATATATCACGCGCAGTATATTTAACGTGAAATAAAAACATGAAAAAGATCGAAATATATTTTCGTGTGTACCTACTTCTCAACGCAATTTATTGTCGAAATTAAACGTAACAGGATATGTGAAAATGACATTGATCAGTTTCAAGAAAATGACTAGTCGGAACCGTGCCTGAACTTTTAGAAAGCACCGGGCAGTTGAGCACACAGTGACAAATTATAGCGTGCGAATCTGTTGCACGGCCGAACAACGGATCCAAGGCCAGACCCACCTACTTCCCAAGCGGAACTATCGTCCATTCATGGCACAATGGTCATCCATTCACAGATACTGTCGCGATCAATGGTGTACCGTTGCGAGTAACACTTCCTCGTGTTCCCTGATTGCGTGGGAAAACAAACTTCAGTCGACTAATTGCCAATCCATTGACTGTTTCGAGGGATTTTTTTTCCCTTCCTTCGTCGTTTACACTTAATCAGTTCGGTAAATTGCTTCAGAAAAGATCAAACACATCAATTGTAGGAATTCTATTACATCATACAATGAATTTTGTGAGTGTGTTTTTCAGCTGAAACTTCAAACCTTTTGTTCATCTCGTCTTATCAATAAACTTCCTTTCGGCAAATTTCTTCATTACTTTATACGAACCAAAAATGAAAGTCAGATTTCAGTTTTCAAACTACAACGTACGACCAAACCAGCAACTACTCTACTTTTTATTTCTAACGTTACGTGCAAACTTACAAATTATAAACACGACTCCGACGCAAAGAATCCATATCTCTTTCTCTCATCTTGCTGCACCAGTGAATTTCTTTCCCGAAACTCTTAAACGCCAACTAAAGATCTGTTCTCCTCTATCCACGAACCGTCTCGAATCGACCTTCCATTTTCAAGACACGCTTCTCCGCAATTCCAACCCGAATCGAGCCGGCATGGCAGTCACTCCGTTACTCCCTAACCGCACCATCAACTCAAGAACGAAATAATCCGTAAAATCGGTCAATTAAACGTCGCGTACGAGAAATCTCTCTCTCTCTCATTCTGTGTCTAAGGAATCAAACGAATTTCCGAAAGAAGAGACAGACGGTGCACCGGGGTTCTTTGACGTCGTTGCGACGCAGCGACGCGTGCAGGGATCGTCTCTTCTCGAATGAAACGATCGCGTTAGCGGCAGGAGGCAACGACGAGACGAACAGAGACACTCGAAGCCTGCGTGGTCGTAGAATGGGTGAACAGGAGCGGAAGGGAAGGGAGATCGGGCTAATTCGGGGAGACAGTGATCGCGGTGACCTCGTGGAAAATGGAAGCGATACCGCGTCGTCCGCGTGGTGCACGATCGAACGAGGAACCGCAATCGACGACCTCGACGCGAGAGCATTCGTGTGTTACGCATCTGCGGATCATCCGGCAAACCGATGGCATGGGGACTGATCGAAGAGGGTTTTTCGGGGTCACGGACGGGGGGAGAAAGTAAAGCCAGCGGGAGCAATGAATGACATAATTGAATTTCACGCAGCGCTGATTCTCTGGCCCAGGACCACGACCGACGATAATTCCTGCGCGACGACCGCCATCTCCCAGGAATCCTTTCCTGCCTCTGTGCTTCGGGATTTCCGGAGGATTTCAACCTTGGAGAACCTAAGCGCCGGGGGACACTGCGACAACTGGAAACTTCAACTGGAGATTCACAAGGTTCTTTTTCGAGAAGACACGGATTCCTTTGATTTTAGTAATCGAGCTTGTGATGGATTTTAATTTTTTAGGAGGAAATAGATGGTGTGAGATCGAAGAACAGAGAGAGGTAGAAAAAGATGAAAAAGAGGGACAGTAAAAGTGTTTTGTTTCGGGGGGCTGTTAGACTGACCAACACTTCCTAGCAGACTCTTAGACAGATGATCGTTAACGAGAAATGCTTTAGTTAGTGATGGACATTTAGATGGTCAGCGTAGAATGTTCCCACGATTAATTAATTTTTAATACGAGAACGATTAATTAATCTGATTATTGATTTACTGTATCATTGAAACTATAGCGCGGCTTTGCATCTTTGGTGTCTCACTGCTTTAGCTTATTCTTTTTACACTTGATGTAAATACAAAACAATTCGGGATTAATTGTTGCTAAAAGATGAGAAAATGAATCTCAGGGTTCGTTCATTTATAATCGGCTTTCTCCTTATTTATTGAATTTTTATCGATACTTCTTTTTTTTTTCAACAAAAAAATTCGCCAGTGAACGTCATCGTTGGGAATATCGTTCCAGTTCATCGACAGGCGTTATTCGCATCCCCGCGAGGAGAGAGCTCGCAGATCCATCCAGCCGGGCTACGCTATACTTACACGATCTGTGTAAGGAACAAACGCGGTGGATGAATAGTGTTTCGTATGTTCCGTCATTGACTGTAATAGCGGGGTGGAACCCCCAATAGACGCCGCTCGTATTCACCGGATTGAACGCGCACCGTGAGCATTTAGCGCTTTCCCATTGTCCGTTTGTCCGGATGTCAGCATCACTCTCTGATTGGCGGAGAGTGATGCTGACATCCAATCGCCATTGAAAATCGTTAACTGTTGACTGTGGGGTCAACCTGCCTGGCATTCAAGCGTTTCTCTCTCGTCGTTTCCCCCAAATAAAACGGGCCAGGCTAGTCACAACATTTCTGAAACTGATCGAAACATCTTTCTTCCCTCGATCTTCGGGATTCGTCGAATTGCGCGCCGGAACTCGTTTCCGAGTACTTTCGGGAAAAGGGGGATGAAAAATCCCCGATCAAAGATACGACTCGAGCAAATTTTTAATTTCAATGTATTCTATTAAGATACAGAGTGATTCTCGCAATTGTGTAACAGATCACGCCTCAAGAGTGACAGGAGATGCAAAAATAAAAGATTGTAGAGAGAAGAAAATTTCTTTGTAAATGCAGTGATGAACGAAACGTCGCTACAAAAATGATCAATTCGTTCAGATCCAAAGTACCACTCCTTAATCACCTTTCAAACAATGCACGGTACGTTCATCCACGGTTAATTAAATTCCTTCTCGATTCGTCGGTCCGTCGTAAAAAAACATCAAACAACAGCCCCGAGGTGAAAACATTAACCGGAGGGTATTTTTAAAGGACGCGACATAATCAAGGAGCAATCGATAATCCTCACGGCGGTCTATCGATCGAACGTCGAAAGAAAGGAGAGAACAGGTAAGCTTTCTTCTAGCGTTACAGCTAGAAAGAGGGGCGGATTACGCGCGCAATCGGTTCACCTGAAAGAGGGAAAGGGTTGGCGCGCATGGAGCACCCTGCTCGAAGGTTCGATCGCTTCTGAAAACGTTCTGTTTCCATCGTTCGCCCATACGTGTCAGACGCGCCGTCGTTTCGCCCCTGGAAGGAAGGGAACCAAGGGGTGCGTATCCACTCCCCTTCTTTTTTAATCTAGCCATTGTGATGGTAATGCACAGTGTTAGTTTCACGGGCGGCGGGGAGGGGCGGGATGACATTGTATCGTGCGCGAGGAGGGGCACGCAGAGCGCATATATACGCGCGTACGCGCGCGGCTCTATGGAGCCGCAAGGACTGCTCTAATTTCAAGGGGGGTTTGTTTTACGAGCACTTCAATCCCACGGAAAGCAATACGGCCTGAGTAGGACCTGACGTCGTTGTAAACAATTCGTTCACGGCTCTCCCTCCACGATGTTACGGGAGAAAGGTGGATAGAACGCGCGAGAGAGAGAACGAGAGACAGAGGGGAGGGGGGCAGGGGGAAAGCTGGTAATATCAAATAGGGAAAATTTCTTTTGACTCTTTTACGCGACCGTTACGCGCGCAACGACGGCCTGGCTCTTTCGATCGGACCGCCGCGCTGGAGGAGTTAGACGTTTCATCAATCTTGAAATTGCGCCGTTTCGAATTCCGGAAGAGGGTGATTAATGGGACATCGCGGACGGTCGACAATTCCCGCTGGATCGCGGGACTCGCCGCACGGAGGATCGGAGAGCTCGCATGCAACTCGAGATGACTGGGGATTTGCGAGACGAAAGCTTCGGCGAAAATTTACATCCGAGCGCGAGTAGCGAACGTGCGCTGGTAAACGATACTTTGAACTGACAATTTAACACGGCCGCCGTCGCGTGAATCGCACGATGCGTAGCGTTCGATTGAACCACGACATGTGTTGCACCTTTATGTTTTGTCCTTAATTGACGTATCTACCCAATCTACCTAATTGAGTCTGTCTCATCTACCTGATTGACGTAGAATGAGCTTCATTTGATACGCGTCGAATGATCCCGTTGATCCTTGTTTCTTGTCTTGTTCGTCTTTTGGGAATGAGTAGCAAAAGGAAAGGAAAGGAAGATAATTCCTGCCCTGGACGCAAGGACAGGAAAAGTGAGATCAGAGTGATAATGTACCGCGATCAGCGTACGAATTTCTTCACAGTCAGATTATAAACTATATCAAGTTGTAATATATAACGATATACAACTGGAATTGTGTAGCGAAACCGTGAATTTAACCGAGATTTTGATAATTTATTTTGATTGTATATGAATATCACTTTGATGGTAGATATGTTAGCACAATATCGAAGAAAAGAAATAAAGTTCTATTTACGATTCATAATAGAATCGATACAGCGAGAGAAACGGCATCCACGGTGTGATCCGTCCACAAATGACGACGTTGCGAGCTTGTATGTACCTGCCAGGTCGATAAAAGTCTGACAAAGGCCCGGAATATCATCAGTTTCAGCGACACCCGAGACAAAACTCGAGCGCCGTCGAGGAACGAAAAGGAAGGGGGTGGGCAAGGGCCAAAAATCTGCCGTTAAAAAGCACACCCACCACCTATACCCAGTCGCCGGACAATGCCCGTTGCGTGGAAAAGTGTCTATAACCAAGCGGGGGCATGGGCAACGACAATGGACATTCGGAGAAACGTATGTTTGGGCCGCACAATGGTGGACAAAGGAACGATCTAAGTGCCTACATGTTGCACACCAGCCTGCTACAAATACCCGGATGTGTGCCCAATGGATCCTGACGGGAGCCGTATCACCGCCTGTCTCGGGAAACGTCTTCGAAACGATGAAAGAAAACGCTTCGCCGCCAGATGACCGGGAGAACCTATCGCTTTTATCCGTTAAGTCGCTCTATTCGTACGCTACTGTTCGCTGTAGCAGAGCCGGGATTACGCAATTCGTTCCACGGATGACTCGCAACCTGCGAGTTACACGCGTTCCCGAGGAATCGAGAGGATTGTCGGGGCACTCGAGTGAATTCACAATGTTTTAGTTGTTGTCGGAAGCTTCGATGGTGCAATTTTATCGGAGAAATGGATAGGAAGGAGAAAACTGAAGAATCCTGGTGGTGCGGAGACAAACTGACTCTGACGCGTGGTTTCACGAAACCAGGGGTCGATGCATACACGTTTCAACGTCTTTGGGCCTTAACGGTTTAAGCGAAAATATCTTTCAGGCTTTCTTTCTTCAATAATTATTCACTTGATTTGTTGATTTACATTGATTTTTGAACAACCATGCTCTGCCAAACAAAATTTGTTTGCTCACGAAACCTTCTACCTAGTTCTACTATCTCGCTCTATAAAATCATTTGTTTGTGATATGAATCACAACGCTGAATTGTAAGTTATTCACAGGAATTGAAAAACAATCGCTTGATAAGGAGCGAGGAAAAAGAATCCAATTAGCGCACAATAGTTCCATATGGAGAAATCGAGGAAACTTTTACAGATTTATGGTTTCGACGACCTGGGAAAATGGAAACGAAGAAAACTGACGTTTACTGACGTTTACTGACGTTTACTGACGTTTTCGAAGACTGGGACCGCAATATGAAAATATTGCCCCTAATCGAAGGCTCCGTTATGGCTGTTGTAAAAGTGAGATGGCCAGCTTTCTATAACTATTGTAAATAATGTTCTCAACCTGCAAACACTCGGGCTTCTAAAGTCGTAAATGGGATTTCAAAGCTAGAAATACCTAACCTTCCGTCTATCGTCTTTGGACCTTTTGTAGCAAACTGCATTCTCGTCCATCTGCTTTTTGACTTTTTGACTTTTGCCTTTGTTTTCTACAACAGTTTAGTTTCCATGAATGACGGAGATATCCGTAGTCTTGGATCCGTAAATATGGAGACGACTGTCTATAGGGTAGGTACTTTTGGAAACTTCGGCTGCGATGACCACTCAAAGTCTGCCTAACGTCCGTACAATTTTATATTCTTATGAAAACAATTAAAAACGTACATTAGGTGAACCAAGCGTGTAGATTTTGAATTTTACGGTAGAGAGCAAATCGAAAGCGAGGGTGCCAAAACTTGAGTTTTCCCAAAGGAGGCAAAGAATAAAATTTGGAAGACACATTTACCGAGTCAACGCGAACGAATCGACAGCGCGTATAAATCACATCTGAAAGGAAAGCTTGGAAAGGTAACGAGAGAGAGAGAGAAGAAAAGAGAGATAGAGGGAGAAAGGTATAGGATTGGTAGTAGCGAGGCAAAAAGCCTTCGAGCCCGGTCACCGTTGATTCGCGCTAATTACAGCGCTTTATACCACTCGAGCTCAAAGAGGGTATTAGTTGAGGCGTTGTAAAAATTCCATGTGTTCTCGCTGTGGTCCGTTATTCGCAGGGAACAGACGAACGATCCGACCGTAAGACCGGTAGGCAATTGCGCAACAAAACAACCCTCGCGTTTATATTCCTTTGACGGCGGTCAGGACCCCTGCACGTTTCCGTGATAATTATTTGTACATTGCGAATTACATTTTAATTTTCCTGTTAAGACCTCGCGCGAGAGCGACGACAGATGCCGCGATAAAATCAGTTTATTACGCTGTTTACGTAATTCTAAGTATTTCCAAGAAAAAGAGAAGACTAAATTGGCTAGCTCCGACCGTGTCTGATAAATCTTTTTACACGTGTTTCTGCAGGAGATAATGAGAGCAGTTATAAAACAGAAAAGTAAAAAATTCATTAATAAAAAAAAGGTAAACGTTTCTTCCAATTTTGGGACGTAAGATCGAAGTTTTAACGTTGAAAATATTTGCGCAAATATTTTCATTACTTAAAGAAACGTTGGGAACACTATAACAGAGGGAACTCGATTATCAACAGTAGATACAAAACTGAATGTTAACAAGAAAAAGGTAGTCTCGTCGTTCGAAGCTTCCAAAAATTCAGAACGTCGAAAGACACCGCAGTAAAACGCTTCTTTCATTTCCGCTTGCGATTTTTCGTGCTCGGAGTCTTTGAACTGTCGGCGCCGTCGCACCCGCGTGCCACTGGAAACGCCAGCCCTTCTTCCGCGGGGTCGCTTTAATTAATTACTCGCTAGTTTTGTGCGCGAGACTTTCTCGCTGGCGTCGCCTCGCTTTGAGACCGACAATCCGCTGGCTCGTGCGGATTGTCGATCCAGACCTTGAAGAACCCGTGGCGGCAACCGCTCTTTTCACCAAGAAGAAGGAAGTATACGCGTGGGCACGCAAAGGGTGGCGGTTGGCCACGAACGTGGCGCATTAAGCAGCCAGGTATTTAAAGAGGGTCGTCCCTTGGTTGGGTACTTAGCTATCGTCACCACCTTTTTTCAATGCCAATTAACGTCGTCCACGCACCGGTTGGAACGACTGCTCGTAATCCCCGGAAGAAGAAGTAAGCGGAGGGAAAAGAGGAGAAATAAAAGTTAAAGGGTGGGAGACAGCCTTGACTGAGGTCGTCACTTTCATCCTGTAGAACAATTCGTTACTTTGTTCCTTGGCAATAATAACTAACTGTGCGGTGAACAGTGGCTATGAGCTCACATAGGCTCACCAACCACTCGTAAGTACGCATTCTCAGTAGGCACCGATCCAATTTGCCAAGTCTGCGCGGATCTAGCCATCAAAGTTTGGTAATAAAAGTAGTAAAAGTTTTTGAATAAACTATAATTAGACATCGATCGAGAATTAAGAAAGTGTTGGTGACAGTTTGGTCTTGTTTGCGGAGTTACGTGGAAAGAAGAGTTACTTGTCAAACCGAGGGTGAGTTGGTGATTGTCAAAGATAATTGCTCTTGGAATAATTTTGTCGTGAAATGTTCAGGAAATACACTCGCCACCTGTAGTTTGTAAATCTGTGTTTATAAATTTGTAATTTGCTCGTGAGAAACGTACGTGTAGACAGTAAATCCTAAACGATTCATTACGCGATTCTTCAGGCAAGCAATGTTTGAACGTTGCGTCGAATTCTGGTTTTTAAATACACCCAAACGAAAGCATCCGTCTGTAACGGAACGCAGGGACAGGCAGATTCGCGTATTTTCAATTATCCACTCCCCAGGGTGAACAGAGTATTTATTTCTCAGGAAACAAACGATCCAGGAGCGAACGAGAGCCGCTTAACGAGTTAATAAGTCGCATCGCGCAAGCGCAGGTGTTCGCGCGAATAAACGCGAGTGCCGGTCCGCATCAAGGCTTCCTTTTGGCCGCGAGAAACGGTTTTATGGCTCGCCGAGGAAGGGTTCGCCGCGAAATTCCAACCTCTCCCCCTCTCCCCCCTCTTTTTCTCTCAACATGGTAATTGGCGTTGAGCCCTTTGAAGTCTGGCGCTCCTGTTCTCAACTCTCAACTTTTCTCCGTACGCGCGCGACCAACGCGCGTCAGTTCTTTTCCTTTATTTCTCTCTCTCTCTCTCTCTCTCTCTTTTTCTCTCTTTCTCTCTCTCGTTTTTTTTTGTGCCGGGTGTCACAATTATGCGACGGCGCGCCGTACACCAGGCGGAATTTTCAAATCGACAGCGAAAGGGAGGGTACGCGCGTCTCGAATCACGAAAATCACGGGCCCTTGATAACGCGTTTCGCGTATCAACGCGCGCCGCGCTGAAACTCGAGGGTCGGCCACCGCAATCAAATTAGAGAAATTAGCAACCCTCCTTTTTTTTGCCAGCGGGCAAATTAAAAGCGGGGCTCGATGATTGGATTGCGGTTGCGAGGCCGCGAGTGGCTTATCCCGCTTTCGGTCATTCGGCGAGAAAAGGTTTTCAAGGCGTTAAGATGGTTTCTGGGTGAGCGAGAATTAGTCATTAGTGGCTGGTAGGATAGTCCAGGATGAGGATTAAACGAATTTCCTTTTCTCGCTGAAACATCGAGTTAATTGTAATTTCCACGAAGTGATTTTTGTTTGTCAATTTGTTAAATATCTTGTTATTTTCTACTTTCTCGATAGAAATTTAAGTGGGAATTGTTACGAAATTAAATTACTATTGCAATTATTTCATCGTTTTTCTAAAATATCGGTATTATTTTATATGCACTGGAAAGCCAATCCAATATTAAATACAAAAAATTGCATAAAAGACAAAAAAGACATGGGCGAGTTGGATCAAAATAAAAATTCAGGCCATATTTGTTATACCGCCAAATATTTAAATATGACAATCATTTATATGCAGATGCTTCGTAAAATAAAAAAGATTAGTCAAGGATCTTGGTGTCCAGAGAAAACGAATAAAGTTGTGATAAAAATTACACGTAAAGAACTGACATTACGTGAAACTACGCAAAAATGTACGACATACCTTACACAATTCTGCAAAGGAGAGTTGCTTCTTCTTCATATGCAAGTGAATGCCGCGAATTAATTTAAATTAATCCAAAATTAATTAAAATTAAAACAAAAATTAATCAAAAAACCAAATTTACATTTAACATCATCTGGAAATAAAGCAGTCCTACTTGAAAAAGAACAAAAGGCTGCATTAAATATTGATAACACTACAAAGAAGAGGAAGATTAAGAAGATACTAGGACACTAGTATTTATTGTGCTGACAAAAGTGGTAATATAGTTTCAATCTATGCATTAAGTTAGGTCAATTTTCCTCAATATCAAGTTAAATTATATGTTTTTAAGTTTGTTTAAAGGTTTTTAATGACATTTTACACTTTTATAAATGAAAGATTTTTAAGTTTTACGTTTAAACTAAATAGTCACTAATTTGTTGACTATTATTTGTCTACTATCAAACAAAAAGATGATCCGATTCGCCTCCTACAAAATTTTTACCATACAAAGCAGTAGCATTTCTGGCATTACAGTCAGCGACAATGGATCGTTCATAGTCGGCCGACTTCTCACCATAATTAAGCGAGTTCTGCAACCGATTAACAATCACGCTTAAACGCGCGAGGGTGGTGTCTCTCCGCGAAGCAGACGCGCGCATTAACGAGCCAAGGGTGTAGTTTCGCCGCAGGGAGAAGATAGAGAGTTTGCTAGCGTTGGTGAAAGAAAGCAGGAGTCGCTAGCGAGGGCAGGCGACAAAGTGGCAGGTCGCGTACAATTAGAGTTACACGGTTCTCGCCTGCTTTTTGACGTCTTGAAACAGAAGGCAGCCGCTTGAAATGACGGGAAAGAGTCGACTAGCGTGTCAGAGGCGCGAGAAGATAAAAAGGAAGGGGTTAGCACGGGAAAAGGAGGTGAAAAAAAAAAAAAGGCAGACGCGCCAGGAATCCACGGTCTCTCTGTGATCTTTTTCCACGGCTTTTCTCTCCTCCTCTCTCTCCATCTGTTCTTACAACCCCCACCCTCCCCCCTCCAACCCCCTTCTTCCTTCTGTGTCTCTGCGAGCGTCGCCGCGGTTCGTTTCTTCTCGTTTCTCTTCCGGCCTGTGTGCCCCGCACACTGGGCTTCAAACTCTCTTTCTAGGTTGACACCTTGCGATTCTTGCGCAGCTTTCACGCAGCTCGCCTCGTGCAGCTCGCTGGGCTCTAAAATCGCCCTGTTGAAAGCATTTAATTAAAGCGAGCTACCCGCTCTGATGGAACAGGGAAAACTGGGCTCCCGGGAGTGAGAGCGACGCCTGGCAAAACCGGGAAGGGAGTAGTCGAACAACTCCGTGGGCTCTGGGAGACGAACGAGGAACGAGATAACGAGGAAGAAGGACGGACGTCGGAAAGAGACGACGATGACTGCGGTCGTGTGTGCGCGCAGCGTGTCGCTCCGTGGGGTGCGAGAGCAACCACATCGGCGGCGAGGGGGTGGCGCGAAACTGCGAAACATTGTCTCTCTACCGCAGCGCGTGCAGGCTGCCAGGCATTTACTTAATTAGAGGCCAAACCGTATGTACGTCTGACGTTTAGAGGGAGAGAAAAAAGTGCCAGGGGGAGAAGAAAGTGCGAGGAAAGATGCGCGTCGCGGCGCTTCTCGGTTTCTTGCCAGCCACCGCTATGCCACTGCGTTCGAACGACAATCCCGTGGACCACCGTCGACGTTATTTTGCGTCTTTAAGACGGGGATGCTTATTATTCTTGGATCGTTACTTGGTACGCGTGCACTTTGCATGCACACAGGCCCGCGAAAGTATTTGAAACGTGATACACTCGCGAAATGGACAGAGAATTTCCAGGATAATGGATATTTTTAAATTTCCACGTGTATGATACACGAAACACTTGTCTTGCAATTCCTGTGAAATCAAGTGCTCGTTATATGAATCGCAAGGAATTGGGAACGAAAAAAGTAGAAACAGAATAAATAATAAAAACTGCACTTGTACCTCAGTACAATTCGTCTTACTGAAAGACTCAGAAGCAACTGTTCTGACTAGGAAATGAAGACGACTTTTTTGCCATAAAATTGTATTGATGTGCAAACATTTGAATCGATACAAAACAAATTACAGGCACGATCGCTCAGACAACGCTACTCCTACTCGAGGTCTACCCCACGCCCCCTCACAAATCACGTGACCCAACTCAACCAATCGCTAATTTTCGTTGCATTAGCGTTGCACCGCTAAAATCACTTTCAGCAATAAAATGATACAAGGAAGGCTAATTCTCACACGTATCCCCCGAGCAGAAATTTAAAGTTATCTATTATCCTGGAGCTTCTGTGCCCATTTCCATTGTGAGTTTGAAATACTCGTCACGTCTGAAATAGTTTCGTGGGCAAGTGTAGATCCAGATTCTTTTCAAACGTTGCTAAACGTTTGTGTAAATAGCAATTTTAGCTACCGATCCTTTCTACTCGGCATCTACTTCTGTCGGTAGATATTTAAATCTACTGGTTTAAATGGAAATGCGTGTAGCAGAACGATCAATTAACCGGCTTGAAGACACCAACTAGCCTCGAAGCCTACCCTCGAACGACTCGAGTAAGAAAGTTTCAGTTTCTTTTTCAAACCGGCCCGTTTCTCGAGCCGCTTCAAAGTACATTCTCCCATTGATCTGTTAGCCTAGATCTTTTCTCGGCCGTTTGTTTGTCGCTTCGTGACAATGCGAATACGAATACCGACAGAACGGAGTTTTCGACGCCCGCAGCGAGTGGACATCGAGCATGCCTCTCTGTTGCTATCTCTGCTGCTTCAATGAAAAAATAACGAAAAGGACGAGAAGACCAGAGGAGAGGAGAGAGAAAAAAAAGGTGGAAGGGGGCAGTAACAGAGCACCTGGCAGAGATTCCGCCACCGAGACTGCACGGCATTATATTTGGTGACAATGGATGAAAAACATGGCTTCGCACAACTCGCGCACTCTCCTTTTCTGGACCTTCTTTATTGCCGGGGATAATGTCCCTTTATCCCTTCACGGGACCTAGGACTCGTTTCGCCATTGTAAGCGGACACTTCGCTAGAGCCTCGAGACAGCATCCATCCACCTTTTCTTTTTTCTTTTTTTTTTTCTTTTTCTTCTCTAACTCCACCTCTCTGTCTCGTTCCGCGAACTATCACGGAACGTGCATCGAACGCGAGGATAATTTCTGCCCCCTTCTCGTGGAGAAAGAACCATTTTCGACGGAAACGATCGAACTCTCAGGAATTTCACTTTCGTCGCGGCTTCACTTTGGACATATTTCCAGTGACCATAAGCGTGCATAATGCTGATGATACGAATAGAGAAGCTTTGTGAACCAGAAACGTGTATCTCAGAGATACGAGAGTTGTCATTGTGTGAAATGTTTGAAATAGCTAAATACCACTAATACGTATACTATTATATTAATTTATAACATATTATATTATAAATAGCTAAATACCATTAATACACGCTATAATATTACTACTATACAATACTACATACAAAGGAAATAACCTGTACCAGTATGTCTGGTTATTCTGAATAAGAAGAATCATATACATTTATCTATTTTCAAAAGTAAATTTTTCATGTATTTTGCAACATTTTTTACTCACGTGGATTAAAGAACAAGACCCTTCTTCCGTGAAACTATTTTTTGAAGTAAACAGAAAACAAGTGAATCAAACCTCATAATGTATACGATCCTTTTCATTTGTAATAACTTACCAAATATACTGATAAAGTTATTCAGACACGAGCTTTGTATCTAAATATCAATGGAAAGTTGATTCTGAAACGAGAGAGTAAGAGTAATTATTAGAAGTTTGAGAATTATTTAACTAAATTCAAACAATTTTATTCTAGGAAGAATTGAGATCTGTTGGAACATTGTTCGTTGGAAAACTTTATTGTACGAAATTCTAGGTTTACCTACTTTACTAGAAAGCATAAAAAAAAAGATTTATTAAGAATTGTAGAATAATGGACTCGACATAAAATCGAATATTCCTTTATTGTTTGTACCGATAATTTCATTGTTGCAATTTCAATTTTCCATTTTGGCTTCAACTTTATTATAGGTATATTCTACGTAAGCGGATTACAGTAATTGATGTTTACGATCCAGGGAAAGAAATTTTAAAACTTGAGCTATACCTGGTGAAGTTTCAAAAAATTTTCTACTCCATTGACTCTTCGTAAATTTGAATTTATGCATATAAAATGTTTTGAATGAAACTACCACAAGCACAGCCCCGTTCACAAGTATTTTCATCAACGTTTAGTTCATAACGGAACTTTTTCAATGAAGATTCGCAACAAATAGTTTTCCTCTGCGCGAGTACAAAACCACGATCGATCAATCGATCAATTCCTCCGACAATCTAAACAAATCGTCGCGTCTTGTGCGAAAGCAGAAAGGTTACGGGATATAGACAGAGGATACGAAGCTGTCGGAAAGGAAACGTCGAGGCGACAGGCGGAGGAATAATCTCAACGCGCGAGAGAGAGAGAGAGAGAGAGAGAAGCGCGATTTTGCGAGGCACGTGAGCCGCAAGAATATGCCTCCTGCCTCGGATCGAACTCCGGTGGCAGGAATTTTTATTATGCCACGTAGTACGCGGGTGTTCGCTGGACAATGAATACAAATTCCCCCGGCAGAAAAGAACACGAGCCCACCACCGACGTAGCCGACGTCAGAGCGACGGTGAAACAGAACCGCTTGGCCGTCCACCGTCCACCCTCTTTTGCCGCGCGCCGGTGTCCATCTCTCTTTCGTGCCGGTTTTCCTGTCCTGTACTACACACCGAAGAAGAGAGGACCGGCAGCCGATAATGCCATACAATGACTGCCGTCTAACCGCCCCCTCTGTCTGTTGGTGTGCCGCCGCGACGGCTGCAGCGTTCATAAACGGAAAAAAGTCGCGGCCGCTACGCGTGAATGCTGCTAACCGTGCACGGATGAAAAGCCACGTATCTTATCGTCGTCAATCCGCGCACGGAGGCATTCAACGTCGGCTATTCTATCGGGTTGCAGCAAGGGGGGAGCGCCGGGGGGAGGGTACGGAGGCGGAGGAGAGGGAAAGGGAAGGAAAAAAGCAGCAGGACAATCCGACACGACGGCTGGATACGTCCGGACAAACCGGAGTAATTAAATGTACCACGATATTTCCCGGATTCTCTGTTCGTTCCGTGAATACCGGCTCGAGATAGAAAAAAGAGCGCGAAGAAGGGAGGAGAGACGCCAGGCGGGATCAAAAAATTTCCCGATGATTTTTCTGAAAATACTTGGCTTGATTGTATGGAGCGCGATCGGGGTTCTCGCGAATTGCCCGCGGTCTCGCGGATCCATCTCGCGCGCGCTCGTCGTTGTTCGATCGTAGATCGTAGGACGCGGGGATCCGGGATCCCACCGGCAGAAGCCACCGGACAGAGCGCTGATTGACGGATTTCGTTACGTCGACGGACGTAATGGAGCTTCAATGGGCTCGTAATGAAAGATGGAAAGAACGGGGGAAAAAAAGAAAAACACGTACAGCCAAGGTACAAGTTTCCATCGAAGTGATTTTACATAAATTATCAAGAGACGAGGAGCAGCGGAGGAGGAAGGGGGACGAACGAAACTGGGAACAGGTTCAACTCTCTCTCAGTTCGGTCATTGGTCCACGGGCTCCTGCAGCGATTTCAGAAAACAATCGAACGCGCGTACACTACGAGCCGGTCGCTTGGGCTTAGGTCGCGATAAATCCGAAACTGAAACTATCGACAGGAATAACGAGGAGTAGGACGAACGCTCTCGTTCCTTTTGTCGGGAGAAACGAGGTAGCCTCTCTGGCCGAGAGGTACGCGAGAGAGGCACAGAGAGAGGGAGAGAGGAAAAGGGGTGAGCATAGCCGAGTACCCGGTGTACACCGTTGAAAGAAGTGAACCGTTTGGTTCTTGGACGTTGTTTTGGACGTTCTCCAACATGCTGATATAGGCCTCGGCCGCCCCTTCGCCGCGCATCCGGCGCACGTGGACGACGATGCCGGAGAGATTCGAAACGAGCCCGTGGCACGGCCAGAAAGAGAGAGAAGGAGAGAGAGAGAGAGAGAGAGAGAGGAAGAGGGTGGAAGAGTCGGAACAGGGTGGTGGCATTACAAAAGCTTGGAGGCCTTCGATCGACCAGTCATCTAGGCAACAATGCAGCTGACAATGGGCAGCGGGCCAGCAGTGTTTCATTAAAACATGCATTGAATTCGAGAGAGCCGACGAATTGGCTGAAACCGAGAGAGCCGGACCGGACCGAAACCCATCCCAAACTACTCCGCGGCCGCTTCTGGACCAGGGGTGGTATCAGGTTCGGTTGGAGCACGAACGGCGGTCATGTCTGATTGAAATGTCGAAAAGTCCGTTTCTCCACCTCTTCCTCCGAGCTTTGCCTCCCCCCTCCCCCCATACCTCCCTCCCGACCCTGCTCGCCCCGTCGCCCGTTTGTTCCCCTACCCGTTGTTGTTGTTGCCGTTGTTGTTCCGTCGGTAAGAGAGAAAAGACCGCCGGTAGGACAGTGGAGAGATCGAGGTTCGAGAGAGGAGAGGCCAGAGGCTTGGTCCGGGTTAAATTGGAATTGTCATGTGAGGGAGAGCGAGGCGAATCAAAAGAAAAACAACTTGTATAGGATTGAGTTTAATTGTGACCCATCCATCCTATAGAGTCCGGCTTCCGACCCCGGCGTTCTCGCTCCCCCGCGCCTCTTCTTCGTTCGGTGCCTCCGCCTCCCCCGTCGGGGCTGGCCACGACCCCTTCTAGGTGGTATTCGCCACCGTCATCGTCGCAAACCAGAGTTGGCGGAAGCTCGAACGAAACGGACTCGAACTACCGTAGTCGGCTCGGCCGACTGTGGCCCGGGGAGAAAAAGGAAGAAAGAACAAAATAGGCCCGGGCGGGGGACAGAGTTCGGTTAGGGCGGAATGAAAGCAATGGACGGTTCTATCGACGAACTGCTCCCGATAAACTGGTAATTAGAAAACCGTTGTCTCGTGCTTGCAAGGAGCACGGCCATTCAGCTTCTTTTCGGACGTTTGACGCGGTCGTGGGTGGTCATCTTGCAGCTTCGAAAGGGAATGTTTTACGTTTCAACGTTTGGAAAAAGTTCCCTCTTTGCGTCGCGTCGGTTTTTTAGCGTTTCGCGTTTAGCGAAACGTCAAAGTACAATCGACCGTCTCCGCAAGTGTGTACACCTGTCTGATCGCAAGATACTACGAAATTCCAACAAAGAGAGTTGCACAATTAAATTTATGCAACGTGAAAGTGACATCGCCGATGATTGAATCGTAGCGATACAACACCTGAGAGTCACAATTGGCTATAGACGGACGAAGAATAAAAACATCTTCGCCGCGAGTCACCGCGACGACGAGGTCCAAGGATCACGATCGTCGCAGGCGTCTTCTAAGCACGTGTCGTCGCGTTGCAAAAATTCTTTTTCTGAAATCCCCGCGAGGATTGCCGATAGAATCGATATTCACGACTGTTGACGTTTGACGTGGTCGCGTTGCCCCGTCTTTTTCTCTCCAAATGAAGTTCTTTGTTGGCTCGGTCCACAAAGACAGCCCTCAAGACAGTCCGACAATGACCTCTCCCCGGACGCGGCAACGCTCGCCCCTGCCTCTTCCATCAGTTTCTCTTACTCTCTTGCCCGCCCACTCAATCTCGTAGTAAACTTCTCCTTCTTTCTCTATTCTCCTCTCTATTTTCGACATAACGTACCACCACTTATCCGTCTCCATCGTTCTCGCGTCACAATCGGTCCTCTCCACTCCCGACGCAATTTTGTTCTCAATTTTGTTCTACGTCGTCTTCGGCCCCGACAATCGGCAATAAGCCGCCCAACTGAGATCCAATTTAAACCGTTAATTACCACAGAGACCGTCCCTCCCCCCTTCCCCCCTCGTCTCCCTCCATCTATTCCCGCCCTCTTGTGTCCAGCCACCCAACCCGGCCACCCGTCCTCACCCTGACACATTCTCTCCCTTTTCGTTACTATCTCCACCGGCCCTCCCCTCTCACTGTATCCCTCTGGCCCTCATTCTCCGTTCACTGTATTTTTCCAATTTAAAATCCTATCTCTTAATTTCCTACGTGTCACCGCTACGTCTGGGGATTTTTATGGAAGCGATGCTATCTCTCCTCTTTTCACTGTTCCTATGCGAGAGCAGCGCGCGATATCGCTACGCCGGTCGGCCGCGATTCTATCGATGACTCTCGCATTTTTCCCCTGTTTCTCTCTTGCTCGTCGAGAGCGATCGCGATCCGGCTGCCGCGGGAAATTGCGCGGAACAGTCATTCGATCCGTGCAGCCTGAAATCGACATCCCCGACGCTCGTCATTACGCCCCCGGTACAAACGCACCACCTCCCATCTCCATTCGCACTGACTCTCGCCCCAACCAAGCGCCGTTTGATTTTCCTCCGCGAGAACCTCCGCCTTAGATCGTCCGATTCGCGTTCGCGAGCCGACGCTCGCAAACTGTCCGCGAATCGCATGCAAATTCGCAGACGACGAACAAACGTTCGCAAACGGCAACTATAGTTACGAAGGGGACGTAAAATTCGGCATTGAGCAGCATTGTTCGTGAACTGGCGGACGTGTGTCCGTTCTTACGCGTCCTCCTTCGAAATTCACTTCCTTCCCTCGAGAGACCTCGCTGCACGAACGAACGGTTTTGTCGAAAAATCGAATGGCTTGTCAAAATGTTTTCACCCCTCGAACGTTCCGAGAGAGAGAGAGGAAAAGAACGTTCTGAGGTAAAAACGTTGGCAAATATTTTTCGACGCAGCAACGCTGCAAGTATACGTGTTGCTGTACGTCGTTGTATGGGAAAAATAAGAGAGACAGGGTGGGGGAGGGTGCGGAGGAGAACGGGATCGGGAATCGCGGGTGGCCGGTGGTACTCCCTACGGAATCAGCATCGGCAAGCAGTACCAACGTCGGCCAGTGGTACCATCATTACCAGCACGAACGAGCCAGCCCTCGGTCTCCACCCGGTAATATCCACACCAGCAACAATCACGGATTAATGCCATTGTTCGCGCGTATCTACTCGAAATGTACGGGCGCGCAGGTCTATGGATATATACGCTCGTGATGCATCGACAATGGGAGTGGGTCTGTTCGGCGACCCAACGAGGTATTACCGACCGAACAAGCATGCAGTTTGTCCCCCATTGTCGCCTCTCGATACAGTGGGAATAACGCCCACCGCTGTATTTGCAGTATTCGGCACGGTTTCGTCCGGTTGCTGTTTACCGTCGGCCCGTCTTATTCGACATTATATCCGATTTGAAGGATGCCCATTGTTCCGGCATTGTGCGCCACGACGATTGGTAACGCGATCGCGTGAACGAGGAAAGAGAAAAAAAGAAAGGAGGAACACGAATCTGGAATTGTTGCGTTCTGTTTAAGAGACAGGGGAGGTTGCTTCGGGGGAGACCGGACGAGATGTGTTTACCTGAGGATTACCTGACGTTGTAAGTTTTGGATTAGAAGTACGGGAAGTGTTTTTGAGAAAGACACTTTTGAATATTTGTGGGAGATACCGTCTATAAAAACTGTGTCTAACAACGAACGTAACGAGAAACTTTACCAATTAACCCATCAACTTCGAAGAAGTATTTAATAAATTAATACATTGTTACGATAGAAATAAAAATTTGCGCGTCTGCGTGTTTGAATCGATTTCGAGAGCACCGTGGCAAGCTTGAGAAAATGGAAAAACACATTTCACGAGTAAAAGGAAAATTTATTTCTGAGGATTAGCGGAGGAATCCTGGGACGAGAGCGGAATTCGGCGACGGCAACCGCAGTCCACGGGCGCCTCGTGTCGAAGGGATGGACGAAGAGGAGAAAACACGAGGATGATCGCGTGCAGTAGGCAGAGCGCAGATTTGGCGCGGACTGAAGCGCATCTGCCTGTAATCCGTAGTGAGACCGCTCGTTGTTTCGCTGATCCCTGCATTGTGACGTCGCTTGTATACTTCATTGTTCCGCATTCGGCGCCCATTGTTCGCAGATTGTGTACACCTACCAACACCGAGATCCTGCGCTATTGCGCCGAGGCCACGCAACTACACGCGTATACATGCGTTTCCTATCTGGCTCCGTGCTACTCATTTTCTCTTTCCCTCCTTCTACTATTTTCCATTACTTGCTGTTTAATTTTTACATCGGCGACATGTATTTTTTTTTTTTTCAAGATTTCAAATCTACTTTTTTAAATGAACGAAAAAAAAAGGAGAGTTTTTGTTCGGATAAAATGACAGCGAGTACTCCATTTCATACATTTTCTTCTACACATTTTTGCACTAACAATCCTCACGTACAGCATTTAATTTTATTTTACATTTTATAATCTCCGTGATAAAAATTAGATGATTGAACTCCAAATTGCAACAATCCCCGATGAACAAATGACACACGTTAACAGTTAAATAAATTAAATAAAAATTCATACTCCTCTCCTTCTGAAGAACAATACAAATGACCATGCGCTTTTTAAATATACCCAACAACGAAACACACTTCGTGGGCATATGGACGCACGTGAACGAGAAATCATTCCTCGATACAACAATAAAAAAAGAAAAAAAAAAAAAAATTCTTGAGCTGCCCGGCTCCTTTTAACTCCGACAAACAAAGGTTTAATCTATCGGGCGATCTATTCATTTGGTTCGCCTCCCCGTTCTGTCTGTTTCATTTATCCGGTTGCATCCGCGCTCGTGGGATTAGCCAGAGGTGTTCTCGATCCGAAACGAACGACTCGTCTCGAACTGAGTGGATCAGCCAGGACTATTTAGTGGCTCCTAATCGTCCCGAATTGGGCACAATGGCACGGGATGCACCGTGCGACACATGCCCTCCTTTGTAAACGTACGACAACGCGCACCCCCTGCGATTCCCCGCTGATTTCTAACGACCGGGATAAGACAGCGCGATTCAATCGACTGGAAATCCAACAGGAGGGGTCCGGCGGGCGATAGTTTTTTTCCTCGACAACGATACAATGCCTTGTTCAACGAGCCGGAGCGCGATCGGTTTCTAATTATTCCGAACATGTTGAACATGTGTAAAATTCAACACAATGGGTGAACACGATGCCTCGATACGTATCTGCGTCTCGACGATGGTCGGATATTTAGATGATTTGGGAGATTTATACCCGATTGGGGAAATTATGACAGGATATTTATCTAGATAAAAGGCGCTAGCATTGGCGCTGGTTGCGATTAACGCAGAATATTTTATATTATTATATAACGCTATTAAGTATATATATATAACTATATAATATTTAATTAATATATAAAATTATATTTAATTAATTAATATAATAAATATTTAATTATATATATAATGCTATTTTCAAAAATATTGAATAACAGAGATTATTGGAATATCTGTTCAAGAAAAATGGCATTTGTATCGGATGGAACGTATGCAGAATAGATGCAATAGGTAGATACATGAAACATTCTGTGTTTCTAACGAAACACTTGGAGACATTTTGTAATTAGATCTGCAACTGGCAAAATTACAGTTGATACAACTTTTTCCACTTTTACTAGCCCAAGATTTAATTCTATCAAATAATCTTAAACCATTAATAATTCTCCCGTGTAAACGGCAACTACAGAGTTAATAAATAAACTTTTTTCAAACGAAAAAACAAATCGACGCGATACGTAATTCCCTTTCCACTTATAGTCTTAAACGACGACATAGAGGCTGAGAATCGCGGGACTGAGAATCGGCGCGGTGAGGCAAATCACCGCGTGGTAAACATAGTATCGAAACCTATCCAATTCCGAAAGAATTCAGCCTGGTGTCGTGCGTGGCCGTGCAAAGACGGGTCTCGCGCACCGACACGCGCGCGCACACACGCGTGTGTATGGAAGGACAACCTTGCCCTGCCTGTGCATAAACAAAATGGCCCATAAAACCTGGAGGCGCTAATCCGCGCAGAATGCCGCCGCGAGAATATTGTCAAACCCTCCTGCGGACCCGTTCACTCCGCAGGAAGACCAGCTGATTCATGCGGCCATATTTCACGTCTTTATGCATTCGCGAATATTTCAGGCCTCTCCGCGCCGGTCCCGAACGGGAGAGACAAAGAAAATAAAACGTCGAAGAAAGAGAGGAAGCCGGACGAGAGCGGCCAGAAGATGGGAAAACGGGTGGGGATTAGTTGCCCGCACGTCCGCGCGAAATTTCGTATTAAGGGCCTATTGATCCGTCTATGGCGAAGAAGACGTTCGTGGTTTACGTCCTAAACCACGATCACCCACCCCTCCCCCTCTACCGCTGTCCCTTTTCTTTTTGCCAACGCGCTCGTTCTCGAGTTCTCGAGGGTCAGCCTCGTTCCAATTTTGGTGAACGCGCTCGCCCACTGTGACTCCGATCGCCCGATGGTTCTTGATAGAATTGGAAGAGAAACCCCCAAGATCATCCGGAGGCGATAAACTTTCGCTCGCGAATGCTTTCTGCAGGCGAACTTCGATATTTTGGAACCAAATACTTTGTCCAATTTGAGGTTAATAAAATGTACGAACATTCCCAGTGGGAAATGAAAATTTAAAATATTTATATATTTATATAATTGAAATATTAAGATCTGTGTAAAGAACTGAGACGAGTTCGCTGATTTTGCAAACTACGTCTAAAAGAATTTGAATCGCATCTCGACTAAGCACATTGTTTCGAAATGTCTCTTTCTTTGTAGAAAAAAAGTCTCTTTTCTTTGTCATTTTCTGTAAAACACTATCTCTTCCTTATCATTATCTATATAAATGGAGAAACTGTCGAACATAATGATTCCTAAAAGAGAGAAAACTTTCAAATTCGTTCACCGTCATTGAGATTCTCATTTAGAGTTTCCTTGCTCCAGATTCCCATTGTTTTCTATCACACTAAAGGATGTTGGTACGACTTTAACAAGGGAACGCACGATCAGTGAATAACGCAGTACGACAGAAACGAACAGATAAATCTGGTAAAAGGTGAATAAAGCTGGCAACAGGCTTAAGCGCGGTTTCGAACAGGTGCGTAATTTGGCTTTAGCGACGTCAATGAAGCGACGGCCGATTTAACTGAGGATAATCAACGAGCTTACGCCTAGATTAAAACTGATGAACGTCGTTGAGAGCGTGGTGTGCCTGCTTTGTGGCCGAACAGCGTAATCCAATGCCGGATTTATTTCTACCTGTAAACATCGTGCCACTGCCTGGCTACCCAAAAAAAAAAATGTCCCTTAATGGCCTCGAGAAGGGAGAAGTCATCCGTTCTAATGTGATTCACACTGACGTGTAAAATTCGTCACATACCGACGGTGAGGCGACAGCGAGTTAAGGACCCCGTGTGTCCGACTACCAAACGTCGAATCCTCTCCAACTGGATACACGGAAACAGTCGAAGAATTTCGTCCCCCTCTTTCGTCACGAAATGCGAACTACGCGTTCTTGAAAATCATGCTACTGAATAAAATTTAACAAATTGCGCGCCGAGTCTTTCGAGCAGCCACGTTGCCTCATCTTAAACTTTTGTGCTGCCACAAAAGAGAAAAGGAAAGGAAGTTTCAATCAGAAAATTTTTTTTCTGTTCGAAATGATCGTCGACGATCGACGGTGTTTGTCACGAAAAGGTGGCTGGAATTAATAAATACGCGTGATACACGCGAGATCCTCTCTCATCGTCGAAGGAACACTCGCTAAGTACACAGAGGCCTAGTTAGCTAGGATGGGTTTACAAAGCATTAGCCACTGGAGGAGTCTCTACACTTGCAACCTATGCAAACAAGTGGCGTATACTGTGCTACCGAGCTAGCCACGCTGTTGTAATGTTTGTAAATGATAATGACCATTAGAACGTTGTGGCCGGCAGCGCGGTTTCCTTCTACCGCGATGATTCTTCCACTTAGCGATCGGCGGACGCGAAGAGCTCCTGTCTTGTGTTTGCTCGAGGACAAAGGGGAGGCCTTCGGAGTTTTGATGCTGCGTGGAGAAAAAGACTACGACTTCGAGTTTTCATCAGTTTACGTAAATGTTTATATAAAATAATCTAATTTATATAAAATAATCTATCCGGAATAAAATAATTTTTAATTTTAAAATTTGCACAATCGTCTACTGACAAGTATCGCAGAATGTTTCTACATTTTCTTAAAATATCCATTTGTACTTGAATTTTGGGATTGAACGCTTTCAATCTAGAAAATAATCTAACTGCACAGTTCTAGATCTTTGAATTTAAACGAAACCAATACGAAAAGAATTGACAAAGATCATCCGATCGATCACGATCTACTATCTTCCCAACACCGATCGACAGAGGAACTCGTAACAATGTTTCGCGTAATTACACTGGTGAACAATATGGTGGTGGTTACGAAAGAGATGAGTGATTGTCTATTAGCGAGCGACATAAAGCGGCTCGGTTCGTGCGAAAAGTTTACCAGGCCGGTTTGTTAAAGAGTTAATGAGGCCTGTGTCTCTGACAAAGAGTACGCCATGGAAATCAGTCATGCATTGTCCGTTAGTACTTTACGAGGCAATCGAGTGTGGGCCAGACTGACAGTCATGGCTGTTCAAAACGACAGCTAAGAAGATTGCTTATCCATTCCCGGTTGCGTCCTCATCGAGCTGGCTTTATCGCTTTGGCGAACGGCTTGCTTGGAATTACATAGGTTCCATTAGGTTTTGCGGACCGTTCGTTTCGTCATCTGAGTAACGACGTAATATCTTGTTGCCCAGTGATAAGCGCTGGGTAAGCAGATCTCGGAAGTACAGTATCGATCGTTACCGTAGAGTAACGTTGTTTTACTTGTTATAAACCGATTCGTATTTGAAATGCTGTGCAGTCGCGTGCTCGGTTAACGCGTTTAGCGAATAAAATATACAAGTATTATATTATATTGCCATTAGATTGACTTGATTATCACTAGGATACAAACAATTCCTTTAGTTCGTTGAATTTTAATCTGTATTTAACATGTGTATATTTCTTGCGGCATTGAATGGCCTATAAGTTAAACTCTTTATTTGGTCAGTCATATTATCAGTTAAACTCTTTATTTGGTCAGAACAGAACTTGGTGACTACTGTAAAATTCTTAGAAAAAATTACGTGACAGTTACGAGCGAAATTGAATTTGTTATATATTTCTTGCGTTTCGAATTACAGAATTTCTTTTACAGAGAGATAAAAGCGATCACTTTCGAGTTAATGGAATTAAGCATGTTCCAGCTGGTGGAAGGTAGAAAAGTTTATGAGATTGAAAGCTTGTACCCACGAGTATTTAGATTTACAAATCCCACGAAGGTCCAAAGTCATAAGCAGCTGTACGCCGTACATATGTCATACGGGCCATTATACTCGGATAATACCCTGAAACGTTTGTTTCCGTAATCTGCCGACGATACGCCTCGTGATCTCCCTCTGAAGCTACTCTATTTACCCGGTACAATGGCAAACTACGCTTTTCTTAATATAGTCGAACGAATTAATCTCACGGATTGTTGGAGAACGAAATTTAATACGATGTTGCTATATAATATCTGTGGCGAATTCGATTGCGACACGCTGAAGGCGTATCATTCTACAAGTCAACCACTGTCACCAAGGCAAACGGACTGAAATCAACTTTTTGACGGAAGAACGATTAAATGACGAAGAATCGAATGATTTATTAAGCAATTATCTCTTTACGTTTTCTGTATTTTTTACATTCGCAGACTATATCTACACAGATTTGCTAGACGTATACTTTCGCCCTTAATTACTTGAGATAAAGTTATGCTTGACATTTTGCTTGAGTTTTTATTGTTACATGTAAGATTATTAAATTGCGAAGCTTTTTCCCCGTTTACATTTGATATTATCACTTTCATAATGTCATTTAAAAGATCTACAAAATTCGATGATCCAAGTAGATCACAAAAGATATTTTTTTTTTTCACTCTTCCAGCTATAAACCTGGAGTTTTATATATATTTAATATATATTTAATATATAATAATATATATTTAATATTATATTATATATAACATTAATGTGATCATCATAATGAATTCAGAATCGTTAACAAAAAATGTTACATCAAAGAAGATTGATAGTTAGAATGATAGTGTGATTGTAACTTTAGACAGTTTCATCTACAAGAGGTTAAAATTATACAATTTCAGTTCTTAAGAAGAATCTGCGATCCTCGCATTGACAAAAGATCAAATCGACGTAAATTGAAAGGATATATTTCATTGATTAACCAGACATTTCGATTTCGTTAACATTACATCCTCCCATTCCTGGTGGAAAGTACAAACTGCGTTCGAGGAAAACGGTAGCAGAGGATAACATTTGTCATCTGTCAGGAATCTTTTTTGGTGCTGGTTTTAATAGAAAAATACACACCGCCTGTGCCAACAGCTTTTCCATAGAGCGTGCGTGTGCGTGCGCAAACAATGCCAGTCTAACTGGTGAACGTTGCTCGACAAACAAATACAGCCAGAACCTGCATTTACACTTGGCCCCGTGTCAATGGGCCAGTTCGAAAGAATTTTGATGACCCGTAACGATCCCACCTTTATCTTTCAATCGAACGTCGTGTTTTCCTTTCTTTTCTTCCCTTTTATTTTATGATGCGTTGCTAACGATCGAACAATTCATCATGTACGCACCTTAAACATTATTTTGAAAAAAAAAAAGAAAAATGGAAATAAAAAATGTCCACATTTTGTGAACGAATAAAAGCAATTTGTCACCCGTCGTTTGTAACATCGTAGGGGACGAGGAAATTAACGAGACAGGTAAGAAGGTTTTTCGAACTCAGAAATCCTGAATGCTGATATTTCTAACTACGTTTCTTCGTAGTATCACTATCCTTCGCCTTACCAATTATGAAAATTATTGAAGTAACGACAAAAGAACGAAAACAGTATTTTATTCAATAATCGTTTCATTAGTATATTAATTTAAAGTACTAGAATTCCAATTAATTTGAAATAAATAATAAATAACGAAGAACTTCACTTGACAACGATACACACGCTTCGAAAGTATAGATTAATTGCTGTAAGTATTAATAACATTGTTTTGCAATATTGAGCGTAATATAGATCAGCATCATAAAACGTCAAATTTCCTCACAATGAAAATATCGATGATGAAAGAAACAGTAGATAACGAAATACGATAATTATTCGAACACGTGATCCTACCATTGTCTCTGCTATAGTATCAAAATAAGGGACTGGATATTAATGCAATCCTCTTTTCCGAACTTCGATTTATTAAAACCTAAACACGAAAATTAAAAACCAACTCTCATTGATTTGTCGTAAACTACGTTCATCGCGGCATGTGTTCTTACTCAAAAAGAAAAAAAGAAAAAAAATTTTTTTAAAGAGAAAAAAAGACGGTTGGAGAAACAGTGTCAACAGACGTAGAATAAATATTAACGTGGGGAACGAGCGATGGAAAATCGTCGTCAGAATCAGCTAATTAAATTAATTCGCGCGTCAAAGCCAGTTTGGGAGAGGGTAGAAAGCAGCGATTTTCCGAGTCGACGCGCGACCGCCATATTAGCCGAACGATATCGTTCATTATTTCGCGTTACCTTTTGCCACTTTTTTTTTTATCGTTCTCTCTTTCCCTTTCTCTCTCTTTCTCTGCTCGTCGTTCTTTCTCGCCTCCCTCCCTCGCTTTGAAATCGCGGATCAAACGTTGACTTTGTCGCGAAAAGTCGTACCCGCGGCGCAAAATGAAACGTGGAAGCCGCCATTGCGGCAGACGAACCCGGCATGCACAATCCGCAGATAATTACGACATCCAATTAGCATTAATTACTGACCTCTTTCTAATTAGAGGCACCGGTTGAAATATCGCCGATATCATTCCCTCGACGCGATTCGAGTGCCCCTTTTACATTCGGGAGCCTCTGATAGTTGACTATCTGCTACCCTATCTGATACTTTGAAGCATCCGATTCCCTTTTCCTTCTCTCTCTCTCTCTCTCTCTCTCTCTCTCTCTCTTTTCCCTTCAAACTACGCGTCGTGTGCGAGGATATGTGTTTCTGTTTTTTTGTTAATTTTTTTCGCGCATTTCGCTTCGCGATTTACCTCGTACGATGTAGTTTCGTTCGATCGTGAGCAAGGGCGTTAATAATTTGACTCCAGTCAAGGAGTCGCCATTGTGCACGGAGCAGACACGTTTGATCGGTTACCATCGGGATGCTGAATAATTCGTTGATTAAAATCCGCGATACGTCAGAGGTCAGGGGAAGGGAGGGGTAATTACGCGAAATAAAGTCTCTGTTGTACAGCGTGACGACAGTTGGAAGCCACAGTTAGAAGAGAGACGAGGGGTCGGGCACCTCGGAGAAATTCCCGTTTTTAATGATTCCTCTTTGATTGAAATTTATTTCTTCTAATTATGAGAAGCAAGATCTTTGCCGTGAAAGCGCCGTCTTCCTCGTTAATTGCAACGTACGCCGCGACTTTTTATCTGTTAACGTTTTTATCGGTGACTCGTTGTATCCTTGAGGAATTTTCAAAATCGACAATGTCTTTTCAAGAATGGAAACAATAAAAGAAAGGTAGCTATTGTGTTCTGTCTTTCCTGCTTTTAACTTTCACTGTTCCCAACATTGAGCTAATGTTTTTAACTACCCACAAAAACGTCCGGTGTACCGAAACAAGCGAAACTTTCCAAAACTTCCTCACAATGAAGTAAAAGAGTTTGTAGAAATCCTCAACGACTCTGGTCGTCATGGGAAAATTTATTAATTGTTAGTTCTAACCTTGGGTTATTGTCATTTTCTTCTGGACGAATTGGAAAAAAGTGACGAAGGAAACATTGTTTGCATTCTTCTAACTTTACAAAAGTATACAATATACGATATATTACGGTGACAAAGTTGAATTACTTTCAGAAAACGTTATTTACTGCTGGGAGACAGTGCAAACACCGAGAGAAGCTTTTATTGCTTTTGCTTCAACCTTTTGTTCTACCATTGTTCTATTCTATTCTAGGGTGCACGTGGTAAAGGCCTTGAAGAAACGGCTTCCTCGTTGGGTTCCCCGTGAATTCTCGACCGATTCGATAATACAATATTAGACAAGATATCGTTAAAGTGATAAAAATAATTTTGTGAGAATTCGAACATGTGCCATCCCTTCTTGGCGAATTAATCCAAAGGAAGGGACGCTCCGACAAATCCGATCGTTTCAGAGGGAATAGCCAATAAAGTAGACGCGCTTGTAATAAACCAAACAGTCATAAATGGAACAGACATTATATGAAAGGCTGCATCACTGAAGATCATAATCTTAACTGCACGTTTATGGACAGCTAGATAAACATACCTGGTAATCCAACGCGAGATAAATAAGCTATCGAATGATTGATATCAAACATTTCATTGTTCCATTTTCTATATTTCTATTAAACCTAAGATAGATATTTTCCTCGTTCGAAGCATCACCGTAATAAGACAAACTTTCTCACATCCGTGATGCCGTAAACTCGACGACGACTCGTCGAATACGTGAACACGTTAATTATTCATACGAGAGAACGAACAATATCCATCTGGTGCGAAAACAAATAAAGACACAGACCGAGAGGACGTGGCTCGAATGTCCTAATGATCGCACCACGGGAAACAACGTCGCCGAGTAATCCTAATAAGTAACGCCGTAACAGAGTTATTATTCATCCAGCCCGTTGTCTATTGACCCTCTAATAAAATACCATTAACTGCATCATCAATCATCGCGGCACAATCGGAGACAAAACACACGCTTTTACGTTCTCTCCGCCTGTTTCTCTCCTTCCCCTTTACCCACTATACTCTCTTTCTCTTGTCACTGCAAGCATCGTTCTCTCTCTCTCTCTCTCTCTCTCTCTCTCTCTCTCCCCGCCCTTCTCCCTCTATCGTTCTAGTCGAAGCCATTCACCGTAACCACCATACCCATCGTCATCATACAGCGCCATTTATTCGCATTCAAACGAGCGAGGAGACACACTGTCATATACATTTTTTGGCGATAGGGTGGGGCGGGGGGTAGGGGGCAGAGGGAGGAGGGAGGGAAGGGCATGAGAGAACGTGCGCAAGGGGATGCGAAGGGAAGAGGGGTAGGAGCAGGGGGTAGACGGCAGTAAATCCGCGCACTGATTCGATTAATTTGTCGGACGTTGACAAGCAACTCATTGTTGGGCATCCCCACCAGCGGGGGTCAGGAATTTTCGCCAGAACAGAATGACGATTTTCGATAAATCATCGTTGGCCCTGGCCAACCGCGGACAATGCTATTGTAAATTGTGTAGGCTTATGGACAACTAGTCGCCAAATACACCGGCCGTTTTTCCCGTCGTTCGCCATTGCTTTTCCTCCCATCGCTGAATACTTCTTTTTTTTTTCCCTCCCCCACCCCGCTGGCTTTATTAATCGTCTATCGCAGCGCCATTAATAATCGCGTCGTCGTTCGAGCATTTTCCCGCTTCAAATATTCGGAACGCAGTTTTCCTATGCAACCGTTGATTGGATTCTTTGTTTCGAGAATATTTCTAAACGGTTGATCGACATTAAGTAATAATTTAAATTATGTAATTTGACGTCGGGAGAAAATGGAGGAAGAACTGCGCGCAAAAAATACGAGTCATTCGTGAGTAAGTACAATTATGTCACTCGACGATAATTACCCTTGCAAAGGGGACCCTTACTTTTGAGACCGTGTATTGTTAGAATCATATATTGGAATAGCTATTCCCATTACTAAACGTCGGTTACTTGACCTTCTATGTCACGTTTGAATACAATCAATGGCAATGAAAACACTACTGTCGGAAGTAACGCGGAAGCACAAAAAAATTGTTGCCGACTTTTATTATCTCTTTCTTCTTTTATTATCTCAAAGTCACTTTGTTTCAATTGCGTCGATATGTTCTCTTGTTTTCGTTCTAGAAACGATTTCTTATAAATACTCTAATCGAAACAGTATGGTGCTCATTTACCTTAGTTTCGTTTTCAAAATTATAAAGATTTCATAATTGTAACGATTTCGTACGTACGTATCTTAAATTTACGAGTAAATTTACGTTATCTTAAATAACGAGTTAATTCTGCTTGATCAATCGAGAATATAATGTTAAACGAGTCAATATCCACTTAATCAATCGAGAATGTAATGTTAAAAATCATCACTTGACTATTTCGAAATTTCAAATAACGCGCCATTTGTAACGTGACACGTGACCCTTGTGCACAATGGCCGTTTCCCTCGCAAATTGAAAGATCGGAATACTGCGTCGATTGAAATCTCCCATACGTCATCACTGTACTAACATTCACGCATTAACCCGAGAGAAGAATTTTCGTTCAAAAGTCGTTTGAAAGTCGTTGAAACACGAGCTCTGTCGTTCCGTAAACTACAAAAGAGTTACAGTAGAGTGCGCGCGTTCCGAGACGATATTTTCATTGTGACGCTAGTTTTCGGCTAGCAGCTGCTAAATAAATGCTGGTTCGCGTAGCCTTTGGTGACCTGTGCGCCGTGCAACAATGACGCCGGGTGCGAAAGAATACACGTACGATTATATCCATGCAATGGTACTTACCCGTACGTGTCCATGCCCTCCCGCGATCTCGGAGGCGGAGCGTTGATTTTAACCGCAATGGATAAATCGGTGCTGCATGCACAGGGGTTCCCTCTTTATTCACCGGCGTCCCGTCGTTATTGTTCGAGAGAGTGGCTGCCGCCGCGAGAGCCACTTCTAATCATTATTGTCACCGGCACTCGCGCTAGAGAAGTAACACTCTTTCCGTGTTCGCTTTCACCTGACTAATGACTTTCGCGAGACCGCACCGCGCTTCACTCGAACAACGCAGTGCTTCTTCTCGTTAACGAATCGAACGAGAGTATCGAACGCGCCAATCGACTACCATAGTGAAGTTACACCAGCGTCCACTCGTGCTCCCTCCGGTCTTTTCGTAATTAATCGTTCGAATGCGAGATTGTTGAAAAGTGTGACGATCGTATTTAGAAGGAAAGCTTCTGTGTACTGAACGATAACTGAAATAACAGAAATTGTTTAGCTGCGACTGGTCAACACTGATTTTGACTTGTTATTGTCCTACATATACGGTCATTGTATATGTCCTGTAGTTAACCTTTACAATTGATGGGATGTTGATATCCTCAAACTTCGCAGTAACATTTCTCGTTTCTTTTTAAGTGAATTGTGAGTGTTTTAGTCAGAAATTTACGCTTTGTGATTTCTATAGTATGATATTACATATATTGAATTATCATAATTGAAGTAAATAAAGTAAATGACACTGTTAATGAAATTACGTGCAATGCTTGCGGTAGGTTAGAATGTTATGTAGTATAGTCTACATTTACACATGTCAATTTCGAAAACTGACTAATTATGTATATTTGTTTTTAGGTACATATGTGTGAAATGCTCGAAAGTGTGAACAATGTATGCATGAAGTAATTTATGAATGAGAGCATAGCGTGGGTGAGAGTATGGCGTGGGTGATTCAGATATGAATGTGAGTGTTTAATTTAATTATATTTTTTCTTCTTTTAATTTTACATTCTATATTCGACAAATATAATGTTGGATATTCTACAAATATAATGTTACATGAAAGACACAAGTTTATTTGGTCTATTATTAATCTTAGTTGGATATATAGAAATTCATTTTTTTTTATAAGTTTTTTATAGCTTATATATATTTAAACAAAAAGACAAGAGATGCGAGTAAGGTGTCCTTATCAATCTTATCATGATCTTTATACAATGACTAAGCAATCTAATCAACTGTTTCTTAAGGTTATGTTTGGGCAACAATGTGATTCATGAAGAATGTCGTTTGACAATAATTTCTACCTAAATTTATATCTTCTAATTTGAAATAGTTATAAAACTAATAAATTATTATTGAACTCGATAAATAGTATTATACCTATGTATATACATATTATTTATAATATTATTTATACATATGCTTACATATATATATATATATAATAAATATATGTATACAATATATCTATGTGTATATTTCATATAGAAACAAAAGTTATACCTATATATACATATACCTATAGGTATACTTATGTGTATGTATATATATATATATATATATATATATATATCATTTGTAACATTATATATATATATATAGATAGATTACATATATGAGTATATATATAATATACTTATATATAGATATAATATTATTTATCGAGTTTAATGATGATTATGTGTTAGTTTAATACAATTAATGCATATATACATATGTATATATATATACACATCAGTTTAATTATATGTGTGTTTGTATTCTTTAAACACCACCGTATTTTTTGTCTTTTGTTCCTTAAAGTGAAAGTGGGATTAAGTCATGAAAACTAACGAAAAAATCAAATCGGAAGGACACTTTGCATTAGCCAAGATGTATAATAGTAACCTCGTCCCCAAACGAGGGTGTATTTAGTTCATATTCGGCGATCGCGATACAAAATAGCGAACCGCCGTGAAACCGGTTCGAAAACGTTCCCCCGCGATCCGTGAGCTCCTTTTAGCGTTGGAAAAAAAAAAGTTCGATATACTGACAAAAGCATAGTATCAACAACGATGGAACACGGTGCCTCTCCATAGAGTATGACCCACTCGAGAGGAGAAAAGGGACCCCCTCGCGTTTTCATTTGTGGGGGCCAAAGGTCAATGCCTGCACACACTCGACATCGCGAAACGTAAGAACGAGGCATAATGGCGTTTGAAAAAAAAAAAGAAGAAAAAGGAATGAGAAAAGGAAGCGGAGAGCGAGGGACGACAGAGGACAGGGGGTGAAACGAAAAGAGCGAGAAAGAGAGCAAGAACCTACGGCCCACTCGAAAACCTCGGTCATATTATGCCAAAGCCCGGGCAGAATCTTGACTCGCGACGATATTTTTCAAGTGCCGAGAAATCAAGCTCTCCCGGCTCTCTCCCGACTCTCTCCCGGCTCTCCCCTTCCTTCACCGAGCACCGATAATGCTGAAAGAAACATTTATGCGCGAACCCTCGAATGTTTTTCCAAAGCTTTATATACGGTTAAAGGGCGATCCGGCATAGTGGTGTTCGTCGATGGTGCCGCTTTCACGAGTTGAACGCACGTTTCCCATAATGTGCCCTGCATTAATTGCATTCGATTATCGAATTCGTAATTGAATTTCACAATACACTCCTGATGTTTATATTCTACATTTCCCGATGTTATCATCCATCTTGATGAAAGAAATCGTAGCCTACGTGTTCTATTAAATATCATTTGCACTCGATATCCTTTATCTGTTATCCAAATAAAAAATGTTCTTACCCAAAGACGATGCAACGTATATTCTCTCCTACTATCATCGCCATCATCCATATCCTACGCTGTACCCACGATACTTGCGTGGATGTGCGTAACCAGCGGCTTCAGTCGCGAGTTATTCATCTCAAAAAAAAAAAGAAAAGAAAAAAAACGAGATTCTTGAAAGGATCCCAGCGCAGAGGCCATTAAAAGGTTTACATTCACGAGCACCTTTTTCTGCCCCCGCGGTCGAGGGTCAAGGGATGATGCGTTTCCCGAAAGAGCAAAGAGCCGCGAGTGTCCACAGAAAGTGCCATTCCCCCGTTCTCCCTTTCTTTCTTTTTCCTCTCGTCCGCAATCGCGCGACTCTCATTCACCCCCCGGAGCGTCTTCGTCATCCTCTCGAACCGGCTCGTGTATCGGTCTCATTTTATTCGGCACCACGCCGCGCCGTTCGCAAGTATCGCGGTCGGCACCGGTGAAAATTATCATCGTGCGTTTGATTGTCAGGAGGAAACGCGGTAGAAATGGCGTTTATTCATCCGGTGCACTTGATGCGGCCATTGCGTCGCCGACTTTCGTGCAGCAGCCTCGCCGCGACATTCCCCGCTGAAAGGCCCTCCTTGATACGCGGCAGATATCTCGTAAATGGTTGTACGAGGGCTCTCGTGCAGGGAAAAACGGATTGCCGGGTGAGGGACGAATGGCAGTGGGCTCCCCTGCTCCGGAAAGAAATTAGTGAGGAAGGAAAAAGCATCGTTTTGTGCCGCGTAAACGCTTGCGAGATCTTTACCAAGTCGCTGCGACCAAACCAGGGTACATTTATTATGGTGGTCTCATTGTGTTACGGCTACGTACAGGATGTCGAAGATTATATTTTTTAATTGTGCGTCCTTTCGAGGCGAAACGATTGGTAGAGGCATCCTTGGAAGTTGTTCGAATTTTTTTTTTTAGAAGAGTCTTGCTACAATATAGTCGATCTCTGTTTTAGAAATGTACTATGTATTGTACAAATCTCTAGAATTTTGTCTACGAAATTTTTCCAGCGTATAATCTGTACTTTTGATTCTACGATTAAATTACATACTTCTTCAAATACAGGCAAATATCCGTATATTTTTTCGCGCGATATTGTGACAGTGTGTGCATATTGAAATATCTTCAATTCTCCCTTGTTCTTCAGAAACGGTTTTCTTCTCAGTTGTTAGGAACTTGCAACAAGAGGTTTCCGTTTCGTGGACATTTTCTTGGTAGAGCATGTTACGTAAAACGAGCGTGAAAATATCGAAACGATAGAATGGCATTTTTCTCTTTTTTAAGTAAAAGCACGAGGAAGTCTTTAATCATTTGTTCTCGGGATTTTTATATGCACGAAGAAAACTGGGGTGGAAACGTCTCGGTGAATTTCGACGATTGTTCTCCCCTCGTTTCAGACCTCCGCCGTTACCGTTTTTCGCGGATCTATGGCCGAGATTCCGTTGAAACGTTGCCTCGATGAGAATGCCGTCTTGCGCTGCATTGATACAACCTGAATGCAATTTACCCGCGTTTATTCGAGCGATTCTTCGGATTGTGTTTCACGCGATTCTCGGCCGCGGAGGCGGTGCTCCGAGAGAGAAAAAAAAAATATGCCCCGGTATTATCCTTACGTTTGCCCCTGCTGACTTTTCACTGGGGAAAACTTCTTGCCGCGGAACAAATTTCGATTGTCGTTTCGAGCGACGCGGGGCTCGAAAATAATTGTCGTTTGCCGGCGAACAGTCGCGCGGAAGAAGTTCAGCGGGTGAAATTCACGCGGGAATAAGGCGGCGAGTATTGTTCGAAATGTGAAAGGCTTGTTTTTCGCGGCAAGGCTCAGCCGAAAACTCGTTCAGCCAAAGACTTTCCCTGCGCGTTACTCGACGACTCCATTGGAACGCGCCCCGAGACAATCGCGCCGATAGCAAAGCGGCCTGTCGCTTGATAAATGTCCAACCCTTTATGGGGATCGCCACAGAGGACCACCTAAGTGGTTTTCTTAATTATTTAGTTTGGAAGTTCTCGTTCGCTCAAGGGGGGAATTTTGTTCTAAATAGAAAAGGAAGCCTTTCCGAAAGTTTATTTTGGAGAAACATCCGATGTGACACGTTCTTGGCCCTTTTGTACGTCAACTCTTTCCTTCGAACGCTATATAGAAATTGAAGTTTACTTTCTTCGAAGGGAGAAATACGATAAATGTATCTTTGTTGATTTTCTGTCACTTTATGGCTAAATGGAAGAATTTTAATAATAGCGTTTTCGTTTAAATGTCACGTACTCATGTGTAATTGTTTCAACGATAAGGTACCAACCTTTTTGTATTCATTATTAAATGTCTGTATAAGAACGTATAAAATTTTCTTCTTGAAAGAAACCTATCGGCAAATAGAAGAAATTCTCTATGCAACGTCTTTTTTACCATATCGTTACACAATATTTCTCCGTTCTGTCGCGCACGGCGAGAATACATCCATTAGCAATGGAAAAGGGGTGGCGGAAAGAGCAAGCACGTGACATTGTACTTTTTCAATCAGTCTCGCCTAGCACGAGAGAGGCTTCCGGTTTTCCCTGCAAACGTCCTCGCCCCTTGTACGTAACCGAAACGGATTCCGCGTTCACCTCGGTATCGTTTCAGCTACAACGTTTAATTAACTAATCATCCACGTGCCACGAAGCCAGAATCAATTCGACTCGTTACGATCCTTTGGCTCTGTTCTTCTCCGAGTAAATTGTTCGAGTCGTTGTTACTCGTGGCATATGTTGTTCTCCGTGGATTCTAACGAGTCCCAACGACGCAATAACGACACCGAATATATTTTCACTGCTTTGCACTCGGGCCAAATATCCAAGAACACTATCGAGCGTATTCAAGATGGCACAAAGAACGACGCTTTAATAATGCAACCGAGTCAAGAGGAAACGAATTCTCCTCGTCCCACCCCCTCTTGTTAAAAAGGAGTCTTTTCTCGTCCCTTCGATCCTGTTCGATCCTCGAGGATGCCACTTTTTCATTTACGACAGCGACGTCAAGCACCACGGGTCCGAGCATTGCGAAAACAGTTAGGCGCATTGTATCATCCGTTTGGAGAGAGTTTTTTTTTTTTCTTCTTTTTGATTCAGAGTGGGACATTGTTTCAACCCGTTCGACGAAAACAATGGCATAGGACTCGAGTACTTGTACGTTGAAACACTTTTGCCTACCAGTCAGCGCCGACAATGATCTCGTTAAAGAGGCCTGACCGGTCCACTTTGGACCCGATAATGCCTTTCTTTTCACCCTCTTTTTACTCCACTCTCTCGATCGTCGCTGTGATTGTTTCGTGGCGAGTCGAGCGTCAAGGTTATGTCAGTTTCTCCTTTTGACTTTTTCGCCGCCAAATGGGCCTCCCGACGGATGCCAGTTGACGAGGGTTGAAGTTCCTCTACAACTGTGAGAAACTCTCGGTTATTTCGTTCTAATTTTCGTTCGCGTTTCATTCTTCGATACGATCGCCATGATTTGCAACCATTATTCGGAATAAGAACAACGTTGAACAACGTTCAGCGAAAAACTTTTCGTAACGCGTAACTAGTTGAATTTACCTCATTTAATTTCGTTCAATTTCGTCTCGTTTCTCTGCGCTATTTACGCCAGAAGGGTTGAAGTTCTAAAAAAAGAGTTTTTAAAAATTTAATTACAGCAAACCTCGCAGAAAAGATATCACTAGACTCTTTCACGCTTTCGTATTCGCGTTACTTTCGTCAGTTATAAAAAATCGAGTCAACAGTAAGAACAACATCTACAGTCAACGACGAGATCTGTCACTCAGATTTCCCGTGGCGCGAAAGACGCGTAACAGCATCGAAGATGAGAACGTTTGAAACGCGAGCTGCGACGAAAGGGCGGTCAAAAAGTTTGGCCGGAAGCGTCGCGAGGGAAAAAGGAGTTCGCGCCCCGTTATCGGTACGCGAGAACGCACGAGAGTACGTATAATGCACGCACGAGTCCTACCCGACGAGAAGAAGAAAGAAAAGGAGAGAGGAAAGTACGCACCCTACCGAGGAAACGGGCCAACAGAGCCAGCGGGGTTTCTCAGGGTGAGGAGAGTAAGAAAGGTGCCCGCGCCGATACAATTGGCCTCTAAACAGAGGGTAGTTATAGCGAAACGCAATGCCCATTGGGGTGAAGATGAAGGGCGATCACGACTCTCCTTGTTCTTCGTTCCTACTCGTGTTGTGCCCTGTAAAAGCAAAGGGTGGTCACCTTCGAACGATTCGGAGCGAGACTTTTCAATGCACCGATCGAACGAGCACGGAGAAAAGAAAAAATCTTTTTTATACGTGCGTACGTACGTGTATAGAGGTGTACAGACGTACAGGAAAGGGAGTAGGACGAGAGAGGTGCCGTTTGACGGGAACCTGACGTCTCTATGCCTTCTTCTCGCTTTTATATTTTCATACTCTATTCCTTAAGCTGGTTGGTGGCTTTGAATGGCCGCTCCAGTTTCTCTAATGTCGCCAGGAAATTTTAGGTTATGAATTTCGTTCCTCTTCTCTCTCGCCATTGTTCCGCAGCTGGCGTCGCGCCGTGCGAAATCTTCGCCGCGGGGATTTCGATCTCGATTCCAGATCGCGTTGGATTCGCTCGATACCTGACACTCGGTCGACCTGTACGACGACTTCGAACCTTTCCGATCGAATGTCGATCTTGACGCTTTGACGGTGGCCGGTAGTCGAAACGAATTTTCCGGAACAATCGGCACGGCTGCGCGCTCGATCTTTTTTTTTCGATCGATTCCGAAGGAGTTTTGATTCTTGGCTTTCTTGAGAGTCTTTCCTTTGCCAAAATTTTAATTTCGCTCTACTCAGCCACAATCGTTTGATCGAGATTAAGGTAGAAATGACGAAAAGGAGTTGATTAATGAAATTCATAGATTCATTTATTACTTCGATTTGTTGATAATAATAAATATATGCACATATATATCGTCAAGGAAATGTTGTTTGCTTTTCAAAATGATTCATTTTTTAAAAATGAAATCCGCTTGTGTGAATTTCGATCGATCGTTCAACGAACATCGTTCACATCGGATGGACGAGTCTTACACGATTGTGCTACGAACAAATAATAATGGTTGATTCATAACGAACCGATTTTATACACGTAGATACATGCGATTATGTACATGTATACGCTGAACGAACACACGCTTATTCACCGTGTTGACAATTTTATTTTTCGCTCTTGCCTTTATAGACTAATGATTCTCTGATTTTTTTTATGCATTCGTCAGCCATTTTGGAATGTGTGTACATTATGTTATACATACTTTATACATACGCGTGTACATTATGTTATACGTTGCGCATACAAACAGGACTGACACAAGAAAAGACGAAAACCGAAAATGAAACGAAAAAATAAACTCGCCGAAATCACGGTCGCCTCTCCTCCCCTCCATAAATAATCCTACTTACGGTGCAACAATTTCGCGCGTGTGCGTGCTCTAGACGATACTTACGACGATAGGTAAGGAGGTACACGAGATTTTTTTTTTTAACCTACGGAAAGAAGATACGTACACATGGATTAATCGCGTTCGACGCAAACACCCCATAAGGTTCTATATGGACGAGCGGTTTGCAGCAAACTCGCCGTCACGGCAATTTCAATCTTGCAACATTTTCAACATTTTCTTGGAATTCGCACGAGCGGTTTGCGTTAATTTGATGCGTCAAGCTCCGCTTTCGTATCTAAAAAGCATCGCGCTCAAATTACCATACTGCAAATCGCTCGTTTGGATTGATCTACGGTAGATCCGCGTATAAGACGAATTCGTAGATACGTGTAACGTATTAGCCGCGTTATACGGGAGTCTGTTGTATAGAAAACAATTGCTTTGAAATAGAATATAAAAGAAAACCGCGATGCGACGAATTTTTCTCCCTTACTGACTAACCAGTTTGTTCGTTTTGGTGGACGCAAATTTGCCACCTAAAGATCGTTCAACGAGACGAGGGATTAGACGCATATACTACGATCGATATTATTATCCGATGCTGAAATTGGCGTCAATTGTTAATTTCAGGGATTTCAGTAATTGTGTTAGCGTATCAATTAAATCAAACCAAATACAGCTTGCGTCGTTATTTATTCAATGTTCTTCTCCAATTCGCAATTGTTGTATTATATTTACATGTCTAATTCGTTCTAATTCATTATTTTTGCATTATAATGTGGCTTGTTGCATTATATTTGTATTTTTTGTGTTATATTTGTGTTAAGATCAACGGTACACGTGATCTTATGTCATGGACGTGATCCAGACTCAGCGTGTTTAATTAGGAATTTTTAGATATTTCTTTGCATCCTCCTCATGAAATTTAAAAGTCGGTGCATGCATTGACATTGTCTTAAAGACTCTTAAAGGCCCTATACACGTTGAAACATACGGCGATGCATGCATCGACTTCTAGGTTTCATGAAACCTGCATTAAGACCCCCTTCTAGGTTTCACGGTGCACGTTGCATTGTATGTAGTTTGGCATCGGTGAATCGGTAAAGGCAAACTGACTCTAATGCAGGTTTCATAAAACTTAGACGTCGATGCATGCATCCCCGCATGTTTCAACGTGTGTACATTCCTTTAGAGTTAAGTACCTATGGGTGCCAACAGTAGCGAAGAGGATAATTATAAATGTAACTAATAATAATAAAGATAATTATAATAATAGCGATAACATTTTGTAGCGACCTAGGATTGCTCAACTACGAGTTCCGAACATTAAATAGTACAAGTTGTAAGTGGCTGCCCGCTTAGCGTTCAGGTTCGACCGATCTTTGACGTTAAGCAAAAATAGGGTGTGGGCAACCTGTAGAATGGGTGACCGTTTTTTTTTTTTTTTTTTTTTTTTTTTTTTTTTTTTTTTTTTTTTTTACATTTACTTCTGCCAGCATTTAATTTTGTATAAAATATTATACAATTTCGTGCCTTGTTGTATAACAAAACACAAAAATATACTCCCACAGCTATAGCAAAGAAAAAAAAAAATTAATGCTGGTCATAGTAACAAGGTAGCAATAAATGCAAATAATAAAACTTAAAATCATGCGTACATCAGGGTTGGTGCTTATAACCTCAGATAAGCTTCACCTACCACTATTATTTATTCGTTAAACTTATTACAAATATCATTGCAAAAAATTAACACAAATAAATGCAAAAAAAAAAAAAACAGCACCCATTCTAGAAGGGCACCCTCTCTGGTTTTTGCTTAACGTTGGAGATCGGGAAGATCTCGACATTACGCGCGCAGTCACTTGCGATTTCTATTACTCTGACTTTGAAACTCATAGTTGAGGAATCCTAGACCGCTACAAGTTAGCAATCAGAATAATAAAATATTAATTATTTACATTGTAAAATATTGCTTGTTTTCTTTAGTGCGTTATCTACATAATTTGTTTTTATTTGTTCTTTTTACTTTTCAATAACTATAAAATTACTAAAACTACATCTGCCGTGCTTAAAAATTGTTTATCTCGACTAGTTGAACGAATTACAGTTGCCGCTAAAATTTGCGTCTCGTGTGAATTGCTTCTTACAAATTAATATTCTCACGTAGCGGAAACTTGCCGTTGCGGCGAATACATTAAAAATCATTCTTTTGTACTTGATCTAAGAAATACGAATATATGCGCATTTATTACAATGTAACGAAATCACAGTTAACGACTGGTCCATTTATATTCAGACCATGGTGATATGGGCCATTACAATTTCTCGGGAAGTTAAATAATAAATACTGCCACCCGAAGGACATATCTTACTTTTTCTTGAATCATTGCTACCAGAAATACCACACAAAAATATTTGTATCCTGTTCGAATGCATGATAGAGCTGCAAGGAAAAACTTCTAATAATAATAATAATATATTCTAATAATAATAATAAATTATAAAAATCTAATTGAACTCAATTAACAAAATTACATAATTCATGTAAAGTTATTATATACAAGAGTAATTTATGTAAAGTTAAGTAAATTTATATTCCTACAGCTCTATCATCTATTCAAAAAAATAAGATGTAGGATATCTATGGTTTGATAACTATCGTTCTTTCCTAATTTTCACGACATCGTTCGATAACATTTCAATAGTTACAAAAAGATATTTTGTAGCTTTTCTAATAACATTCCGCCATGTTGAGTATAAATGTAAATTGCTAGTGTGCATATTACTTTTATACGTGTGAAAATAGATTTTTTTAAACGTACGTTTTGTTTTCCACAAAATTATTACAGAAAACTAGATATGCTGATACTTTTTTAACACAGTAGAAATAAAAGCGTTGAAGAAAGCTGTATTAAAACTGACAATATAACAGTTTATGTCTCAGATATGAAATCGATGAAATTTGATTGTTAGATACTAAACATCGTTTTTCTAAAGTCGCTTCTGAAACCAGATATACCTATTTAGATTAATACGGCCGAGTAGCGCTGCCCAACAACTAACGACAGACGATTCAAATCTCGTTATAATTTCTGTGTGAAAGCTCTTTGTGATTAATTTGTTCCGAAAAACTCCTGATCGACATACAATTTTGAGGGGCCAAATGAAGGGATAATCTTTTCAATATAAGATTTTAATTTTGGGTATTTTTACTTTCAAAGATACATTAATAAAACATTTACAGTATTAATAAAACACAAGAATAGTTGTGGGATAGACTGATTTCACATAGAATTCAATGTGCTGTAACCGAAAGTTATATTAATGTCTTTGAAACTGATTTGAAACTAAAATTTCACATTCGAGAGTTTCTCCCATCCCCTTCAACCTCTCAAAGTTCCATGTCGGAAACTGGTGTTTTTCGGAACGATATACTGATACAGTAAGACCTCCATTATCGGAATGTTCTAATGTCCAAACAATGCATGCTTTTTTCTACGAGTAATACAATATTCAGTTGATTGCAATGAAATTCATTGAGCCAAATGAACATTGAATTACTTATTACGTTTCTTCGCTATTGAGTTCACTATTCACTTTCTTCATATTCAAGTATATGAGTATTTTGAAAAATATTGGAAACGAAATTATGTTATTCGAAAATCAAACTATGTATATTATTACAAACTATCATGACGGATAGATAATGAAAAATGAAAAAT
The DNA here is from genome assembly GCA_030673865.1 of Melipona bicolor. Classification (NCBI taxonomy): domain Eukaryota; kingdom Metazoa; phylum Arthropoda; class Insecta; order Hymenoptera; family Apidae; genus Melipona; species Melipona bicolor. The sequence goes on along the minus strand of JAHYIQ010000051.1, from coordinate 690,665 downwards.
AACTAGAATAAATAAATAATACAAAATTATGAAAAATAGCTAGAATAAATACATAATGAAAAATAATGATAAATAGGTAATGAAAAGTAATTAATTCAAATATAATGAATATCTGTAAACTAGTAATACGGAAAATATTGAATAGTATGTTGGTAAAAATGATTAGTGATAAATAGATATAAAGAATAATTATACATATTATTATAAAGTAAAGAGTATTGAAAAGTGTGTTAGTAAAAAATTAATGATTAGTGATAAATAGAAATAAAGTATAATTAGTTGAAATATACTGAATCTATATCTATATTTTAGCAATACGAAAAGTATTGAAAAGTGTGTTAGTAGAAAATTAATGACTAATAAAAAATTAAGGGATAACGTAAAAATAATTAGTAATATTAATTAGAAATGTAATGAATATCTATATCTATCTTTGAAAAGTATTGTATGAAAAAATTAATGATTAGTAATAAATAGAAATATTAAAGAATAATTAGTTGAAGTATGTTTCGAAGCATTAGAGGACTAGATAATACGAAGTACAAAAAGCATGCAATTTTGAACAATTATTTACGTTAAAAACTATAACTAATGTCACAGTGGCTAAGAACTTGTGAGATTCTTGTCAAAAATATATGAAATTATATTATTGATGAGCCCGAAATATGTTGTCAGGAATAACTTTTCGCTATGAATGTTACGTAGTCGCTCGGTTTTGATTATCGAATAATATACAGTAAAATATAGCATATTTTTTTGAATGATCTTCTTTGAATTAATTTTATATTACGTTTGAATTAAATTTATAAAAATAATATTAAATTTAATGTTAACGTAAAATTTCAATAATATTAAATTTAGTTTAGTCATCAACGAGAACTCGAAAAATGTAACCATTCTTGTATAATTCAATAGATGATGACGTCTGGACGATAATTAGAATATAGTCCCAAATACAAAGCGGACTCGTTGAAGTTGTAACTGTCTTTTTCTAGCTGTTTATAAACATTGTTTCACGTAATACCGTAGTCACAGTACTTGTGTCATTATCACTTTATCAAAATCGAAATATCGTGTTCGAATGGTAATTGTGCAAATTTTCTAAACTAGTAATAAATTCTGAATTTTAAAGAATGATTGCTGAAATGCAAATGTCACTTATGGAAGAATATAATGTGAAATGCATGATAATGATAAGTCCAAAAAATGATTTAAGATCAGTCAAATTTACGCATTAAAAATCGTAAAATGAATTTTTATAAATATCACAAAATCGTTAATATGATAAATAATAGGTTTAGAATCATCAATCATTAATCCTATTATATGTCGTAAGACTATCGAAGCAATTGCTAATGTAAATAATTACCACCAAGTTTAAAGTAAGAGAAGCTGTTGTTCTGTTATTCGAACACATTTGTTTCCTAATTAATTCCCATAATCGAAGTTCCACTGTATAAGCATAATATGAATGCAGTATAATATAAATGTAACGTGATACGAGTATAATATAGTGCAGTAATACGAGATATAAGTATAACATAGTAGTAGAGATTCGATTAATGTCAATAATACATAAATTTCTCGAATTGTCCTTCGTTTGTCGTTGAAGGCAGCACTACCACCAACATATCATGTAAATCATGCGAGAACGTATGTTCTCTTTCCCTTTCCTTGATGAAACATACTCATCCCAGTAACTAAACGTTTCTGATTCCAGTGGGTATATGATTCTGAATACGTGGCTGTAAGATCGTAACGGAAAATATGTTACTTTTTTACACACAACAAATTTCATAAATTAAATTCGTTCACAGCTTTCGTTCAGAATACTATTTCTAATTTGTAAAGGAAGCCTAACAGAAAACAGCAGGATCGAAAGAGTCGAACTAATACGAATTGATCCTACAATGATCCACGTCTTTTGTCTAGATAAAATGATAAACGACCGTGCTTTCCGTAGATCTCGTTCTGTATTGACTGTTGGCTCTTCTCTTCTCACAGCTCTTACCTACGCACGTTTATACAGAATGTCTACACCTCGAGTAACAAATCTCGATGTACCGCGTGGCCCGATGCAAGTGGGCAGTTTGAGTAAGATTAAGGATACGCACGAAGTACCACTTTTCGAAAAATCACGCTCGTTTACTTGGACTATGCGAACTATTTACATTCGTAGAAACGATATATTAAAACGAATAATAATAACGACGTTCGAGCGGTAAGAACGGGAAACAGCGCGTAAATTATAAACAGATCAGGGCACATCCACCAAGGTAAATGAATAAATGGTTTACTGAAATCAATCCCCGAAAGGAAACAGAGCAATGGATTGTAAGGCTAATTTCGGAGAAAGACGTTAGTGAGTTTTCGAAAATGTTTCTATCCTCGATCTCGTTCGTCAGGTCCCTTCTGACTTCGATGGATAAACTGTACGTGTGCAATTAGAGAACAATTGCAATTTGGAAACATTGTGGTTCATTTTTTTTTCTTGAAAAGATAAACTATATTTCGAAATTATATTCTTCAATTGCAAACGTACGCATTGCCTATTTACGAAGCATTTTGTACACACGTTTGTCGATTTACAAAGCACAATAATGCAAAACGAACTGGCAGAACCTAAACGATTTATCAATCCCACTTTTATACTTTCGAGTCTCAAATTGGAAATCGCGCCCCTTTTCCACCGTTCACTTTACGATTGTTGAATTGACTTCTGTGTATACAAAAGATGTGACTACGTCCAACTGCGTCCAACTCTTCGATGTATCTGGCGTTTCTGCGTAGAAACTTTGTCAGTTTTCCCAGTTTCGTGATGATCACCACGTAATGAGTACCACGGGATACACGATACTAACCTAAACCCGCGTGGTTATCGATTTCGATGTTGCATCCCTTGTTGATATCCTTGGTGCGGCGCGAAGATCTCCTCCCGTTCTACGAACCAGCTCGAACAAACGTTTACTCGAAATTCTAATACAGATCTAAAATATCACGGAGACTGGTCGACGTAACTGCTCCAGATCTAGAGGGGTCGACGTGGTCGGCGTAGGGACTTGCTGATGAGACGATGGAATTGGCGTGGAGCCTGGACTGCTGCTAGGACTGCTGGTCGTCATGACGATACCTCCGGGGCCGGTTGCCGACGATTGGAATATGAGAGATGGATGAGCCGTAGTCGGAGTTGCGGTGTGGGTTCCGGAGAACAGTGGTGCGAGATGTGACGCCGTTGTCGGGTATGGCTTACCTGTCGTCGTTGGCGAGGAGTAAAATCCCGAGTAGAAGTTGCTGACTACGGCTGCGGCGGAAGCTGCGGCGTTGTTGTTGGCAGCGTCCGCTGCCGCCGCAGCAGCAGCCGCAGCAGTGCTCGTCGACGACGTTGATCCTGCTCCACCGTTACCAACCACCAGCTTGCTCAAGTGGACGGCGTCGAAGGCGGGTCCGAAGTACGGCGGCAGATGTGGATAATCGAGAGGGTGCGGGTGGTGGTGGTGGTGGTGAGAAACGGATGCGGTAGGTGCGGCGAAGTATGGCGGCAGGGGGAAGTTGGCGAATCCACTTGAATTCATCGTGCTAGCTTTACTCGACATGGAGGGTATCGAGACCTTCGGTTTTCTCCGTGGACGGTACTTATAGTCTGGATGCTCCTTCATATGCATGGCACGCAAACGTTTCGCTTCATCGATAAAGGGTCGTTTCTCCGAGTCGGAGAGAAGCTTCCATTCGGCACCCAGCCTCTTTGATATCTCCGAGTTGTGCATCTTTGGGTTGTCCAATGCGATTTTCTTTCGCTGAATCCGAGACCATACCATAAACGCGTTCATGGGCCTCTTAATGTGTTGCTCTTGGGATGTCGGCAATTGCTGATTCGTCCCGTTCATGTCCTGACCCACGTGGTGCACGGAGTGCAGCTCCATGCTTGAAAGAAATCCGTAGCCGGGATGTTGTTGGTGAGTGTTCATCATCATCACCTAGTCGTTGTGAATTCCGACGGGTTGTTGTTTCGTCAACTCAACTGATTCTACCGTATCGAACTTGTCACTCGCTCGAAGTTTCTTGCTCTTCCTGCTCGTTTCTTTCCAAGTTTCACACATTCGCGAGTCAATCTGTTTACCGTGCTCGATCTTTCTATCCGTCGGAAGACACTGTATCGTAGAATCGTGAAGAGAGACTACAGAAACAGGAAAATGCGACATCTGAGGAAAATCTGAACGAGAGGTTACGTAATGTGAGCGCGACAAACGTTCGAAGGTACTCGAATGGAGCACCAGGGTCGACTGATCGTAGGACCAGGATCCACGACTTGTCAGAGGTATCCCTTCTTCCTCTCTCTCTCTCTTTCTCTCTCTCTCTCGCTCTCTCTCTCTCTCTCCTCTCCCCCTCTCCCACTGCCTCTCTCTCTTCCTTTTCTTCTCTCTCTCTCTCTCTCTTTCCCTCTTTCTTCCTACTTTTCTCTCTCTTCTTCCCCCGATGACTGTCTCTGTTTGTCTGGATTTCGAGGGCGGAACCGACGTAGAGCATCGTACGCCGCGCCCACGAACCGACCCTCTTCACGCTATTCGTCGAGGTTGCTCGCGTTATGTTTTCTACCCTTTCTCCCCCACTAAACGGCGCCAGCACACGAAACCAGGAGCAGCAGCAACCCCTGTGTACCGTAGCTGAACCGAGGAGGGCTGCTGCTGCTGCTGCTGCTGTTGCTGCTGTTGCTGCTGATGCTGTCGTTGCCGCTGCCTCGGAGACCGCGAGCTGCAATTATTATTATCGATTACCTCGATACGATGAAGTACAAATAGCGTATAGGCTGCCCGTTATTGACTACCTCTGTTCGTGTACTGCTTTGCACGCCAACGGCGGCGCGATATCGCGCGATAATTGGTTATGCTTGCTCCCACCCCCATTCACCCCTACCGGACTGCCACGACGATGACGCGGAGTATTCTTGGTCAACGAGCTCGAGGACCTGCGATTTCATTACATCTTTCGCTTCGGATTATCGTGCGTTCTCCTTCTTCTGACTCGAAGAAATGAATCTCCCGGTCGAATCTATATGATTCCTGCGTCACTTAGAATTGACAGTTTTATTACTCGACATCCCCGTTTCGTTCGTTCTGTCGTTTGAGATTTTAATTGCTTATAGTTATCTGTAAATTTATGGTTATACGGAGTAACAAGCTTTTAATCCTTCAGAAGAGGAAATTTATAAACAAAGTGTAATTTTTCAAATAAAATTGTAAGTTAGAGGAGAAAGAATAATTGGAAAGAAAAATCATTTACTTTGTCTTGAGAAAGACAACAGTGACAACTCGTCGTCAACGTCAATCCCCGTAGTAAATTTAGTGAAAAAGGGACTATTTACTTTCTTAAAGTTATCCCGTACTTAGATAAAAAGACTACTATTTACCTGTAACAGAATGCTTAATGACAAAACGGTTATTATAAAAAAGTGTCCGTGAAAAAAATGGTACAGTTGAATAGGTACAAATGATTCTACGTGGAAAGAAACATCAAAAAGAAAGAATAAAATTTTTCCATTTAAAGCTCCATTATCGAGAAAATCGAGTTTGAAAACGAGTTGTGCCAAGACAATCTTTAACGAAACCTATTCAGAGTCTCAAATATATATATTTTCTAGATTTTTCATAACTTTCGCGCGCAGAATATCTATCTATAATTATGTTGATTATTCGCGTAAGTATACCTAATAAATTTTATGAGAAACGGAGGCTTTACTCAAAAAATTTTTTATTCTTTCTTCTCGACTTATTTCTTTCACGTGAAATCTCTTATAGGAGGTTATATCTCTTATCTCGGTTATACCACCAGTTACCGACCAGTGTATACTTGCCTATCTAGATATTCAGTGTATCTAGGTATCTGATGTAAAAGAATGAGCGAGAGAGTGGCATTTCCACCATATAAAATCAAACTAAACCCAACCCATCTATTCCAACAAAAGCTTAAAATTTTTGTTTAAATTTAAATTAAATCTGAGTTGGGATATGTTCATTTGGAGATGCCATCGGAGGAGAAACGAGGCTTCTGTCATTTTTACTTCATAATACACATTTAATATATATATATATATATATAAATTTTAATTCAATATTATATAAATTTTAATATATATTTCTACAATACACATGTATATAATAACAAAATAATAATTTTATCTTTTTACAAATAACGTTTTTCTCGTACAAATAGTCAAACTTGTCGTACTTTGTTATCGAAACTAGAAATTCATGAAATTTCATTTTGAGCGTGGATTTCAATAGGAAAAAAGAACAAGAATTAAGTATATAGAACTAGAGAGAGAGAGAGAGAGAGAAAGAGAGAGAAGAATCTTTTAGAAAACTTTTATTGATAATAATTAACAATAAACGACTATGCCAAAAATCTTCTTTGCTCAGGGTGATGATTCAGACAACACATTTAAACGTTCTCTACCATTCTTCCTATGCATATCTTTCATACGGTCCATTTTCCTGTTTTCTTTTCTCATTGTATCACACTACCTATATATCGAATTATTCTTTTTTTTATTTTATTGTATGTATGAAATTTTACGTCTTTGTGTTTTTTTCCATATGAGTGGCGCAATATAGAATATGTTAAAAAAATCGTCGAAATCAGAGGTGGTTCTCTTTTGGTAATTAAATAATTGCCAAAGATTTTTCTGTTTCCTATCTTCCAACGACGAAATGTCCGAGATGGTAATTATTTCAAGTGAAAGTCGTGAAACCTAACTTTCATCTCTCGTTTAATGAAAATAGTCGCGTTACAACTCTCGTAGTCTAATACGATTACGAAGGCGAGTAGATCAGCGTTGTTTTCGTGCTGTGCGACTAATCCAGGGTCGTAAATTTTGTGGAGTAATTAATCAGAATTCACATATTGGCATCCTCCTTTTGGCCGGCAGAAACAATGAATGGCTGAAATCTACTGGTTCCTCTCCTGTGGGAAATCTGAGGAACAATGAAAAAAATCTCTCGACGACAGGCACTTGGATTAGAATGGAAAGCAACAGCGGCGAAAGGAGCGAGCGGTGCCCCTTTCCCAATCTCGACTTACTGCGCCCTCCGCTCCCAAAGGACATTCAGCAATGCGAACGAATAAAAGCTGCGCCCTCTCTCTCTTTCTCGCTCTCTCTATTTCCCTTTTCCTCCCTCTGTCGGTGAACTGCATTAGTCGTTTGTGCTTTTGTGTCGCGGAGGCGCGTACGCCTCGCCACGGTGTCTCCTTACTTCGATTTTCAAATAATCGATTAAGCTTCCTCCGCGTTTCGGAACGAAGTGGCGGTCGACCGAGCGGCGTCGTTTCGACTTGACGATTACTTCCCAATTCCAGAAGTTCCATCCATTCGTAACAAAAAAGATCAAACGGGTTAATTCTTAAACGGGTATATAATTTCGCTCTCCGGGCGGAGAAGAAGAAGTTTTCCGGGGGATATTTTATTTTCCAGGGAATATTTTATTTATAAAGAGTTTTCGGGAGGAAATTTATTCGTACGACCGTATTGGGAGTATTGCTGCGTCTCGCTATTGTCTGGCCGTATAATAGCCGAGAATCTGCCGAATAAAACTGCTATCAAAATCTGCTGCTATTTAAAAAAATCGTCGATGGCGCTGGCCGAAGCGTCGTGGAATGGGAGGATGACGTAGCGCCAATAAGAGAACGATAAACAGAGGGAGGAAGCGATTAAAGCGCGAAAAAAGGGGGAAAAAGAGGAAGAAAAAGAGAGAAACCGGACTCTTCCGGGGGAGGAAAAAAATCCGTCGACGGATGGTCGCCATTCCGTCGGTCCGGATCCTGGGAAATACGTGCATCGTCAACCCCCGCGGACTCACACAAGTCGGCAGGGGCCACCAACACACGCCCGACCTTTCTCTATGCAGTTGGGTGCAAATTGGTATTGAAAAATCTCGAAGTCAATTAAAACTCGAGATACAAAGGATTTGGCGAGACAAAATACCAATTATCTCATGTCCTCCGCCTCTGCCTGTCCCTTCGACTCCCTCCGCCGCCGCCGCTGCCGCCCCTCCCCCCAAAGGGGTGCAACGGGTTGGGCGGTGGGCGAACGAGGTGACTGGCGGAGGGGCTGAGAGCGCTTACAAGAACTCAATTCCATTAAGCATTGAAGTGAATAAAACGAGGCAGCTCAACGTGGATGGGCATCTATATAACGCAGCTCGCATCTCGGTTATCTACCTAATAAAGGTTCGACTGCCGTCTCCCCCTCCTTCCTCCTTCTCCTCCACCTCCGTGGGCCCTGTCTCACCGAACCATCACCACCACCACCACCACCACCACCACCACCACCCACCCTCTGCACCCGGTTCTCCGCTACCCTCTCGCGACATAAAGCATGTGCCAGTGAGGTGTCTATGAGACAATCCCTCGGGATGACAATGCTTATCCCACGTATGAATGCCAGCGATGCTTCCTAGGCAATTTAAGTATAGCCCGCCGGCCCCTTCCTTCCTCCTCGCCGTTCTTCCTTCATCCAATACACCCCAACCGCGCCACCCTCTCTTTTCATCGCTCTGCGTCATCCACCTTCAACCATTCGAGGAAGCTGCATATCTGCACGGCCGTGCACGTATGAAAACCCGTTGTCCTCGTTTAATGATTGCCATTAGCGAGACAAAATCTTTTTGCAGTCCGCGCATCTCCATTTTCGTTTCCCCCCCTTCTGCCTCTCTTTCTTTCTCGGTACTGGCCTTTCTTTGGTATTGTCGTGAAAAAAGCAGATGCTCTTCGAACGAGTCTAAGATCTGTCCAGGAATCGCGCTGATTGTTGATGCTTTCGTGCCCTTATCGAGCTGTTGCCAACGTTGATCCGAATGAAAGTGGCTTTTGTCTCGCCAGAGATTACGACGTTGAGAGTGCAGACTCGCAAACGTGTTTCGCCCCGAAACGACTCAGATATTTCTCTCTTCTCTTCTTTCTTCCGTCCGTCCACTTTTTGCCCTTTTTTCGCCTTTCCTCTTGGTCTCGATTTTTGCGTTATTGGGCATCGCCCATTGACACACGTACGTACAGGTACGAGTTTGAAATCGAACTTGGTGCGATCGATTAATTACGGCTCAGATAATTGGCCAGACGTGTGAAATTAATTAATCAAATCGACGTCGATACGACAGCGAAGTAGTGGAATTAGTTTACTGCGTAACGATCGAACAATGTTGTCGTTCGACTTTGACGACGAACTTCCGCGCTCCATACTCAAGAATCTTAGTCCCTGGGATTGACGCGATGCGAGTCAAACGTTCCACGATTTCCATTTCTCCGATCAACGTCAACATTTCTTACTGCGTTAGCTACCTTAGTTGTCTTTAAAATGCAGAGAATTAATTACTAATCTGCGGTCTATAAACCACGTTCTGCGTTCTGACGATCTGTGTCAAATCTGACACGCTAACGAGTACTGTAATGCGTCGAGGATCCCTCTGTTCAAAGAATCCGCTTCACAAATCGAATTCACCGAGCTATCTACGAAGTTGACTATTTCCTTCCAGAGATCACGCGAACCGAACCAGGGGGGTGGCTCTCATCCAGGTGGCAAAATCCCGGCTAATTAGTAATCGTCCTCCGCTTGCGTTAAATCCGCAGGTGCTCGCCGTATCTAGACAGGACGCCGAGCGTGTAATTCGGATGCGCCGGATTATCCGCGCGACGTTTCAACGTTGATCCTGCAAATTAAGTCGACTGCTCGACGCGGCCAAGCTGTTAGAGGCAACCTCGTCACCGTGAACGAGGGAACCGAAGGGTGGCCGAGTGTGGCCGTGGAGAGGTGGAGAGAGGGCTCGGTCCTGGGGGCAGGTGGGGCAGAACGGGAACGTAATCGCAGCGTACTTTGGATGATTATAGGCAATCGTAAAAGTACCAGAAAGCGGCTGGTAAGAGGGAACAAGACAGGGGAGAGGGAGGTTGACGCAGGAATGAGGTGGGACGGAAGGAAGGAAGGAAGGAAGGAAGGAAGGGTGGAAGGGTGGAAGGGTGGAAGGTGGAGACGGGGTGAGGACGAGGGATACACGGGCCCATGACGGTGCCACGTCGCCACCCCGACGTGCACGCTCGAACGCGTTGCGTAATTAGCGACTGCCTCTCCGGTTTTGTGGGTGGGTGAGGGGGTTGTTGGGCGGCTTGGATGGCGAGGGTAAAGTGGGCGCACCGTTACCGTGCACCGGGATTGGGAGCGCCCCCGAGAACGCGTTCGAGCAACTCCGGCGACCGGCTGAAACCCATCGCGTGCGTGAGCACACGTGCGATCTACAGGGTGGTTCTTCGCATAAGACGATCGTTGGGATTTTCGGGGATCGTTTCTATTGGTGTGGCGTATGGTCTGGCGGTTGATTCTTATTGCGTTGTTATTCGTAACGCTTTGACGATGTTTCCACGTCGGGGATATTGTTACGATTAGATACACTCGAGGAAGTGACAACGATCCCGTAGTAGACCTTGACTTCCGGTGCAAAGTGTTGGTTTGTCTTGGTAAAAAATTGGCAATTTAATTAGGTTCATCTTCTAAATAATTCGATCGACACGCAAACGATTCTCAAACGGCAGGGAGTGTTATATAAATGTCTCGTTAAGATAATTTCTGATCCGACTCACGCTGTATGATCGTACCTCTCGTTCGCGAATGTTCGTGACCAACCCTCGTCGGAATTAACGCGGACGTCGCTTGTAGCTACTTCGAGGAAGCCTCTCGTACGAACGGCTCGTAACGATCAATTATCGGGGTATAACGCTAGACTGGGAATCATTACACGGCGACAGCGGGTTTTACTACGTAAACAACGTCTTGGAGGAAGCGATTCCCGCGTTAGTCGGCCGCAGATCTGATTTTCCTCGGTGGAAAGGGGCGAATTATGCGGTCCGTGGCGTCGACACTAATCCTTGTCGAAACACCCCCTGGCACCAGCAAAGGAAATAGAAGGGTGAGAGGGAGGGGGGCAACGAATCGAGAACCAAGAGGGGTGGGGAGGAGGGGGGGGGGTGGCATAGACCGACGTAGACGCAATTAATGCAGAGAAACCAGCCGCGGACGTCGGGGGAGTTTCGAGGAGAGCATCGAAGCTATGCCACGCCGTGAGACGTAATGACTAATTGAGATTGGAAGGGAGAAGGGAATAATACGATCCGGCTGGTCACGGTAAAACGCACTTTTTTTTCCTCTCTCTCTCTCTTTCTTTTTCTCTCTCTCTCTCTCCTCCTTCATTCTTCCGTTCCCTTCTTCCCTTTTCTCTAGCCTTCGTTTCACTCCCTCGTGTCGATTACAAAGGATCTCTCGCCTGCAGGCACACCAATGGAATTACGGGGTACGCTGTCGCGTAGCCTCGGCAGAGTCCCGATCCCCGTCACGATTTTATTAATACGATCGATTTATCGGGCGGCTCTCAAGCACCTCGAGTAGACCGATTTACCAATTCCTCTCGCCTGTTCCTCTTGGCTAGCGATCACTCTGCGTAACGAATATTATTGACACCGTTGATAGGGTTGTTTCACTTAGAAGCGAAGCGATTCGTCAAATTCGGTCATCTACGTTTGAAAAACTCGCTATCAACAACGACGGTTCAATGACTACGATTCTCTACGAGCATGTAACTTTTGCTCCGTTGAAAGAAAAGTAGGAAGTTCCGTAGGAAGTTCGTGATTGTATTTTGGATTGTATCTTGGATGATTCTCTTTCCGCGTGTTGTCGAAGAAACGAGAAAGAACGGAATAAGCGTGAGAAATTCACAGAAGAGGAGCCCAACGTGTACCGCGTGTACACGTTGAGACGCGAGAAGCGAAGTAAATGACCGAACAACAACTTGTCCCGCGATTCAAAGGGGGTTGAACGATGTCGAGGTCCATCTTACCGGGACCAACGAACTCGAGCAATGCGTCCCGAGGCTGCTTCCAAAGCGTATTCATCAAGTGGCGAGACAATTCCGCCGCGTGTTGCGACGCGATTTGTCACGATATCGCGGGAACGGTTCACGGCATCGATATTGTGCGGTGCACAATCCGCATCCAAGAGTGAAACAACGAGGCGCAAGGCGGGTAAGGTAGGAAGAGGAAGGAAGGAAGGAAGGAAGGAAGGAAGGAAGGAAGGAAGGAAGGAAGGAAGGAAGGAAGGAAGGAAGCAAGGATGGAAAGCAAAAGGAAAGGGAGCGATACAGAGGATGGGAGGGGCAAAAGCAAGCGGAGTAACCAAGCCAAGAGATTCCTCGCACAAGGCAGGCCGTCGCTAGCGAGTGTTCTCCATTCGTCGGCGCTCGTCTCGTCGACATTAAGATAATTACTTTCCAGCAGGACGTGCGCGTTCATTGTTGCCGTTACCGCGGCAGAATGGCATTATGCATTGTCAGAGAAAGTGAGGGTGTGCGTGGCTAGAAGGAGAGTGAACAGGGCCAGGACAGGGACGGGGTGAGGGGGAGGATGGATCGAGGTGGTGCAGGAGGAGTGCAAAAGGGTAGGGGGTGCACTCCGTTGGTATACCTTAGCCCGTGGGTGGAGCATTATTCCGTCAGTTCCATGTTTCGCCATTGAAACTAGCGCGAGGGGAAAAGGAGGCGAGTTTCTGCTTTCTGTTCCTCGAGGAAGAGCCAAACGCCAAGAGTGAGAGAGAGAGGGGGGGGATGGTAGGTGGGCATCTACCCTGATGTATCCAACAGCTTTCTCCAACGGCCTGACGCCATTAATGTAATTATTTCCACCGAGTGTTCCCGCAGCCTCGAAACGCTTCGCGGGAATTGAGACTGATCAGCCGGCTGCTGCTCCGCGAAAGAATCCGCTCGTCCTCGCGGGGATACGAAACACCTACGCGGCTCTCCATTTTTCTCCTTCTTCTACCTTTCGCCTCGCTACCGCTTGCGTTTTTTTCTGCAGCTAACACCTCGAGCAAGTCTTTCTTGCTTTCTCTCTCTCTCTCTCTCTCTCTCTCTCGACACACTCTGTGTGCGTGTGTGTCTCCCTTCCATCCCCGAGTAACGCTTACGCGTCCTCGGTCCTTGGTGACGACCGCGGGGGATGGATGACTCGTCAGAGCGGTGACGAAGCGTTAAAACGAGACGCGCTTGTCGGATTTGTGTCGCTCGCTTGCAACCACGATAATACCCTGATTTCGCGTAATGGGTTTTGCTCGTGGTTTGTCGCTTTCTGATTCTCTCTCTTTCTCTCCTTTGCTCTCTTTCCTCTTCGCGTTCTCCTCGCGTGAAAATCGCGGAATTCTTCTGTAGAATTGATGACACTTTGTGCGACGTTCGCGTTGTACACGCTTTCGAGAAGACGCTTCTCTTTGAAGGCGTTTCGATGAGAAGCTTTAAGAACCGCGGGAAGAGGAAGCGTTGACGGTGATGAATTCTTCGTTTCCGGCAACTCGTCTAAATATTTAAAAACGTATCCCTCAAAGAATGGAGCCTCCTTTCGAGGATGATTTCTTTACCGAAAGAGCAAAGAAAGTCCTTTTCTTCGACGCTGTCGTTGCGCAAGCGGCGTTCGTTTTCTTCTTTTCTCGACGCGAAGTTGCTGCTGTTTCGAACAGGTGTCTTGGTCCAGTAACCTCGTTGGTCGATCGACGGTCAAAATTCTCTGTGAAAACTGGCCGGGCGAATGGTTTTTTGGTCGGAAAATTGAAAAAGTGGAGACGCAAGCGGGCTGAATCGATCGTGGAGGATTAAATCGTTCGGAAGAAAGGGGGGTAAGTTTGTGTCCGTTCGTCGCGTCATGTCCGTTGCGGAGACCTTTATCGAGGAAGATGGTTTTGGGTTCGTTCCCAGGCCAAATCGTAACGAACCATTCGAAATTATTAGAAGGTAAAGTACACGTTTGTTGCTAGCAACGACTGGACACTTATACTCGCGAAAATATTCAAACGCTATATTTTCACGTCTTGCTCTTGCTCGATATATACTTTATCCCATCAGATATACAATGACGAATAAACATAAAGCATCGGTGCAGTTGATATCTTGGGGCGCTGGTATTCAATCCATCAAAGTTCCAAATCAGTCGGGAATTTTGGGTGACGTTGTCCTAGGATTCGACGATATAGAGGGTAAAAGAGGATTTTATGTCGATAACGCGCCGGAAACGAAGAATCAGGAACGATCGTTACTCTCGAGAGTTCATTCGTGAAAATGTAATCAGGTTATTCGAAGAACAGGTACGTGGGAAGCATAATCGGGCGAGTGGTAAATCACATCTCTTGCGCCAAAATGAGAGTTGCGAACGAGAGTTACGCTTTGTCTCGGAACAGTGGAGACGGTGTTGATCATTTTAACGGGGGCTTCGTTGGATTCGACAACGTCAATTGGAATTCTTACGCAATGAAGAAGCACGTGGTGAATACTCTCGTAATTGTGGCTTCACTTCTCGCTTTTTATTCCGTGTCTTTCCCATGAAACAGGTTATGACACATTTGAGCCCAGCGAATAGCGAAGGGTATCCAGGAGATGTGCTAACGCAGATTAAATACTCTTGGACCGACGATAATCAGCTTCTTATGAATATTCGTGCCACTTGTACCAAACCAACACCTGTTGACGTTACTGCTAATTGTTTGATGAATCTTGCTGGTCATGTAAAATTCCTATTGAAATTATCTATCGACACTCTGATTATAATTTTATTTATGCAACACTACCGTTTTTTTTCTATTTAGACAGCGTCGTTTTAATTTGTATTTTATTAATCTTTATTTTACATTACAATAGAGAAACTTTTCTGGAAAAAGAGTTTGTGGTGAATACTGAACGCTCACTCTTAATATATTTTCAATAACAAGCTAAATTATTACGAAAATTTTACTTATTTTAAAGCAAAATATAAAGAGAATAGAATATCTTGGAAGGAAACTACTATTGTCAGTAAATTTATTGTAATCTTGGGTCCTTTTTCCAACAAATTCTTCAATATTTGTTCAATATTTTCACGTTTCGTTGATCATCATTATCGAGTGGCAATTGTTCATTAAATTGTTTTTTTTTCTACTTGTGTTGCAGGCTACCGGCCCGAACGAATTGAAGAAACACGTAATCTCTTTAAACGCTGGGAGTTGGACGTTCACGGATATTAAGAACAATTTGCCGACAGGCATTGTACATCCGGTTGATCGTACAGTGTTCGACCTACGTTTACCGACTCAGTTAACCAAGAGGCGGCTTTATATCGTACCAGGGGGTGGTTACAACCAGAACCTCTGCATCACCAGCCCCAGCAGTTGGTCTTATCGATTCCACGCTAGGTAAGTGCACGTACGAAAGTTGAAGGTAAAAGAAGGGGGGCTGCTAATTTTTCATTAATTGCTAATTTCTGCGTTATTTTTTTTATAATTTTTGCGGATTTTGCGTTGGTTAAATGATTAATTTTCATTACAAATGTACAATACATAATATCATATGTTACGTATTATGTTTGATTCTGATTCTGAATTTTAAAATTCCAAATTTTACCAAGGTTCCACAAAAATTAATACTTGGACACTTTGAATTTGAGCGTTTAAATTTTTCATCACCAAAGATTTAATACCAACGCGTTGCATTAGCTGTTAATCACCCCCTTTTCTCTTCTTTCCCTTAAAGAATAATTCACCCCGGTTCGGGAAGAACATTAGAAGTATACTCGAATCAGCCAGGCCTCAAATTTTCCACGGGAAACGATTTGCCAGATCCCGATTGCAATTACCCACCCGATTTTGAGGATTACTGCGATTGCACGGATATAGTTAGACACCTTCTTGTCTCTCGAGTTAAAATTCATTGTCGGTTCACCGTGAACCTTTGAAATTTCCAATACAATCGATTGTAGGAACCGAAACTAGAGGAGAGACGGAAGGAAATGTGGGGGAAGGATGGTACACGATATCGAAGACACGGTGGATTTATTTTATCGCCGCAAAACTATCCCAACGCCGTCAACACAAGCGACTTTCCTCCCTGCATACTTTATCCCGGCCAGGTTTACGTACATGACCTAACGTACAAGTTTGGCTTATTGTCAAAAAATTTGGACACACCAACTTGAGTACTTTCAATAAAAAAAGTTCTCAACAGTATGATAACGTTATATTGACCGAGCACTCACACGTTTCGTTTAATAAATTAAAGGACACCGATAGTTACCGATAGATAAAAATTAGGATAGAAAATTAGGTAGATTTATAATACATATATTTGTGAATTATCTCGGCTGGAGCAATCTTTGGATCCACGCCGATTGTACAAAATTATCCGTCATAGTCTCTATTCACATATTTATCGTATGACACAATTAAGGCTACACAGCGATCGTCGTTAATTAAATTGTACACGTTATCGGATCGATTAACATTACTCTCCTTATATTATTCTCTTTTCGTTTTCCTGAAGGCACTTTGTGCAAAGAACACCAGAGAAATCCATGGACATTTATCGAGGATCATCGACAATTCTGATATAAAATTATCGTTCCTCGATAACATCGATTAACCCTTATGTAGGCAACTAAGACAGAATTTGAATACGCAAGCAAGTTTCAATGTTTCAAAATTTTCGTGTAAGTTTGGACGTAAAGATATCAAAAAGTAAGTTTTTTCAACTTTCGTTAAAAAACGAAAGAATTGTCAAAAATATTGGTCGCGCCAGGGTTAAATCAAGTCAAATCCACAATATCTCTAACACCAGTACGTATCGATTCGTTTCGTTACCAGCTAGTAGACTATAAACGTTTATAAATATATAAAGCTATGTCTGTATATGTGTACATTTTCTTCGTTCGCTTAGGCTTAATAGAAAAGTTCATTTTCGTTTTGTACATTCCTAGAGTGTTACTTCTACGCGTGACTCTACGGTGAGTTAAAACTTACGGCAGAGATTCTCTGGGCAGTTTCGTGTCGTTTTTTTTAAACATCTATCCATTCTTTTAAATCTTTATCCTTTTCTTTGTAAAACATTCCCGTGTTGTTCGAGGGAAAAATTTCAATGTTCGAAGGGAAAAAGGTCGTCTGTCGTAGAAAGTAAGAATGAACAAAAATATGTAAAAAGCAGAGGCAGTGTTAAAGAAACATTTACATAGCAACGTAAAAAGAATAGAAATAAGAATAATTATTTGGCAGTATGACGCGAATCAGGCCGCGAACGAGCGCAAAATTTCAACGCGTCTAAATTCCAACTCGTGAATGGAGTCGTGCCTGTATAATACTCAGCCCGGTAATGTATCGTTTCTCTCTCGGATCGGCTTCCGTTTCGATGTTTCGCGTGGCAACGTGGAAATTGACTAAAAGAACCGAAACATCGAGCAACGGTCGGTTTCCCTTAAGAGATTTTACTCGGTTACTATTAAGTGTATTCTGAACGTCAGGGGCCTTTCCCAGACCTCGTTCTCTTCGCTGATACCGTTCCTTGGACGTCCATGAATTACCAGCCGGAACTGGTCAGGTTCCTTTAATCGACTGCGGAAGTGGACCGCCCATATTCCGTGCTCTTTCACGATCTCGAAGTGATTGTCGCTGTTACCTTTCACTATCGTGTATTCCATATCTTCGTCCTGAAAATGGACAAAAGATAGAAAGATTATATAGTCAAAACCAATTGATTGATAATTTTTGTTAGATACTTTATAGACGTGAAACAGTGTACTTTTAGAAATGTATTCGGGCAATTCTTCGTAAAGCACATAAAAATGAAAGCTTGTGTATAATATTGTATAATATTATAAAAGTTTTCTCCTACTTTAACGTCTCTAATGGAAATTTTATGCTTTCTGTCGGTAGTTCCGGTGTTAAAAATACACTTATGGTCTAGGGTTATTTTCTGAAAAATTTGCTTTTTCCAAATCGCGTCACTCGTCGCAATGGTCAAGGAACAGACCTTAACAGCCGGCTGCAGTTTAACGATTCTCATTCGGTGCCTCGTTTGTCGCAAACTGATCTTAAGAACGTGTTCCTCGCCGTGATGGTGTCTCCTCGCCGATCTGACGACTCGTCTCTTCACAATTTCGTTTCCTCGCGCGGCCAGCTCTCGGTCCATCGATTTCAATCGCGAGTGTCTCCTGTGCCGTCCTTTGCCGTTAACCTGTTCGGAGAGAAGCAATCGTTTCTCTGCTCGTTTGATTGTAATAACGCGGTCCAGTTTCAAGATCGAGTTTTGAGATACCTTGCAGGAGAAGCAACCTTCCGTCGATATCGTTTTATCGTCCGCGGGCGGTATGTGATAAGGATCTGGATTTATCACGAAAGTGGGCGCGTTGCTGATGTCCTCGCCGTACTGTCCTTGCGACAGTGGGTTTATGGTTGACAGACAGTGACCCTGATCGATTCAAACAGTGAAGTTTAAAACATAGAACTTTGATATTAAAATGGAACTTGAAAATGTCAATGCTGTTTCATTTTTGAACAAAAGAGAAAAGAGTTTCGATACCTGTCCGATTCGTTGGTATCCGGTGGGACACCCACAGATGAAGCCGTTTACTCCATTTGGAGTGCATCCGAAGGCGCAAGGACTTCCAATGCATCCAGCGCTCACCTAAACTCGTCAGTAATCAGTTCTTTAGCATCTACGTTCCATTGCCCGACTGAAATTGAAAACTTACTTGGACACAAATTTGCAAATTATTGTCGAATTGGTAACCATCCGGGCAGCCGCATTTGTAGCTGCCAATCGTGTTGATGCAAGTACTGTCTCCGCACGGGGACGTGTTGCACTCGTTCTCGTCGATACACTGATTGTAATAGAGATGTTGAACGAATCCTTCCGGGCATCCGCAGCGATAGCTTCCCATAAAATTCTGCAAACAACGTGTCTAATTTCGTTCTATGATCTTCGAATTTTGATATTTCCTTACGTGTCAAACTAGAAAGTTTTTACATATTTTTGACAAACTGATTCACTTTTCGATTTTGTCTTTTACCTGACAACCGTGCTCGCATGTGTTGTCGTCGGCGCACTCGTTCTGATCGATGCAGAATCGTCCCGATTGATCAAGCTTGAACCCTCTCGGACAGATACACCGGAAACTGCCGAGAGTATTGACACAAGTGCCCGGTTTAGGGCAGGTTCCAGGCTGATCGCACTCGTTTATATCTAGAGAAACAACGAAACGAACGATTGCTGACGAAAGCAACTTTTTCTAACTTCAGGCGCTTGTAACATCGTACGAACCGTGACAGGCATCGCCGTCTTGCGTGTAACCTTCTTGACAGCCGCAAGTGTAACTGCCCTGAGTGTTGATGCAATTTTGCTGGCACAGGTGATTTCCAGTCGCGCATTCGTCCAGATCTCGGCAACTGACGCCGTCGGGATTTAAGATGAAACCGGCCGGGCACGAACAGATGAAGCTTCCCTCTGTGTTCTGACAATTATATTTGCACGGCCTCGGCGTCAGCTCACACTCGTTGATGTCTGAGGTTCGATAAATCACCGGTCAATTATTGACAATGATACCCTACGAAAAATCACGCGAATACTTGCCAACGCATTGAGTCCCGGATCTGTCCGCTTTGTAACCCTTATTACAGACGCATCTGTAAGAACCAAGCGTGTTAATACACAAACCGTTTTTGCACAGATCAGGAATCGTTCTGCACTCGTCAATGTCTGAAAAGAATCGTCACTTTTCAATTACGTATCACGACCTTGATTACAATAGTTTTGTTTAAAAGAAAGAAAAAAACGTTCGAATACCTTGGCCATCTACGGAGAAACCTTTGTCTAAACAGAGCTCGTTGTAATTGTCAGAGTCTTTCGAGGGACAAATCTCGCAGTATGGGCCCCAGGCTGCGCCCATTGTGCAACAACAGTCCGCTTTTGTTACTGTCTTCACGTCGGAAGCTCTCGCGGTGCATCTTCCGGCGATCGTTTGCAAGAAACAATAACCTATTCTACGATCTGGAAATTAGCGATTCGTGAAATTAGTCCCGATCGAAATTTTTATTGAACTTGCGTATTCGTATTAGGATTTATCATTTCGTTCGAGTTTCGATACCTATGCAAGACTTTCCGTCAGGACTCTGCTCGAAACCATCGTAGCAAAGACACTGGTAACTACCATCCAGATTGACGCATTGACCATTTCGGCAAAGGCCCGAATTAATTGCGCATTCGTCGATATCTTTGCATTCGTCGGTCATACCAATTTGTTGGTAACCAGGTGGACAGATGCACATGAACGAACCAATAAGATTCTTGCATTGATACTTGCAATTGTTCGCTGGTGTAGCGCACTCGTCCACGTCTGGAAAAATAATCGTGCGATCGAACTGCCACGAATGAAAAGGAAATCAAAGATTCATTAACATTAGAACTATTACTGCTATTGAAATTATAAAACTTTGCTCATTCCGGTAGTTCTAAAGCAGTTGAGTCAATTTTTAGTGCTAGAAAATTACTTGAACGTTTAAACCTAGTTAAATATTATTGTAAAAATATTCGGGAGTAGTAAATTTATCGAAAAGAAACGAATGAAGTCGCGATTCGAATGGGTGGAAGTTGAAGGATCTACCTATACAATGTCGTCCATCGGGAGCCAAGGTGTAGCCATAGGGGCAAATGCACCTGAAGGAACCAGGCGCGTTATGACACCGGAAGGCACATTGGTTGCCGATTTCCAGGCACTCGTTCACGTCCTCGCAAACTTGGTTCACTCCAGGAGTGAATCCTTCGTTGCAAGAACACTCGAAACCACCTTCGATGTTCGTGCACGTTCCGTTGCCACATATGTTTTGTTGGAACAAGCATTCGTTGTTATCCACGCAACGTCTGCCAGTCGCGTCCAATACGTATCCAGAGGGACATTCGCACCGGAAGGAGCCATCAGTGTTGATGCACTCACCGTTGGCACAGGCGTCTGGCATGATGAGACACTCGTTCAAGTCGATCCCTATATCGTCTCTGCCTGGCCCCTCCGGACACAGTCTCTTGAATTCCTCTGTGTGAAAGAATTCATCAAAATTTAATTGGGGACTTTTTTTAATCGTACGTTCGCGCGTTTTGTTTTTTTCCTGATAATTGAAACCGTTTCTTCTCTCGTATCTCTAATTTCGTTACTTGTAAATATCAATATAGTTCATCTATAGGCTAACGACTATTTGTACATCTTGCGATTTAATTTTGTGAGATTGTTTTCAATATTTTAAAAATTAGCGTTTCTGACTTTAACTCGTCACTGAACTGTGTGTCTTGCGTAACGAAAGAAGTATTCACCGCTCTCTTCTGATGGACACTGTTCGCAATATTTGCCCCACGCTTTTCCCATAGTGCAGCAGCAGTGTTTCCTCGTTATGGTGCCGGTTCGAGGGAGAGAGCATCGTCCGCCCAAGTGTCTTATATATCGATCGTAACAGAGATCTTCCCTGACGTCGATGCACCGCATCGAATTCGGTTTGTCGCTCAGTCTGTATCCGACGGGACACTCGCAAATCACTCCGCCATCCGTATTTATGCAGCGACCGTTCTCGCAGATTCCTTGCGTCTCCTCGCATTCATCCACGTCTGATAAGAATTTCAATTAGAACAATCAAGTTTCGTTGCGAGATTTCTTCGGCATTTTACTCACCTACGCACTTTTTCTTCGTGTGGTCCAACTCGTAACCCGGAGGGCAAGTACATATGTAAGATCCCATTAAGTTCTGACACTTTCCTGGCGATGGACAGAGTCCTGGAATCTAATGCAGTGGTTTACATTACTTTTAACACGAATCTGACATAATTATCAGGGCTGTTTGGCCATTTGAGTTGGAATTTAATCGACGAGTACACTTTTGGTCCAAAATGATCGTCACATGTGAAAGTTATTCCAATCTAAGTGATTAATTCGTATGTAGATAAACAGAGTGCAACCGAAAAAATCTTATCAAAGTTTTAACATCTGTGTAAATTTTGACATAGAAATATATAAAGAGAATCCACGGCGGTTTAGGTTAGGATTAGGTTTAGGTCTAGGTCTAGGTTAGGTTAGGTTAGGTTAGGTTAGGTTAGGTTAAGTTAGGTTAGGTTTAAAATTTGACATAGAAATATATAAAGAGAATCCACGGCGGTTTCGTGATACATTCGCTAGAAGATATAAAAGTTATTAAAAGAGATATGAATCATTGTTATCAACTTTCAATTAGATTGGATCGGTAATAATCTTCCAAACTTTCCTTCTCGTGGTAAACGTACTTCGCGACACTCGTCGATGTCTCTGCAATGCTGGCCGTCTTGAGCCAACACATAGCCGTCGGCACATTCGCAATTGAAGGCGCCAATCGTGTTCCGGCATCTTCCATTTCGACAGAGGAACGGCATGATGCGACACTCGTCGATGTCTGTTTCAAAATTCGCCCGTTTGAGTTCGTCAGCCAAGATCAGAGGGATTTTAGAAAATTTGATAAAAACGGAACGTACCGGCGCAGTCGTTGTTGGGACTTAGCTTGAATCCTTGGTAGCAGATGCACTTGTACGAGCCAAGTGTATTTACGCAGGTCCCATTGTTGCAGATGTTCGGGTTGCGTTGACACTCGTCGATGTCCACGCAGTTGTCCCTGTCTCTCGTTAACGCGAAACCAGAATGGCAGACGCATTGAAAGCTGCCCTGCAAGTTGTTGCACGCGCCATTGTTGCAAATTCCCGGTCGTTCGTAACACTCGTCGATATCCACGCAGTCTCGTTGGCTCAGCCCTAACTTGTATCCTGCCGGGCAGACGCATTCGAAGTAGCCTTGCTTGTTTATGCACTGCGCGTTTCCGCTGCAAGGATTTGGAACCTTGAACGAAAGAAAGAAAATATAGAAATGTCGCAATCGAAATTTCTTAGCACGAAGATCGTTAGTTGTACCAGTTCGATTTGGGTCTCTAATTATCGAGAGTATGATGTGACAAAAATATAAAAATTTTCTCGATCGATACAGATTAGTCAACGGGCTGAAAATAAATTGACTTGAATTTTTTAAATTTAAGATGATGTTTATACGTGTCGTCATAGAACTAAGAATTTTAAAAGATCTTACCTGTAAACACTCGTTTTCATCGATACACTGATGCGAATCTTGGTCGTACACGTATCCTCGATCGCACTGGCATTCGAAACTGCCAGGAGTATTCATACAACGACCGTGAGTGCACATCGTTGGCATAAGGGCGCATTCGTCGATTTCCTCCGTGTGATTCGTTATGGGATTCATTATTTGGCCGGGTACCATGCCGCAGAGAATTTCATGCTCGCCTGAAATAAAACGTTTAACTTTGTTGATCTTCTTTGATTTCATTGAAAACGTTTCATTATTACTATTATTTCACTTCATTGGAAAAAGTACTCTTCGTACGTACGAGTTCTCTCAGCTGGACACTTCTCGCAAGGGCTTCCCCACGCGGCTCCCATAGAACAGCAACATAACATTTTCGTTTGTGGATGCATCATGGGGTTGAAGCATTGACCCCCCTCGTAACTGAGATAGCACGATTCCTTTCTCATGTCGACGCATTCCTCTAGGAAAATAATACATATTTATTGAATTTGTTAAAGTTTAGTAAAGTTTAGTAAAGTTTGTTTCGAAGATATAATTACGTTAGTACGTGGGACAATCGAGACATTCGAGTATATCTGATACAACGTATCTTTCGGTCAAAATGTTCGCGGTACAAAAATAGGTATATAATGCTATACTTTACTTTTACTTTCTATAATAGTTTCCAATACTTTTCACTTAATAAACTTAGACTTACTTCCTCCTGGCATCGCCATATATCCTTCTGGACACTCGCAGTGATATTTCCCCTGATCGTTGATGCAGTAACCCACTCCGCATATTTGCGGATGCAAGGCACACTCGTTTATATCTATAAGAATACGAATAGTATCGGACCATAAGTGTCTCCAAGTTCCGAAGCGAATCGAACGATTGAAAATTCAATGATCACCTATGCAATTGGTTTTAGTGTCGTCCAAAATGAAACCCTCGTTGCAGGAGCACATAAAACTGCCAAACGTATTAGTGCAGTGGCCATTCTGACAAATGTTCTCGTGCTCCTCGCACTCGTTGATGTCCTCCAGAATAACGGTCTCCTGATTAGGCTTGTACCCGGAACCACCGGGGCATAGTTCTTCGAATTCTTTGGTACCAACATGAGGGCATTCCTCGCAACGATTTCCCCAAGCGTTGCCAATGCTGCAGCAACACGTCGCTTTGGTAACTGAGGAGGCCACGTCGAAGATGCACTGCGGCTTTCCGGTGCCGTGTTCGAATCCGGTGAAACAGAACGATTCTCGCCTGTCTGCGATATTAACATATACGGGAGGAAACAATGAGATGTTTAATACTTAATGACGATTTAAGACATGATAATTAGTTGAAAGTATAAAAGTGTATGAGAGTGTTAAAATAGAAGATGTATGGTGAAAACTTCGTAATTTTGCATTTAAATTAATTGCGGTGCAAAACTGATTCCAGTTTGTATCTGAATAATGATGGTAAAATTTTTTTGGGAAGCCAAAACATTACATATTTTGCTTTCTTTGTATTTTACATGCATATACTTAATATTATTCGCGTTAAAATTCCATATGTCTGTTCAGTTTTACTCGTTACTGCATGTGTGATATTTTATACGAAATTATTCAAATCTCTAAGAATTTTCCAATATAGTCACAGATCACTTTGGTAATTGATTAGTATCAAGAGATTTGATTTGGAAAGATTTGCTCGGCCGAAAGTTTTAGAAAGAAGAGAAATTATTCTCTCTTGAGGATTACAAGTAATTCTCTTGAATCACTTACCAACGCAGGCGTTTCCAGCCTCGACTAACTCGTAGTAAGGCGGACACTTGCATATGTATTTTCCTTGAGTATTTATACACGTGCCATACTGACACGATTGTGGATTCTCGCATTCGTCGATATCCGTACAGTTTCCACCCGAGCCGTCCAACTTGTAGCCTTCGTTACACTCGCAACGAAACATGCCGAATATGTTCTCGCACCGACCGAATACGCACAGGTTGCTAAACATTTCACATTCGTTTATGTCCACGCACGTCTGCTCGTTATTCTCGTCAGGGTGCATGAAACCCATTTCACATTCGCATCGGAACGATCCAGGATAATTGAGACAGTGTCCATTTTCGCAAAGTGTATTGTCGTTGGCGCATTCGTCGATGTCTTTGCAGGTGTAACCATCGCCTCTAAATCCAGCATCGCAGACGCACTAGAACAGTTGAAAGTCCTTTTGTAATTTTATATCTATATAATTTCATTAAAATATGCAGAGTATTAGAATTTTGTTTCATCCGAATACGTCCACTCAAAAGTCTTGGGACACTTTTATTTTTATCGTGGATTATCGTGTACCTATTTTATAATACAATATAGTAATACATGGACAGAGTCTTTTATGTTTTATATTATCATTGAAAGTGTTTTATATTATCAAATCTTTCGTTCCCATAATATCCATCCACACTCATCCACCATTACTTCGAAACCCTAAAGTACTATTCTTATTACACAAGTATAATTACTTGTCCTAAGACTTCTGAGCGGGGGTAAACATAATATAGTGTTGGTTAAAAGAAATATAACTCTATTGTATCGCATTTATGGTACCTTGAAGGATCCCTCGGTGTTGATACACTGCGCGTTAGAATCGCATCCTCCATTGTTAGTCAAGCATTCGTTGATGTCCCTACATTCAATTCCATTCCCCACGAAACCTTCGTGACACGTGCACTCGTACGAGCCTTGCGTATTCTGACACTCGGCGAATTCGCTGCAGGAGTACGCGTTTAAAAGACATTCGTCGTCGTCGGTGCATCCTGGACCTTGATCCGGTTTCACTGAATATCCTTCCTCGCAACGACAGTTGTAAGAGCCAATGGTGTTGTAACATTCACCGTAGCCGCAAATGTGTTGCTGCGTGGTGCACTCGTCGACGTCTGAGACGTTAGGTACTTGAGACTTTGAGGGACATTCGCTGGTTTTTTTTCAAGATTTTCTTTTTACACTTACCTATGCAAGAGGCGCCGTCTTTCCCAGGAATTAAGCCGTCGGTACACGTGCATATGTAGCCACCAGCCACATTGGTGCATTTCCCTCCGTTGCAGATGCGCGGGTTTTCTTTGCATTCGTCGATGTCCACGCACGATCGGCCATCGAGGTTCAACGCGAATCCAGTGCTGTTAAAATGGAAGATAATTTGTAAAGAATAGAATTGATGTTGTATCGGATAACCATTTACTCTTCGTGAATCACACAGTTACCCAAACAGAGCTCTAACAATACATTAGATTGCCTAATTAGAATAGAAAAATTCCATGAGATTCATGAGTATAGTATAAAGTATAGATACTCTTGCAAATACTCTTTGCAAAATATAAATACTTGTAAAAATGTAGAAGTACACAACCATTCAGTCGTTGATTCTCACACATCCAACAACGAAGTATTGAACGAAGGAAACTTGTGTCTTCCGTAGAACCTGATAATATCGCAGAATTCCATTTGTTCGGATATCTCGATTAATTTCCAGAATTTCAACTATCAGAACTTTTGGAATCAACGATGAAAATTGTGATTAATTGAATCGTAAATTATTTGACGAACGTTAGAAGAAGGATTAAAACGTTTCGGATATATCTCGATTGTCAGAATTTCAACTATCAGAACTTTTAGAATCAATTAGAATACTTGACGAGCGTTCGGACATTCGAAGAAGGATTCACCTGCAGGAACAGGAGAAACTTCCAGCCGTGTTCAGGCATATGTCTTCACAGCCGCCGTTGTTGGTAGCGCATTCGTTTATATCCTCGCAGTGAGACTTGAGTCCAGTTTGTTGGTAACCGTCGTCGCATATGCACTGATACGTGCCCATCATGTTCTCGCAGACGCCGTTCGAACAGATCCCGCTGGTTCTCGAGCATTCGTCGATGTCCTTGCAGGACTGCTTGTCGGGGCCCAGCTCGTGGCCAGGCGGGCACTGACATTTGAAACTGCCCTCGGTGTTGATGCAGGTTCCTCCTCGGCACAATCCTGGTGTTTCCTCGCACTCGTTTACGTCTGAAAGTCACAAGTGCGTTTACAAATCGAACGTTACATTAAAAAATTTAATTCGCACGCATCACGTACCCATGCAAATCTTCATTATATCGCTGCTGCGATAGCCAGGGTTGCAGTCGCATTGAAAATTGCCGGGCGTGTTCCTGCAGGTCCCGTTTCCACACACTCCGTGCATAATCTCGCATTCGTCGATGTCTGTGCAGAGTAATGTAACAGAGTTTCAGGTGCCGCACGCTGGAATTCTCTCGCGTTTTAGAATTCTCGGTAAAATTGGCAATCTCACCGTTGCACTTAATCCCATGCTCGTCGAGCGCAAAGCCCTGATTACACTTGCAACTGAAACTGCCGACCGTGTTCTTGCATCTTCCGTTCAGGCACATTCCAGGGAACTCGATGCATTCGTTGATATCCTGCCTGTCCGTGAAGCCTGTCCCTCGTGGACACAGCTCTTGATGCGCGTGGGTACCTGGTTTCGGGCAGGATTCGCATCTTTCGCTACCCCATCCACGGCCCACGGAGCAGCAACAAAGACTCTTCGAAAACTGTCCGTCTATTGGGTTTGCGCATTGTCCGTGCCGATAGTCCAAATAACAGGTCTCTTGTCTCGTATCTATGCACGTGGTGTCTAAGCAGACACAGTTCACTCGTGAAAGAATTGAGTTCGAAAAAGATGCGGAAAAACGAGAGTAATTTTGTTAGATTTTCAAGTTTGATCATTCAAATGAGATGTCTTACTACTAGAAATTATAAATTGAAATTTGCTCAAGGAGTTGTATTTTCTTCTAAATAGAAATGTAAAAATATTTCTGATAGATGCGTTGAAACTTTTCTCTTCGAAACTCACGTGTTGCGTCCAACGTTAAGCCAGGGGGGCACTCGCAACGATAAGATCCGTCGGTATTCACGCACGTGCCACCACCTTTGCAGATACCGCTGTTCAATTCGCATTCGTTCACATCCACGCAGTCCTTCCCGCCGAATTTCGCGTAACCCTTGGAACATTCGCACACCGTATGGTCGCAGAGTTCGCAAGGACTTCCCCAAGCTACACCCACCGAACAACAGCATTCTGATTTCAGTGCTAATCTGGGTAGGTTGTACTCGCATCGGCCGTCTATCATCTTGGTCCAGCAGAAAGCTCTCCTGTTGTCTGGGACATAATTTCAATCGTATTGTCATTTTCCTGTTCCTTCAAAAATTCAATTGAAATTTATTTGAGAAGGAATACAGTGATGAATAGTATAAATGTTATACCCATGCAAATGTGTCCAGTGTGATCCAGAATGTAGCCAGGAGAGCATTCGCACTCATAGGCGCCCGGGGTGTTCACACAGATACCGTTCAGGCAGACATCTGGCCCGAGTTCCTCGCACTCGTCGATATCCTCGCACATGTGGTTGCCCGTGTTGAATCGTGTGCCACTCGGGCAAATACACTGTTCGAACATCGTGCTTAATTGTCTCAGCTGATCGCAGAGCGAGTTATTCCGACGAATTGTTACATCAAATCGAGAGTCGTCTCAACACGCGAACGTTCACTTACTTGAAAGCTACCAGGAATGTTACGACACTGACCCCCGCTGCACAACGAATCCTCCAGTTCGCACTCATTTATGTCGCTGCAAATTTTTCCCGTGGCGTCCACTTCGTAACCGCTGTCGCAGATGCAACGATAGGTCCCCATAAGATTTTCGCAGCCGCCGTTTATACAGATATTCGGATTCTGCGCGCACTCGTTGATGTCTGCTCAAATGGATCAATTATAGCGGAATTATCGTTATTAGCAGGATGCGGATTTTGCGCATTTTAAAATTTTTATGAATAGCACCGAGGAAGCTAAAAAAAATTATCTACTACGCGTGTATTATACTGCAAAAAAATTTGATTCATCTACAAATATACTCTGTTTTGGATAGAGTATATTATAATACAATATAATATAACATATGGTAGGTAAAACAATTTTTTTGTTTTATAATACACGTATAGCAGATTTAATAAATTTTGTACATCATGTGCATTGCGTATACTTTTGCAACACTTTGCAGTTTTCCATAAATGCGTAAAATCCGAATCCCAGTTATCAGTTTCGGAAATACGAGTTGCAAGGTCGCTATCGTTCTAACTACATTGCGAATATTTAGGCAATTGTTTCGCTGTTATTAAATATAAAGAAATGGGGCACAAACAGAAATGTATTTCTTCTGCTAAATATTACAATCACTATTTTGCTTTGGCTAGTTATTACCAATTTCTAAAACTTTGAAATTCTCCATAATTGCAAAGGCATTCTCAATCTTCTGGATATTGTAATTCGCTTTAAAGTTTTTAAATCCGTCAATAATAATTTTAAAATTAATCCCGTGAATTACCATCTCCGTTGTAAGTCATTCCTGCGCCGTGTGGACACAACGCGTCGAATTCGCTGGTATTCGGAAGCGGACAGGGTTGACACGTGCTTCCCCAGCCCATGGGTTGTCCCAGTATTACCGTGCAACAACAGCAGCTTGACTTTGTCACTGCTGTCGACGTAGGGTTCGAACATTGTCCGTCTCTGTATTGGGAATAGCACAGATCTCTTCTCGTATCTGACAATAATTAGAACATCTTCGAATGAACAAGTCATGTTCTTTTCACTTTCAAGATCGAAAGCGAATCGGATGGAAAGACAAAATGGGGAACCAACCTAAGCAAGATCTTCCATCCGGTCCCAGATTAAACCCAGGATGGCATTCGCATCGGAAACTGCCGAGGGTGTTGACGCAGCGGCCATTTTGGCACGGTCCACTTAAGCACTCGTCGATATCTGACGAACGATGAAAAAAATCTTTACTCTCCCAGGTTCAAATTAATATTTGAGGGAGTTTTAACAATAAAGAAGTAAGAAAATGCACCGATGCAGTGGCTCTGGTCTGGGCTAATCCGGAAGCCAGAATCGCAGACGCATTTGAACGACCCCTCCATGTTCACGCATTTCCCATTCTCGCACATTCCGCTTGTGGAACACTCGTCCATGTCCACGCAGAACGTGTTGTCTCGGGAGGCGGTGAACCCAGATTGACAAATGCAGTGATACGATCCTGGCGTATTTTCGCAGCGACCGTTCAGACAGATTCTCGGATTGTCGGCACACTCGTTGATGTCTGCAAACGTACGATCGGTCGATTAATCGTCAAATTTCTCATAGTAAAGAGAATATCTGCAAGTTTACCGATGCAAGTGTTTTTCGTGGGGGATAAAGCGTAACCGTCGTTGCACTTGCACTTGAAAGATCCATTCATGTTGATGCAGTGTCCGTTATTGCACATGCCGGTGTCCTGGCATTCGTCGTGATCTGTAGGAAAAGAAACGAAGCAAAACGTTCGATTCAACGTTCTAGCTTCTAAGTTCGAAAGTTTCGCAACAAGCAGATACCGTGTTTAATATTTGTTTAAAAATTCAACGGTATTTTATACCAAACGAGGAATTTGTAAAGCGTTAATATATTATATTCCACAGATATTAAAATTGAACTAAGACTCCCGAGTACGCGAAAGAAATTAAACTCTTCCTAAATTCGGGAGTCTCGCGACAAGTTTGTTTAAAAATTGAACGATATTAAACACCACAAATATTAAAATACTCTCGAATTGAAGTGCATGTGAAAAATAATTTTCTCTTTATTATCTCTTTAAATCTCTCACCCGTGCAATATCTGCCTTCACCGGCAACCACGAATCCCGGCGGGCACTGGCACGTGTAACTTCCCTCGTAATTCTGGCAGGTACCGCCCTCGCAGTATCCCAACAGGCATTCGTCGATGTCCTCGCACCTGCCGGCCTTCTTCGTGAAGCCGGAGTAACAGTCGCACTCGTATCCGTCCTTCGTGTCTATGCACTTGCCGTTTCCGCAAATGTCCGGCCTCAGCGCACACTCGTTTATCACGGTGATCGGCTGCAGTTGTAGCAAGCAAAGCCTGTTGTAATCGTCTATAATTGAGTAACAACAACGAATCCCGTTACTCGCCGTTCCAACGAAACGTTTTACCCGCGCCCTTCGCCCGTCTGACTTTATCCACGCTCGTTCCACTCGAACGTTTTGCCTATTTTGTCGCGAGCCTGTTATTTTCGTATCGTTCGGCATTTCTGCCGCCTTCTACGTACCGCTTCCGGGATTCGGACAGATGTAGCACTCGTCACCCCAACCGCGGCCCATGTTCTTGCCGCAGCAACAATCCTTTTTGCTCAGTCTCACCGCCAGTCGATTCTTGCACTGCCCGTTTCTGTTCACCGACGTGTAGCACAGACCCTGTCTTCCATCTGTGGGATTTTTGTTTTTTTTTTTGCAATGGTGAAACATCCTCGTTAACAAGTGTTTGACTTTCATCATTTTAAAATGTTTTTTTTTATTTTATTTTATTGTTCATTTTAATAACAATCATTCGCGAAATTTCTCGTTTTACATTTTGCAAAGATATTATTCTCGTTCGAATAAATTATGTTTTTTTATGATTGGACAAGCAATGATGATTTGTAAATGGATCGTAGTTCTCACCAATACAGAATTTTCGATCTTGGCTCTGAATAAATCCCGGGTTGCAAAGGCAGTAGTAGCCACCGTTTGTATTTATGCATCGTCCATCCACGCAGATCCCTTCCTCCTGGCACTCGTCCCTATCCTTGCAAGCGTTCGTCTCAGGATCTCTGGCTTGACCGTCGGGGCACTCGCAGGTGAACGAGCCTGGCGTGTTCACGCACTTTCCACCCTCGCATAAGCCCGGTATCGCTTCGCACTCGTTGATATCTGACCGACAATGATACACAATTGAAACTCTTTCGGTTAAATTCCTTAAATATTTGGCATCTGTTACAATGTTTCAATCAGTAGACTCACTTATGTTTACTCAGTTATAATATAATTGTAGTATATTAACAAATAAATGAATGAATAAGTAAGTAAATAAGTAAACCGTTTAGCAAGTCTGTTATTTTTAAATCAAGATATTTAACGGTTTGCGTTTTAATAAATTTAAAATTATTGGTAACGTGGTAGTATTTTCCCAACTTTTATTCACTCGTTAAAGAAATGTTACGTTCAAATTATATTTCGTAATTTATAATTCCAGCAACTAATTTTCCGTGTATGTACAAAATGTTGGTGATTTTAAATTTGTTAGTCGCAATTTGTTTAAAAATGAAGAGATAACGTAGAAATGTAAATATTAAAACCAGCCAGCTTGATTTTTCTTTTGGAAACTTGGGCCATTTTCAGAATAAGAAAGTAAGATACTCGTTATAATATACGCAGTAGATTAAAAATGTATCCTGTCATCGCTTTCACTTATTTTATGAAAATGCGAATTTGGATAAGTGGCGATCACTTACCAACACACTGCCCCTGGTTAGTCTTCAAGTGACCCAGCTCGCAGTCCAGCCTGGCGGGACACCTCTCGCAGGGATGGCCCCAGCCCTTACCCACGGTAGCGCAGCACAACTGTCGCGTGCAAACGACACCCTGAAGATTCGCCAAACACTGTCCATTTTTCACTTTCGTATAACACGGTCCAGTCCTGAACAGAGAGAGAGAAAAGGAACATTGACAAAAAATCACTCCTCTCGAGCTATTCGGGGAAAATCTTGCGTATGATTACCTGTAATCTGTTTCACATCGTCTGCCAGTGTAACCATAAATGCACGCACAACGATCTGCACCGATGCATCTTCCTTGGTTCAAGCATGGCTCTCGACAAATTGCTATTTTAAATGGACGATGAGGTCACGAGTTGCGTTCAATGCGTTATTACTCTAAGAAATTAGGCGAGATGGTAGATTTTCGTGACTCACGTTCGTTGCAAAATTCGCCCTGGTATCCACTGCGACACTGACACTTGCCATCCACACAGTTGCCGTTTATGCAGTGCACTCTGCATCTTCCAGACTCGCTCCTATCCACCGCATTGCCAGTTTCGTACGTAGTAACTGCGAGAATGGACACGGGATTATTACGTTCCTCGAGAATTTACATTTGAAGCATGTCTGTGTTGCAACAAGTAATCGAAATCAAATTAAAATCGTATCACTTCTTCTCGAACCGTGGTAATACTGTTTCCTTTCTTCCAATGCGAATGCAATTTAAATATTCTCTTTATCGTTGTTGTCGCGAACATTTCTCTCTGAAATTAATAAGAGGCATATTCACCTTTGGTTTGACTGCTGCTGCAAGACGACGCTACCGTGCCACCCTCGCACAAGCAAATATTCGGCCTGATACATCTGCCCAACGGGCCGCATCGTTTAATACATATAGCTGAAAAGGAATATCGATATTTCTCTTACATTTCTCATCTCATAAATCAGACATCATTTCATTAGGAAACTAGCAAACTCTTCGCTTCTCGGTCGAGACAGTGTTCTAAAATTTTTCAATCTCTCAAAGACGAATTCCCTCAAAAGTTTGCATCACACCTCTGAAAAGTCCTTAAAATCGAAGGCGAAGATTCTACAAATTGGTTCGTTTCTCTTCGCGGATGTGCGGATTTCGTTTCAGGGCAGAGAGCCTGTTTGAAATTTGAACTCGAGGCGAGTATCGCGACCAACCATCGGCGCGCAACCGCGCTAGCTACGTGGAGGCATCGTACGTGGAGACAATGCGATCAACAGGAAGCGTGTAACAGGCCATTAAAGTAATTTTGTTGGAGAAGTCGATCGGTCGTGTCGCATGAACACCCATTTGCTGGTTGCGCAATGGATGCAATTATTCGTCGCGAGCGAGCGCGCGCGCCTCTCGATGATCGCGATGCTCCTTTCAGCTCGGCCGTTTCGATAATGAACGCTAAAATTGAATGTACTCGAGCTCGTGAGATCACGTTCCAATTACGGGACGGGGAGGCCTCGATAACGATCGAGCCCCGATTCGAGACGTACACCGAGCCGTAGTTTTCCGTACTTACGAATTACGCAGAGGCCGGTCTCGGGCTTCTTCGACCAACCGGGGCAACAGTAATTCTTGTATTTTGACCTGCACACGTTCGGCCTGGAAAATTAAAACGAACGTGAGCGTAATCGTCGGTGAAAGCTGGCTTGGTAATGGATCTCTCGGGAAAATTCTGCGGACTGTGAGCAACTTTCGACTAGAGAGGAACGCGATTACTCTAGATTTTTACATGTCAATCTACACGGTATATACGTTGTGATAAATGTCATAATATGATAAATTACGATCTACACGTTGTGATAAATGTCATCGTATCTGTGCCATAGACACTCGTTACGTATTAATGTCACTGACGTAACAGCGATTTCGTAATGCTTTAGGGGTGATGCTGGCCGAATAGTAATTATTAAATTAAATTACAAATCACTATTGCGAAATCATAGCGATACATCGCTTGCTCGCATCGGTTTTTACAGTAAAAGATACATCACTGCCAACGAAAAGTTTGAGATCATTGCATGTTCCACGGAACTTGAGAATATTCAAAAGGGTATTCTTTAAAATGTCAGAAGTCTATAGAAGAGAGGATCTATCGATATTCCATAAATCTCGGATGGAAAAAGAAAATCAATAGAAGACTAAAAAAATAGAAACAGTTTAGCTTGGATATCGATTCTCACTCAATGATTCATCGAAACCTCTAATAAACGGATGAAACGTCTCCCCAAAGGTGAACTCGAATCAAAGGGGCTCGTTTCCGCTTTTAAAGTCGCGAAATAACCCGAAATAACCCAGAATCGTCGACGAATCCGTCACCCTGAACGCCTTCGAACAATCGATCCCACAGTTGCCTGGACTTCGAACCTCTTTCAACCCCCCTCTTCTCGGCTGTTTGCGCCACGTCTCGAAATTATCTCATGGATCGAAGCTGTCGTCACGATCCTATAAAACCGCGAAACGGCTAGTCTACGAAAGGGGAAAAGGGAGAGGGGAAAAAAGGGGGGCCGTGTTTACAAGCGTGTAAATACGGCGACGCGAAGTGAGCCGCGGCGCCGAGGCGCGTAAGTGGAGGTACTCAGAGGCTGCCTGTAGCAGCTGACGTTAATTACAGGCGGCTCGATGTGAATGGCCGCCTTGTTCCGAGGTGGTACACCGCGTTCTCTTTCCATTCTCTCTTTTCGCGCTGGCGTTGCTTGCCAGGCGAACGCGTGCCACGACAACGTGTTTCACCGGGGATCGCGCCTTCGTCAGCTTGCTCGCGGCTCTTCCCGTGAAAAAATTCCGTTTCCGCCTTCTGATAGCGTCGCGCGACCTCGTTTCCACTTGCTCTATCGCCGGAATCGTAGATATCCAGGCGAAACGTTCGCTTTTTGCACAACCTCGACCGGAACTCTTTTATTAGATGCTTTGTGCTTGCGAAAGTCACCGGAAACTGGAATGGTAATTTCGATTCCACCGCTATATTGACATCCATTCTGCGAATCTATTTTTTTGAATAAATAGTGTCCGTTGCCAACTATGAAATTAAATGCGTCGCATAAAAATTGTCGGTTCGTTTTTTTGTTTTGAAAAGAATTCTGCTCGAACTTATATATTTTGCGTCAAAAAAATATCTGTTCCCTTGGAATTTTTACAGAAACAAGTGTCACACTTAGGAACACTTTTGAATCATGTTCTCATGGGATAGAATCTGTGTAACAAAGATTCCATTGAGACAAGTTTTAAATAGTATCTGTTTAAAAATTCCTTAATTTTTTCGATCCCTGATACTAGCAGATATCTTATTTTATTTAGTAATGTAACATTCGTATATTGAGATATTCGGAAAATGGAAGTTCAAACAAGACAGGCTGAACAATGCCAACTAAAAATATCATGCTCGAGCAAAGATTTGTTTTTCTTACTATTTTATAACGTGTAATACACTTAATTATTCTTTTATTCTAGAATATTACATATTCGCATATTATTACATATGCGCATATTACGCATATTATTCTAACAATATTACATCGACAGCGTAATATCAATAATTTGTCAACGATTTAACAACGAACGTGAAAAATTGGGAAACCGCAGGAAACGTAGAGTTATCGATCTTGGTGAGTAATTGGTTAAGAAAGGGTATCATCACAGGTAGCTGTCAAATA
Source organism: Melipona bicolor (assembly GCA_030673865.1). Taxonomy (NCBI): domain Eukaryota; kingdom Metazoa; phylum Arthropoda; class Insecta; order Hymenoptera; family Apidae; genus Melipona; species Melipona bicolor. The sequence goes on along the minus strand of JAHYIQ010000051.1, from coordinate 654,611 downwards.
TTACACTTGGCAGATAATTGTACACGACGCTGATCAACACGCTTGATTCACGATACGATGAAGAGATATCCAATTTGGTAATATACCAATTTCCGAAAGGATCGCTGATCTGCATACAAATTGGCTGGAACATCCCCACGGCCATCGTGCAGTTCTCACCGATCCAACGAGTTCTGGTAAATTGTAATTTTCCAATTAATCGAGACGTGATAAAAATCAATCACTGTGGCGACAACCACACGTTTCGTGCCTCTCCCCTTTCAGCGGTATTCACGATCAAATTATCTGGCTGATTTATCGCTTCGATGTTCGTTTAAGAGTATATCGGAATACTCTAGTGCAATGTATTATTAATACACTTTATACTTAACCGTAAGACGCTAGTAAACTTTAATGTAAAATCGTTGCAAATTATACAAACTCTTATTAACTTTGATACTTTTATAAATTTCTTTCATCATTCAACGCCAAAACTATCGACAAAATTAAAGCGTAGAATTTCCATAATTAAAGTGAGAACAGTGGAAAAACTTTATAAATAAAATACAATAGAGTGCACGAGCTTTTTACGAAAAATCATTTAAATTACATAAAACGATTAGAATAAAAATACACACATGTATAAAATTGCCAGTAAAAATTGGCCATTTTGACCATTATGACAATTTCATGGTTAGCAGAATTGAAATAATTGTCCAGCAGCAATTTATTGTAGTCCGCGTTAACATTGATCTCTAAGAATTCCGCAAATAACAAGAAATCGACATCGCTCGTAATCTTCGATTCGTGGCAACCGAGAGCGTAAATCTTCGGCACCGATCGCTCGGTCGTGGCACGAGAGGCGTTCAATCGTTCCAATCAACGAAACAAAAGGAACACAGAAACAAAACCGGAGGAGAAAGCGAGAGAGAGAGAGAGAGAGAGAGAGAGGAGAGGGTTGCACTCTTTGCAACGTAACCTCCAACGCTGTCCGTGGCATCGCTTTAATTCGCAAAATGGTTCGCGGTAACGAGGAGCGCGCGCGCGCTCGTTCGCGTGCTCGCGCAATAATCCAATAAACCAGCTGCACAAACCCTGATGCGTGTCTAAACAGCGAGAACACGGGTGGGTGTGAGTTTAAAAGTTCAATTGGAAAGTGCGCTTAATGGATCTGAAACGGCCGCTGGAATGACTCTCGAGATGGCGGATTACAGTTCCATTAAAATTGAAGCGATCAAAACGCGACTGCGTTACGTTTAAGGTCGTGTTTCGTTGCACGCGGCGCTTGCACACGCACGTATGCATTTACGCGCGTCATTAGACGGAAGAGAGGAGAGGGAAGAAATGGGACGTGGAGAAGGCCGAAGTAAAAACGCGCGAACGAGGAATTAGGTAGGGCAAACGTCGAGCGTTATTTACGATCTCTTGAAAGAAACGCCGAGAGATTAAAGGAACCTATTGAGGCCGGCCTCGATATTACGAAATCAACCGGGTTATGATAGAAATTTATCGTACCGGTTGTTATCCTCTGCCACTGGTAATTACAACCGGGGACTGAAGCGTTCCTTCGACGAGGAATCGGTGACCGTTCGTTAACTCTGCCGCAATTGACGCGTCTTTTTTCCGGCAAGAGTTGCCAATTTACGGGAATTTACGGGAATTTACGAGAAGATGTTGCAATGGAAATTGTCGAGAGATGCTGTTTACTCACTTTACGCTTGCAACTCGGGGAAGAATTCTCGATATTTTTATCGATATCTTTTCAAAGCCAGTGACATATAATTACTCAAATGAAATTTACATGTTATAAATAGTATCCATATTTACGTATTTATTATACATATTATAAAATCATATTTCTAACGATGTTACGCTCGATAGGAGGACCATCGAACTTGAGTTTCTACAGGGTCGATCACAAATCACTTTCTACTAAAATAAATCTGTAATTTTTTCACTATATTCATATTTATATTATTATACATTAATTTTTTTATTATTTTATATTTTTATTTTGAATTAAATTTAATTTAAGATTAATAAAATTAGCTTTCTCTTATATTTTGACGTTTTGTTTAAAAAAAAAGGAAATAGGGTAGGAAGAAACTTTCGGCCCACCTCGTAGATAAGAACGTCGTCTTTCCTTTTATCAGCTCAATTTCTCACGTTTATTATCCTTTTTATTTTCTCTAAAAGTATATAGAAATAATCTTCTTTCATACAGAAGTAGTTTTTCACAAAGTTTCCCTGAGAAATATCGCGAAACTCGAGCCGGGCCTCGTTCAGAAAATAGGATAGGATAGGACCTATTTCACGCCTAATGGGATTATCACTCACATAATTATTCACGGTTATTCCGCCGAGCTGGATCTTAAGTGGGCTTTTACGTAACGCACGAGGGAGGAAGTAAAAAGAGGAACCGTGGGGAGGGAAAGGATGCGGTATCTTTATCTCTTCGTTGCATACCGGCACGTTTCAGTTAAAATCGCCGGCGACGAGAATTGTCCGTCAATTAGGATCGATTCGGGCAATGGGGTCGGACGCATGCATGTAACTCGGATTCGGCGAAATCGCAATTCGACCAGATAAAACGGCGATCGACCGATAGACGCAGCGTCGGCCAGTTCGACTGTTACTTCGAGATGAATGAAGCCAGTACGTTCGCGCGAGAGAATAATGGCGAGTCAGCGACATTCGTTTCGTGAGAAATTTCATTAATGGTAATCAAGTCAGGCGGCGGTCGTTGTTGAATCGATGCATGTGTGTGAAAGATGAATGTATCTAAAGATACTTGCAGGTCTGTTGATGAGCGTGTTGAAATTTTGAAATTAACCTTTGTTTGGTTATTCTTTTTCCTGAATTTGACAATAATTTCGAAAGAGAAAATAAATTTCTTCTTGTGCAATTGATAGTTAATCTCTTTAGACATTGATTTTTTTAATCATTGAAAGTGATTTTAGCGGGAGTAACCCAGAAAATCGGGCTTCTTCAGATGCAACGCTGATGCAACGAAAATTAGCGATTGGTTGATTTGGGTCACGTGCAATTATTTTTACAGGCAGAATGATATTTTTATTCATTTTCCACTCGTTCAACGTTCTTTCCTGATGTTGACTTTTCTCAATTACTTAATTAATGAAATGTCTGTTGTATGAAACAAACGATTCCTTAATAGTAGAACTACCAAAGTGCTCAAAACATTCAATTTCTTGTATAAATCTTCTAAATTCACCATGACAAATTTTTGTGAAATTTGATTACATAAATATACAAATAGAAGCTTACGTTCTTTATTGTATCGTAAGATCTCTCTTATTCTTTGGACTTTCATTTTTCTGACACAGATTTTACAGTAGTTTAAAATTAATCGAATCTTTCCTTTCATTTCTTCAAACGTTCAGCCAACGTTTACCTTTCTCCATCCTCATGAGATCGATATTCTTGTACACTACGTTCAATATTATTTTCTCAATAGCCATTCTCCAAACTGAACACTCGCTTTAAAAGTTTTTTCTCGAGCGCCGAATTTGCAATGTCCAATTGCGAGTGTCACGCAGTCTGATCGAGGCGACTCATGAACTCCCGAGCATTGTCTTCGGATTCATTGAACGTAGATTAAAAGGGGCGGTAGCCGGGGCAATCTCCGAACAGTTTGTCGAAACGTCACTCGTAACTCGTTCCCGGCTTTATTAATTCGCTCCAGAACATTGTTATCATCGCGTTTGAAGAAGTACAGAGCCGATAAATGACAAAGTTCATCGATTGTAGGGCACGAGTTATCTAGCTCGGCCGATTAGATACACATCCAACTGGCCAGCCTCCTCTGTACACTCATCGTGATTTTTCTTTTTCTTAGAATCACGCTCTGCTGCTATTTTCATACACAATGAATTCTACATACACACGTTTATCGGAATCTTGGATAATCCTGCTCCAGATAATCGAATTATTTTAATAATCGAGCAACTGGGTCTTTCAATTACACATTTGTAAATTAATATTACATTCGTAATTAATATTTGTAAATTAATATTGTAAATTAATATCAAAGTATTATTTATTTTCCAATATTTCTTACGAGAGACCATTCTCACCGTTTTCTTTTCGTCGGTATTCTAATCGACTCTCAGTCGATTGTTCCATTGATCGGTGTTCCTCCGATAGTGATCGACGTTCGACGATGCAAGTGACTCCGTGAAGAGTGGATCGAGCCAAAAGGAGAATCAAAATCGAAAGCAAGTTGGATATTATCCGATCGATAAGGCGAGTCCTTTTTCTTCCTACGCTTTAATTGAGTGCTCGAGAAGCGTTTCATCCGAGGAATGATAATTGATGTGACGGTATTAATGGTGGGCGCAGTTGAGCGTCAATGGGTTAGGTGGAGTCACGTGAAACGTGCTTCTAACTGGCCGTGACAAGATACCGGCTAATGCGCCTTTATTAATGAAAAAGTTGCTCGAGCGTGACGTTCAGCTGCCTAAGCTGGCCGATTCGTCAGCTCGATTTTCGGTGGCCTTCCCTCTCAGGGTCGAGCATTCGCGCTATCAACGCTGATGGACGCGAATTCGACTCGACGATTCAGCCGAATAATAACTCGACGTGCAGGATGTTTTATGACCGATCGTTAGTTCTACTGCGTTAGTTCTATCAGTATCACAGGTAAAAGATAAGCGATTTCAGAATTCAATGACCAATTCCTCATCATCGAAATTGTACTTTTGCTTGACGCAATGAGATAAAACATATTTTGTTTCAAACGATTGTCGATAAAATTTCATAGGTTGGAATCGACGTACTCGGAACATTTATATTTGTGGACCTAACAAGTTGTTTCTTCTTCGAATATCTGAATCATTTGGCAATATTAGCAGGTATTTGACTTTTGTTCTTTTGTATGTACTTTTTGGATAATAATGAAAATACTCACGTAAACGGAACAGATTCTAGGAAACAGTCAGTTATTATTTTTTCAATTTTCCGTTTCTTAGTACTTGAAATCCCTCGACGTTCTTCCAAGAATAGAGACTAAATGTTCTACATTATAATCAATAGTATGTAATATAATATATAATATTGATATTATAATTCAAAATATTATAATATTATAACCTAATATTGTATATATTATATACATTATGTTATATATTATAACCTAATATTTACCATAGATCTATAAACCTTTCTTCTACAAAGTTGTTCAGTTACTTTAAATAACATTGGAACTTTCTTCAAACAGGGTAAAATATTATAATGTAATATATTATATATTATATATTATCATATATTATATAATTTATGATATATAACATTATATGTTATGATCTAATATTTGTCGCGATATTTACTACAAATATCATCTCCCAGGAAGCTCTTCAATTAGACTACTTTACAACAACGTCGGAACTTTCTCCGGGCGGGTTAGAACTGGAGGGATATTCAAACGTCGACAATGAGCTGAATTTCTTTTCGCCGTGCCGAATGGGCAATAACCTCGTTCGTAAAACCGCCGACTGGATTGACGTTGTCGCCTCGGCTAATGTCCCGTATTAAGTGAAATCACGAGACTCGCCGGTGTATCTCGATTTTACTTATTTTCCCGCATTCGAGATCCACCGGCAGAGATCCCAGCGCGGTGCCACTATCGCGTGCAACGAGCTGCCAAGAATCTTTTACCGTAACAAACTAGTTCCTCTGCTACCAGCCATACGATACCCTCGCTAATGTCCAATACTTTTCCGCAGGGACCTGGCTAATACCGTCAGTTGGAGGCTTTTGTATAATAAACCGTCACTGACTCTCTCTCTCTCTCTCTCTCTCTCTCTCTCTCTCTCTCTCTCTCTCTCTCGTGTGTGTATTTGCGCCAGCATTCCGATCGATATTTCTTCCTTTTGTTCGTGCCTACCGTTTCTTCTATGCAGGATCGTGTATCGAGGAATCAGGAAGACGTTCCATTTTTCAAGAACGCGCAAGAATCGCGGTTGACGGCTGCTCTTGTCTCTTTGCAGCGAGCAGAGATTCTGGTTAACGCCAGAACGATCGAATCTGTCAAAATGACGGATTTTTCTGATTTTTCTTTCGTTCCTACGGTTGGCGGAAATACGTGCGTGCTCAGTTGGTGGTTTCGAGTAAGAAAGACGTACGAAGTTAAAGTTTGTTCGTTACAATGTTCAGGTTCCATCGTTCAGATTCTGTTTCATCAGGTCGTATTTGTAAAAATTGATTTTAGTAAGTATTTGCATGAACTCGTCGTGATGCTAGTGAAATTTAAAAGTGTTTCGTATACGTAACACGTACAATACACAGCGAGCATGATTCTGTCAATGACAATGAAAAATTGCTGATAATTTCAACTGATACAATTTTGTAAAACAGGATCGTGTAATGATCTCATTTTAAAATGTGAAGCATCCATTTTGATAGTTGTGAGTTCGCTTTTGTTTTTAAAGATGATTTTACATCAAACAAATGAGGATATTTGTTTCTCGATTTGTTTCATGACTATATCTATAATATAGTCGCGAAGACTGAAATTCCCTTTTTAAACTCTGATACGATTCTTTTTCATCATTTTATCGAAATAAATGTTAAGATTTCTTGAATGTTTGTTGCTTAATCCCAATATTCAACGTTATAAAATTAAAAAAAGAAAATTGTACAAGTTTTAGAGATTCCTTGTAAAGGGGAAACTTTACAATCTTCAAAATGATGATAGGTCTAAATACTTTAAAGTATTCAAAATGATGACAGATTTAAATATTTCAAAGTCGTCTTCGGTATGAACAAACTCACGACTATCAAGGTAGAAACTTCATGCTTTAAAACGTTATACCATTTTTTCTTTCTACAAAGTTACATCAATTTAGATGATCGTTCATTGTCATTAGTACATGTACATCATAGTTTCCTATGGACATTCAAACAGTTTCGTGAGCGTGTGTATCGACCGATTTTGCGAAATCGCGGATTTTGTCTCGCAACGAAACTCGCCCGCGATAACTCCTTCAATTGGGTTATCTACGCGTTACGTTACGCGTCACATTCGCCCTTCAATCCCCATTTTTCCTTCGCCTCTTCTGGCTCGCGTCGTCAGAAGGCAAGGTCTCGCGGCGTATCGCGCGATTTCTCGCGTTCCGCGGCAATTCCGAGCGAGTCGAAACGGATAATGGGCCATTATTATCCGTCCATTAGGCCCAATTGACCACGGAGCGTTTCAAGCCGGAAAAGCTTTTCACGGATCGGCGCCTGAGAACGCGACGTCTCGCGCCGAGTTTCGTCACGCGGCGATTCGAGCTTCAGCTTCTCGCCGAGAGGCAAGTTTCCATTCGTCGTGTTTGTAATTAGTTCGGCTTTTTACCGGTTAATCCAGGAAATCCCGTCGGTCCGCCCTGCGCCGCCCTGGTCGTTTATTTTTGACAATGCGTTATCTCTCCTCGTTTCTAATCCGCTTCGATTTCCCATTCGAAACGAACAGGAAACATTAAACGTAAAATTGCGAGTGATCATTTTTCTTGCTCTGCAGTTCGATTCGATGTGCCAAACGATTGTTAGTTGGAATTCTGCCTGCAATACGCTTCTTTCGTTTAATCTCTTCGAATCGTGTGATAATTTTTCTTCTGTAATTTAACTTGAATTGCCAAACGATTACTAATTGGAATTCTGTGACTTTGATTTTACATTTAATACACTTTTTGATTTTTTCGAATTAAGCGATAGTTCTTTTTGCTCTGTAATTCGAGTCGAAATGCCAAACGATTGTTAGTTGGAATTCTGCGACTTTGATTTTGCAGTCGATAGACTTCTTTCGTTCAATTTCGCTCGAATTTCGATCGTAAATTTTCGGTGATGATTTCTGGAGTGAGGTTTCTTTTTGGGACGTTCCGCGTAAAACAATGAGCCATTAGCAGCGTGTGGCGAGCGTTTCAATTGCACAACTGCATGCTTGCCACATTTTATTTCGGGATTGCATCAAGATCCGGCGTTTATCGCTGATAACGAGCAGCAGCAGCCTACTATCGCCGCGTATTTTGCTAGGTTTCTTTCAACCGATCGGTCTCTTTCCAACTGATCTTTGCACTTTCCTTGATCCCGCGAGCCAACGAGATTCAATAAAATTCAATTCGATCGTGTTTTTCGCGAGATTTGCCGCAATTTTACGGAGATATACTCGATTCGTGATTGTTACGACGAACCAGGGGAACTGTGGTTTTCAACAGAGGAATGCTCGGAATGCTTTCCGCGGCGTGCCTCGAAGCGAACAGAGGGGTGAGGGAGGGGGAGGACGTGATAAATATTACGCCGGCTAAAAAGACTCGCGATATTACGTAATTCGACTGGGAAAAAAGTAACTGGAGCACCAAGTTCTTTCCTGGTGCTGCTTCGTCCGCGTCCTCCGCGTTCGGCAAATAAAAATAGACACGGGCTGAGAACAGCTTTATCACTGGCACTGCCACGTCTGGAATCTCGGAGTCTGACAGACGTTTGCCACTTGCCGCGTGGGAATTCGATTATGACTCCCCTAATGGGGTGTACGTGGGTTGAAATGTCAAACGTGATTTCGATGCGATCAACAAAATGTTTCGTCGAAACGAGAAATTAGGCGTACCAGTACCAACGATTCTTTCACGTTCTTTGTAAACATATGAACGTTACGAAGATAGAAAAATTCCTCTTATTTGTTTCGTTTCATTTTTAGAGCGTGCACCTTAATTTTAATCGCGTGCTTAATTATTTTTAAGCAACGAGTATACTCTACGAAAGCAGAGCAAGTAGAAATTGTCGTTTCTTTTTGAAAATCGTATTTTATTATAAATGTTTGTATTATTTCGTAAAAGATTGTATATAATTGCAATCGATAACAATTTTCTCTCATGTTCGTGTTGAAACTGCCGATATGCTTTTCGTTTTAAATTTTGCTTTCATGGCAAATGTAAATTTTTCTCACCGCATGACGAGTATACTCGAACAGTATACTGAACATCTAAAGGCTCAAGAGAGAATTCTTTCCCCCCGTTGTCGAACAAACCAGCAAATGAAAGAGGAACGAGCGATTGTAAGAATATGTCTCGAAGATTTTAAAACACACGGCATACTCTTGCAAGTATCATAAAGATTATATACATCTACAAATCGGAACGAAGCATCAAGTACAAACAAAAAAGGAAGGAATTCTTTCCCTCCGTTCTCGAACGAGTCAAAGTATCATCCATAAAAATATCTCTTCCGTTACCCGAAAATTTCACGGCTCGTTGCGTGCGCGGCGCGCATCCCTAGTGATCACGCACCTGACGAAACAGCCTCACGAAAATTACCGCGTGCCGCGACCGCGATCGATCGTCCGCGAACGCGATATCTCGGATCGAAAGGCACCCACAGATTGGCCGGTTCGCGTTTCACGGTTTCGCGGATGCGCTATAACTGGATACTCACCCGAGAGGCGGCACCGATTGCAGAGTGTTATCCAGATCCTGGGTCGGGCTGGCAGTGTATCGTTGTCCCGTGCTCGACACGTCTCGTGGAACGTGGAGCAGCAGCAACAACCAGGTACCGATGATCAACGCCACGTTCGACATTTTCGCGGGCATCGTCGTCGTCCTCGTCGTCGTCCTCGCCGTCGTCGTCGTCGTCGTCGTCGTCGTCGTCGTCGACTCTCACGTCTCGTCGAAACGAGAAAACTGTTCAACGATCCAACGTCTCGCGTGTCACTCGTACGCCCGTCTCATGATCAGTCGACCAAGTCACACGTGGAAACGAAGTTTCTTCGGGATCTTTTTCTCTCTCTCTCTTTCTCTCTCTCTCTCTCTCTCTTTCTCGAAGGCTGTCTCGAACGATTTCAACGCCGGCTCGCGATCGACACCACGATCGGTTCCACGATCATGGTTCCCGATCGGCTGGATACTCGGTAATCCGACGCGTCTCCGTTCCTCAAGGCAGATTTTCTAACTCGATTCGCCGGTGATCTTTGGGGTGGAGAAATCCCTGCGTGGAAATCTATCTTTCAGGTTCGTTTGTACGTTTCGAAGATCGAAGCAAGTGGATTTGCTCGCTTGGAAACTTGCCACTAATCCAGTACTTGATCATTAACCCGTTAAGGACAATTTTTCCATTTGTATTTTCTTTTCTTTCAATTTACGAAACTTTGAAATTTTGAAATTACGTATGAATTTTGAAAATTACGTATTTCTTTGGCCTGAATGCGATAACTTTATGAAAGTGGAAGAAGAACGTAACTTTATGGAAGTGGAAGAAGAACGTAACACTCGGTCCTTAGTGGGTTAAGTAAAGCTTGGAGGCGCGAATAAATTATTGTTCCCTTGTTGGAAGTCCCTTGAACCATAAAAGAATCTCTCCCTAGCTCTTCTTTTCAACCAACGCCATTCTCCATTTGCTAACAATTGAAATGGAATCAACGTTCCGTTGCGAAATTAAATGATTTTACAATCGTATTTCCGAAGGACTCACGTAGTCAGATGTAGGTTGACGAAAAGAACAGCGAAACTACGGATACGTTCGTGAAAATTATGTTTCGTTTCTGGTTTCCTCGCGAGAACAGCGAGAACCTCGCCACGTAAACCGGGCGGAGAGAGACAACGGGCGATAATTGTCGCGATTTCGCGCTGACAGTGACGCCTTTCCGGAAACACCAAATTAGTACGATGAGATAGATGCAATTATCTTCTGATATAAATATTCACAATAGCTGCTCCTCCGTCAAAACGGACGGCAGCCTAGAACTACGAAATTCATATTTTCAGGCCGTTTAATATTCTCGGAACGAGCACGGTCGAGACGATAAAAATTTAATCAGTCATTCCCTGTTTATGCACTGTTTTCGAATTTCCGAACTCACAGAGCCATTTCTCGCGTACGAAATCGCACTTTGAGATGTTGTACAATTGATCATCTTTGGAGAGGAAGCTGTAGAATCTCCACTGCTGGAATTCCACGCTTCCAGCGTTCGTTTATTGATCGAGATCTCGTTCTAGCCTGGAAGGACCCTGTATCCTTGGCGGAAAAAAGAAAAAGAAAAAAGAAAAGAACAAAAGAACAAAAGAAGGAAAGAGAGGCGACTCGAGTCGACGCCACACGTTCCTCGGAAATTTGCCGTGGCGAGACACACACTCCCGCTTTCACTCGTTATCATAACGTAAAAGCGGACCGAGGCAGAGGCTATCATTAAAGTTCCATAAAGACTGGTACGCTCGCGCAGAACTCGCGTAAAAAGAGATCGGTCTGGTTCGCACGTTCTATTACGGAGGAGAACGGAGGTAAGCGGACTGATAAACGCGTCAATTGATCGTTTATTTGCCCGAAGGAGAATGGAATAACAAATCCTCTCTTCGACGAAATTCCCTAGCGATCAGCCATTACGATTACGTTCTTGATCGTTAATTAGTGTGCTTGCGCGAGCTTAGAAGATAGCCTGTTTTACGAGCTTCTCTACTACGAGTCGTAAACTTAGTACAGTAATAGAATAAAAAGAGGAGTGAAAGATCTATGTGTTAAGTTTCGAACTTTTCGTTGATCTTCGTATTATGTGCCAGGAACAAGTTTCCAGCGCGTATTTAATAAATTACGCAAAGTTGATAGATAAACGAACGATCCACTGTTCTAAATTCTATTTTAAATTCTCGGTTCATCGTCATGCCCGTATGATCGAAAAATAATTTCAATTGGCGGGATCGTATTAAAATTATTATTAATATTACACGTAAAATACGTAAAGTACCAATTTTTTTGCGAAAAATTTCACCAAACAGCTTCTCCACACTTGACAAATTCCTTGTCGAAATTTCAAAGGACGTCTTCGCAAAACCACTCGACGAAATTAACGCACACTCGTGTTGAAACTCGACTTCAGTATCGGAGAGTATCTTCCATTACGCTCTTAACTAGTAATCCAAAAGATAATTGAATCGCGCACGAAACGAGCAGCGCCGCGAAACAGATCCAAGAAACTTCCAACAACGAACGTACCTTCCCATCGGCATCCTTATTACCAACTTTCTAATTAATCTCAACTTAGCGCCATACCTGTCAACGAAACCATCAACATTACTCCACCACGAAACAACCGACTCTCCGACGAAATCCACTCTCGGGCTTTCAACTCGTGCAAGTCCGATCCTTTCTTACCACTCGACGATTCTTTCTTACCCCGCGACGATTTCCAGCTCACCCCCCTTTCGAGGGGGGTTTCCTCGAACGAGTTCGAGTCCCAGACTTTGTCGAGTGAAAGAGTTTGGAGGTGAGTTGGTCCGTTGCCGACCAACTGCCACGAAATTGCATTAAATTCGAGAGAATTTTTTGACAGAAAGTGAGCGAGATGTTAAAAAAAGAAAGAAAGAAAGAAAAGGAGAGAAAAGAAGATAGTTCGACCGCACTTCACCGTTGGTGTTGAACGTTGCTGCCGCGAACAAGACGGGAAGCCGAAGAGGAGCGACGAAGGATAAGAGCCCCGAAAAGATGCGGCGACGGGACTCGACGCGAGACTGGAGTAGCAGATTGTGAACGAGCCGCACCGAGAGAGGGCTCATCCGCAGAGAGAAGAGAGACTCCTCTTCCCTCGTTCCCTCCACGCACGCACGTCCTTCCCCTCCTCGCCGTGCTCGCGGCCGCGTCCAGCTGACGGCCGGGAGAAAACGCCAAGAAGAGAACCACCGATAGTCCCACCCCGTCTCTTTTTTCCTTTTCCTCTTTTTTTTTTTCCCTCTCGTCCCTGTCAACGCGTTCACAAATGCGCGCTGCAGCGCGCGGCACGCGTGTACGGGCACGCGTGAAGCGAGCCTCAATACACGTACGCGCACGTAATTACGCGCGGCGCGACTGTTTGAGTGGCACATGTATCTCATGGAATTTTTTTTTACACGCGATCGTATCGTTGGTTCGCATCTACTGGAAGAATTTTCTGGACGAAAAGAGAGAAACTGTTCGGAAAGTTGTACGCTGATGTAAATAATTGTGGAATTAGAAGAATTTGAAACTTGAGTGTCTGACAGTTTCGTCGTTCCTCTGATAAGCTTCAGAGACTTTAGACCGAGGGAAAGATTTTTATTTTGAGAAATAAAATCCTTTTATTTTGGGAAATAAATTCCTCTAATAGGCTTCAGAGAGTTTAGACCGAGGGAAAGATTTTTATTTTGAGATCAGACAAAGTGACGAGCTTGCGCGGATGTCGTACGTCAATTGGATCTCCTGCGACAGGGGAGGCTTTGGAGCGCGTTGGGAAGAGCTTGAGACGAGCAGAAATTAGATGTTTCTTTGGTTTTACTGCTTTTCTTTTTTTTTCTTTTTTTTTCTTTTTTTTTGAAGAAGTAGCGTGTAACGGTGTTTCATAATTGGATTCTCAGGGGAACGAAAGAAGAGAGACATTTCGTGTGGAAGAGACTCGTTGAGACGATCTCAAGACATGAGGATCAGATGTTTCTCTCTCTGGTATAGCGTTTCATAATTAGATTTCTCAGACAGTGAAAAAAGGTAAAATTAGGTGGATTTTCGATGTAAAAAGATGTCGAGAGGTATCTTTCTTTGCAATTAAATTTCTTGAAAAAATGAAAAAAAGTGAGATGAGTCGTTAGACTGATGATAGGAACATTTGGAATTTGGAATTGAAATTTAATCTGATCTTCTAAGAGGATAGAAGGAACATTAATTTTTTGAATAAGGATGAAAGTTTTAGATTATTATAGGGTTATTATTTTTATTATTTAATAAAAAACAAAACGAAACAAAAATTTTGGAATCGATAAAATCTTATTTTAAAGATACGATGGACATTATTGAGCATCGAAAGCTTCGCGACAAATTATGAACGTTATCACGCTTGAACTCTGATTGAGAAATATCAACGACATTGGCCTCTGCGTTCTGATCTAATAAGCCGTGTTAAGAAGCCATCACTTCCGGCCAGTTCGATTAAGAACATCCATTGTTAGCTGACGTGTCGTTTGCTATATCGAACGAAGAGAAAAGAAATGAAACAAAATGGCGTAACTGTTTTTATTACACGACGATTTATCGCAAAATTGCAACGTAACGCAAAATCCGATACGTTATCAGACAAAGTGTATTCTCGCTAACTAAATTAGCATAAAACGCATAAAAAAGTCCAATTCTCCTGATATCATCGCTCTCGCAGGCGTCCTTTTTATTATAGTTACGTAATCCCAATCGAATGGAGTTATATGCGGGTAGCGACAATAACAATGACACGCCAGAGAGCTTCCTTGACACAGAGGTTAAAAGTTAACTTCCAGATGAAGCATAACTTCCTTATTTTCGTCGTTATATTGTTCATTTGTAAACTCGCGATTCTAAGCAGCTCCTGAGCTGTCTCTACACGAAAGAAATATGAGGGAGAAACGAAGCAATGCGGTAATTCAAGTGTAATCTTGCGAGAATTTTTCACAGTCTGCGAGAGACATTATATTTCATGATGATCACACAAGTTAATGCATCATAGAGATTTGCAAAGATAAAATATACAACCTTTTATTCAAGTGGTATCATCGATTTATAGATGACTACGGTAATTTATATCAGATCATAAAAAATGTATTTAATTCTAAAAATTTAATTTCGTTTCGTATTTTGAATTTTATTTTGTACTTTACATTCGCCGTGACTTTCAAATTTAAGATTCCTAATAAAATTAAGTCCCAAATTAAGTAACGTCTTCCAATGATGTTAGTTAGGAATTAACATAAGCGAAGAAGACGTGTAAAAATTTGTACGTTCGGTCTAAATTTCAAGTATACGCGTAAAAAGCTCGAGATTGCGTTCCCGAGGGAAAGAATTCCCGAGGGCGAGAGATGACACAGAAAGGCCTGAACGAGAACGCATAAATCGCGGCGTAAGTCTTTGAGGCTTCCAGCAGCGAGAAATTTCTGATAACGGCGGCTCGTAAAAAGCGATTTTCCGATCGTTGACCACGATTTTGAGCGACGACGATGAAAATTGTCGGCCGTTCCTAATGCGAGTCGCGACTCTCCAGCGAGATCAACGATGATTAACGACGACCGCGTTCATTCTCTTCTCTTTTTTTCCTCGTTTTCTTTTTTCCCAGCTCGTCAGTGGTCCGTTTAACGGCCGTAAAACGAGAAAAGAGCGATCGCACGAACACGGCGAGGCTTTACCGAGGACAATGCCGAACGCTCCATTTGCCGCGAAAACGTTAAGCTAACATACTCCAGCTTTACGGAGTTGCAAACGTTCACAATGTTCCGTGAATTGAAAAATTGGAACTTCGAGTTATTTCCCACGGAATATTAGTATTTTAGACGATTATTGATGTCCAATGAGGTTTCGCAGCTTTGAAGATTTTCTTCGAACGTTAGTATCATTTTTTTATTGAAAATGGCAAATTACTTCGTTGACAATGTTAAATTTATTACGTTTTTGATGTCATTTTGTTAGATTCGATTGACACGTGAAACAACGCAAATCTCGCAATTTCTTAGCAAGGTAGAATCACGGAATTCGATGAAGAATTCACGAGGAAGGAATTTCTGAAAGCTCCGAGACGATGGTTGCAAACTAAAAGTCACGATGACGTGGAGTAACCACTGAACTCAACCTGCACATCCCTTCGATCTAGAAAGTATAATCTCGCGCTTTCTGAAAATCCAATTTAATCCCGCCTCGAGAAGATCGATTCTTATTTCTCATTTTTCTCGTCTCCGATATTTCCATTCAAAAATCGCACTTTTTAGATCACTCGTCGATATTTTTATCAAATCGCAGATATCTTGTAAAAATTATTACGCGCGTTATATATCTAAAAAATTGCTTGAGAGAGTCGTTACTCACATTGTAGACAGTTTTCGAAAAATGCAAGATCTCATTCCAGAAATTCCTCCTCGATAGAATCGATTTCCATTTTCTAAATTTATCTCGAATATTTCAATTAAATTATACACGGATGAAACTCTTCCAAGGAACCTAATAGTTCTCTTGAAAAATAGTAAAAAAGTTTCCAAATTATTTAACACTGCGAACACGTGCGTGCTAACAGCGACTTTATGGTTCTGGATTAGATTTCACTAATCATTTGATTTATCATAGTTGTGGCATCAGTGTGAATCTAAATGACCAGATGATAAAACTAACTGTTTAATTAATTAAACATTATTCGAAATATAGACATTACATCCACGCGTCCAGAATGTCAAATGATTAAGTCGCTGTTAGAACGCGTTCGCAGTGTCAAGTGATCAAGAAATTTTTTTGCCATTTTTCCTATGGTTCCTTGGAAAAGTTTCGTAAAACTATGAGTAGAATACAATGCAAGAAAGGAAAAAATCTTTTGACCTTGAAATTCAAGGTCAAGATCAATTTCGCGCAAGGTTTCTTTACACGTATCTCCAAATTCAATTAAAATTCATCTGTGATAGCCACGGATAAACTTCCCTTTCCACCCTGTACTCAGATATCGATCACATTCATCCCACGTACAAATAGACGTTAGCCGTTTGTAAATTTCAATCTTATCTTATCAGAGCATAAGCCAGTGAGCTAGTGCGCACGTGAGTTGGATATTTACAAGGTGGCCGCTGTAGTTGCAGAAGCATCGTCGTGCCACCATGGTCGTTAATTTGTTCGGCGACACGCGGGATCGAGCAACAAACACGATCGACACTGATCACAGGATTGCCGAGCAAAGAGCTACGTGCTGCTACTCGCGTGAATGCCGGTGAATAGCCTGCTACGTGGATGCGTCTGCAATCAACGCGCACGTTGCATCAACGTGCTGTGTGCGCAGCGTGTTTTGTAAACGTTTCAATGAAACTTCGCGTACGTACGATCCGAGTACAGTGCCCCTTCAACGGGTTTCAGTCGAGTTTAATGAATCATTTAATATGCTCTCGGGGTGATATCTTAATGGTGTCGTGGGATTCTGATCGAAGTTATAATAGAATTCTGCGGAATATGAATCGCCTGAACTATTTTAATTGACGAAGTTTCGTCGCAGTATAATTCTTAATCGACTGTGCCGTTGAGTATTATCTGATGATACTTAGCACCTCGTTGTAGATAGTCACGTTGTGTCAAACGTTGATTATTGCCACTGTCAGTTGAAAGAAGTACACGCGTGTGGCAATATATTAGTAGATGATTAGACGATTAGAACAACCTACAATTCTCGTCAAAAATTGCCAAGTTCTAATAGTTCTGATGCAAAAATACGAGTCTGGAACCCATCAGTTTCACCGATTCGACAGTGACGACTAAATCAGGATAATTTATAGGCACGTACATCTAAACTTTGTCTTCTTAGATAAATCACTACGTTCCGACAAGAAACAAACTGTGCACGCGCAATCAGCGTCTACCACCTTTTTACCACGTCACGAATAAAAACCTGCTCCACGGAGAACCGAGCAAAACGTCTTGGGCTCGTCTTTTCGTTATATCCCCTCTCGATCAATTTTTCCAATAGAAATAAATCGACCGACTGACTATTACGTTAAAAATGTAACTAGCTGACTGTTACGTTAAAAATAATAATAATACATGTATAGAATATGTATAAACGTGAAAAGGGAAGGAACTGCGCATTAACCACACGGTGGATAAGACCGAGCAGCTCTGCGCGTCGCTCGCCGGCGCTGTACCTGTTCTTGCGCTTAACCTAGACCTCTTCCCCGCGCAGTTTTGTAATAATCTTGCTAGACGACGGGGACTGGTCCCGGATGAAAAATGAACGGAACGGATCAGCGTGCTTTTCTTTTCCAGAGGGGAGCGGGCAGCGTGTCATTAAAAGGTGCCCCGTCGACGGTCCTCTCCGCAGGCTACCAGTCGCCGGTATGCAAACATCGACTTCTGTTCGAGTTCCACCTGCACTCACCACAACCGTGGTAAGTAGCTGAAAACTACACTTGAATCAGTTCACTGGAATATGTTTAATGATATGGAATTAAATCTAATTGGTAAACAATTAAAATAAATAACGTGTACCTAACACGTATCAAAGGAATTAGGAATAATGCGATGAAGAGCTCTAATCTTTATTTACGTATTATCTTTAAAGATTTACAAATTTCAATGAAAATTGGTCACTTTGATCAGTCAAGTTTCGATACATTGAAATTCAGTGTAGAACTTTGCAAATTTAGGTACACGATTGACTGTACAAAATGTAAGATTAAATTTTGAAACATCTAGGCGATTCGAGTATATTCGTTGCGAGTTGAGCCCTGAACGAAGGGCGTTTTTACAATAATCGATTACTCGGTCGTCAAAAATTATAAAATTTAATCGGCGACCGATTTTGCAACCTCATTACATCGCCATCGCTAAATAAGTAGGCGACGAAAAAATGCTTAAAAGCACTTCCCTGAGTCATCTATCGTTATCGTTTAATACTATTGATGTCGAATTACTTAATGTGACTAATAACTTTGATTAATGATTGATGTGTCATTAACCATCAATCGAAAAGAGTCGGATATGTTTTCGTAATGTCCAAAATTTAACTCAACGTAAAACGCTTAAATAGTTGAAGTTTTACTTTTATTCAGAATTTGAGAATGTGTTCTATTAATACTATTTTATAGATTAATTCGTCCTTTAATATATACTAATTATATAGGGATGTTCCATTTAAACGATAGAATATCTGAAGGAATAAAGTTATCAAGAAGATGTTCTGAAAACGAAGAAAGATATGAGTAGTATTCCTGTATATATTTACGTTATCTTTATCTTTTATTACACAATAAGCTTTGTAAAATTCTTCTTGAAACTAATGAGTTTTCAAATAAGTCGATACTTTTTTTTTATAAAGAATGTTCAGATAAATCGATTACTGCATTCAAAGTTATATAATTCCATTTAAAAAAATTCATATAACGCACTTCTTTACCAAACAAATTTTATCTGAATATTTTTTTTTATAACTTCTATCTCTTATGAGGTATTTCACCGCACTCGTTACATAGAAATGAATATTTTCTATATAAATATATAAACGTTTTTTTCTTTTTATTACAAATTAAAAATTTTATCCGATAAATTCTCAGCTAGACATGTCAGGTTTCTCATAATCGATTAGACTATTCAGTGCAATCCGAATGAGATTACTTGACACAATCAGGCTGATTCTTCTCCCGACCAGAGTCCCAAATGTCGAGTGTTTGCACACCTCTGGTGATCGATTTCCAGCGGAGGACAAAATGCAAATTTTATCGTCGTCCTCGTCGTCCGCATTTCTGCTCAGAGCGTAATACGTTTGATTATTATTCGCTTCGAGGACGACTCGAAGCTGGCGGAATCCGCGCGAGGAATGTCGCTGCACCGGAATACGCGCGACGCTGGTGGTTCTGGCGATTAGCAAGGACAAGGTTCATGCGGCAATTAGAGACACTTTTCTTGCAAACGAGTATATACGTATGCAAATGCTGACGTTGGTAGATACTTCTCAAGTTTTTAAGAGACGGTACTTTTTTTAGAATAATGTTTAAGTATCTCAAGTCTCGCGTAGACCAGTCGAGTTACTTGAATTCAGGTGATTCGATCAACGAGAAGCGCAGAGATTTAACAAGATATTTCAAGTCCAGCGGTTTCAAATTGCTTGAGATATAATTTTTTTTTGAAACGTCCCACATAAAATAAATATTTCCGAAGTTCTCCTGAGAGAAGAGTGTTGTAATTTACTATTTGTGAGTTTATTACATGCAATTTATTACTTGCAAGACAATCGCGAAGTACCTAGTCATAGAATCTTCGCGAGCATTTTTATTCGTACATTTCTATTAAATCTAGCATCTCCACGAATTATAAAACTTTTATTCGAAAACTTTTCTTATCAGTGTAATTTGTTACAGATATTTACTCTATCGCAATTACGTTAAATTACTAAAGCAGAGTTAAATTAAATTAATTACTCTAAGTTTTAGATTTCTTGCTCTTAACGCTCTTCTTGATAGATTTGGTACTCGAAGCAGCTACGGGCCTCGTGCTATCGATATAAGCCCTTCGAGCTTCGTACATTTCTTCCAATATCGCTCTTCTGTCGAGAAACTCATCTAAATATCTTCCGTACAACGTTTCATACTGATACCTCTGTCGCCTGTACAGATTCTCCAGTTCCTCTAGAAAGCGCGCGTAATCATCTTGAGCGTAGACGATGTTCATCGTGCGAATGTTCCTCAGCGTCTCTTCGTCTGATTCTGTCTTCAATCGTGGCTTGACCTCCTCGTCTTCTCTGACCTCGTACGCCGTCAGATCCAGAGGAGGAAGTTTGCGAAGAGACGCAGGCGGTTTCAACGTCCTCTCCTCCAAATGAGCCATTGAAATCTCCGATGTCCCGACGACCGACAAATGCTGGCCGTCTCTTCTCAACGATTTCTCGGGATGACTCGGGACTTTCTTCTCGGGCGAGTCTATCGACGATTTGGACTTGATTTCATGTTTCTTTATGAAAGCTTCGCGGAGCTCCCTTCCACGTTGCAAGCTGTCAGAGTTCTCTTTCGCCCAGGCTTCCTTCATCCTCGCAATCTCCATCTCCTTCGTCCTGTCTTGGAATATCTGCCCATCAGAAATGTAATCGTAATCATGGATGATTTACAACACGCGTGTTTTATAAATACGCAAAATATGTATCGCGTACGTATTTTGAAAGTGATAACTGAGAGACCTGTCTTAGAGAAAAAATCATCAAAATTGTCAAAGGGTGATTTTCCGAGCTTGGAATGGAAAACAAACGTTCGACTGCTATTTTGTCAGAGATTGCGAAATGTAGAAACTACTTTGTGCAAGTCCAGTACCTCCAATCCACTCCCGGAATCAGTAACCACTTGAAGAACCCAATAAGGCGACTCGAGAGCTGGAACACTTTGGGCAGGTAACCTCGAAACTTTCCTCGATCTGAACGATTCGTTCTTTGATAGTCTTCCCGCGTTCGAGGAGGGTAACACTTTTGTCTTAACAACGGAGCCTGTTGGTTTCACCTTGAACTCTGACACAAAACTCCATTCTGTCCTAGTCAGTGGCCAGCTGTTTTCAAGCACCAAAGCTTCCACGTGATAAATCGTGTAACGTAGAAGATCATCCTTACTTCTATCTTCCTTGCTATTGATTTTTTCTTCACCGGAATTTTCATCATCGATCTTGCTCCTTTGGGGTGTAATCTCAGTAGAACTCCGTCGGAGATCCAGATACACCATCGGTAAAATGACCACGCAAGTATCTGTTGTCTGCGACAACACTCGACCCTCTTCGTCCGTGACTCTCAAGCTCAACCTTACTTTCTCGTACGATACTCTCAGTCTGAACGACACCACGCTGGGTCTCGTTACTCGAACGATCCACTTGGAGACGTAGTTCCCCGCATTGGGAATGTAACTGTTGGATAATTCTTCAATGGCCAATACAGGGGGCACGTTGATCGTAAGAAACGATGCTTCGTCCATCAGAAAATGGAACACAGATTGACCTTTCACCGTGATTATGTTCAAGGACCAAGGTAGCTCTTTCGGCGTTTGATCCTCGCTCCAACCGTAACAGAAGAGAGTGTAACCCAGTTTCGCGCGCTCGTAACGAGTTGGGACCACGTTGTTCACCAATCGCAGTACCTCTTGGCCTGTCTCGTTCTTAAACACGCGTACGCTGTATTTCGGTAGATCAACGAACAAGTCTATACTGGCGAGGACTGTCTCCGAGAACGTAGGATTCACCGTGAGTCTTACAACGGGCAGCCACTGATTTGCCGTGACGTTTGTCAACGTCCCTTTCAATTCTTGCGCTTGCAAGACGTGCTCGAAGTCCCTGGAGCAGTGGTACGCGTCGTACAATTTATCGTGATGCTTCAAAATATTCCTCAACACTTGATTAGCCAAGGATTCTCCCTTATTGTAATTATACAGCTCCGCAACTTTCATCAAGTTCCGCGAAACTTGCTCGTGCTGTTCGTGACGGGGGTCGTGTATCCTTAAATATTTCCTGACAGTGATCATTTTGAAGAACGCTTGAATAACAGCTGCAGCGTTATGCTGAACGGTGTATTTTTCATCCACTCGTGAATTCTTCGAGATCGCGCTGAAGCGTTCTAAGCCGACAGTGTGATTCAGAAAGAATATTCTCAGTGCTCGTAGAACAGTCGGGACCTCGTCTTCGGGCATGATTTTCCTAATTAATTGTATCTGTTCGTCGACGAAATAGCCGTGTATTTGATCGTAAAACATCTTACACCCCTTCTTTCGGTCTTCGATCGGTGGCAAGTAACTGCCGTAATAAATCTTCAAGGCTTCCGAGTAATTCTCAGTGCCGAACGCTTGATAGGCTCTACTGACGGAGACGCTGATGCGCCTCGCCATCTGATCGACGGTATCGGACTCTGTGCGCATCAGTTGATACATCCTTTGCCTGTCTCCCACGTGGAAAACCGTATCCGACGAGATGGACACGAAACAATCGGACTCTGAGCGACAGTAAACTCGCAAGAGGTGCCTCCCACGATCCAGTTCCATCACGGTTGACTTTGTCCCGGCGGTTGAAACGCAGACGAAGCAGTCGGACCTCTCCGGTCTGCGAAACCAGCAGTGCTCTTCCACGCTCAAGCAGTCCTTCTTTCCCTTCAATTTGATCGTTGGGGCCGCAGCGTGATCGTCGTCGTCGGTTTTGAACGTTTCGACGGACACTTGGAACGTCGAGAACTCTACGAGAAAGAATTTTTCTTCCAACGAATCGACCAAGACGTACAGAGGCTCGTTCCTAGTTTTCGACATTTTCCGCGGCCAGCTGTAAGCGTCGATGAACTCTGAACTCTCGGCTACCGCTTTGGACGGTGAACTCTTTCTGCTACCTCTCTTACTGTCTTTCTTGTTGGTTTCAGATTTTTCGTCGTTTGACTGTCTCGGTGGAAATCGATCCGACAATTTCACGGTGTATCGGAAGTAATCGAGTTTGTAAAAGAAGTGAACGTCCTTCACGTACGGTTCCATTTTATTGAAATCTGCCCAGAAACTAACACCCTCCGGCGATTCTGTCGAGGTTTTCTTCTGTTCCTTCGACGTTTCACGAAACTTGTCTTTCTGACTTGCTTCATCGATACCTTCGTCTCGAAGATCTTTCTCCATAGTTGTCGCATTGTACTTGTTAATTACGCTCTCCTCGCATTTTCTCAGAGGGCTGACGACTTTCAGCGATCGGATCGGTACGAAGTACTCGACTGGATCGATTGTTCCCTCGTCGATGGCCCATTTTAACCAACGATAGAGCTTCCATCTTGCCAACGGAGGCTTCACCTGTTATTTACTTCTTATTTATTTCGAAAAACGTCATTCATGTTTTATATCCCTAACTTTTTAAAGGCTGAGTGTCGTACGTCTTTCAGATCCAAGGGAATGTCACGTGACTGAACTATATAAATAAAATGGTCCCAACAAGGTGCCATTTCCGGAACAATATCTGGCGAAACTTGATTCATGTCTTCTAAACCGAGGAACAGGGTAACCGGTTGTGGTTTAGTCAAAGCTTTGAGCTTCTGATCGTTCTTCGATTTTGTCGATCGATCGGTTTTCGTCGATTTTTTCGTCTCTTTGGTCCTCTTCGTACCATCCGTATCCTTAGATTTTTTCGTCTTCACCGTTTCTTTGGATAATTTGCCCTCTTTACTTTTCCTAAATCTCGAACCTCTGTCTTTACAAAGGATCAAAACTACAAAAATACAGGAGACTAACCCTGACTTTTCTGCTCCGTGACTTCCGCTTCCCATTCGAAGTGATCCGCGTACTGTCTGAGAAAGTCCCATTTATCTTGCGGCGACAGATATCCCACCTCCAGTCGCAAACAAACCCATCCTACGTTCAATAAGAGAAAAATAATACACATACGACAGAGAAATAAGACAACATGCATATTTTCATGTCTCTAGTCTCATCCTAATTTAGTTCATCATTTTTATTATAATCAAATTTTACCCTGTTATTTTAGAAAGGCAATTGTTCAACATTATTTTACCAGTTAAGCAAGCAACAGGATGGAAATCCACGATTTCATAGTAGTCCGTCCATGTCAAAGAACACAATTTTAACAAGGCCTTTGCAAGAAGCATGGGCCACAATTCGAAATCGTTGCCAGTTCTAGGTAAAAGTGGTGTCTTTTTCTTGTTAACTGGTATCATGTCGTCCACGAGAATCCGGCGCCAGGCTCCCAGAAAATATAATCTCACGACGTATTTGCCTTTTTTTTCGATATAATAAAAATCTCTAAAAAAATTTTCTACGAACAAATTTGACGATGTATAGTAATAATAATGGAGGCTGAGATGTTCCGAGGATCGATTTAATTGAATCATGGATAACGCCGGTAACGAAAAAGAGAGGAGAGGTGAAGCAAAACCGTGATAAAACGTTGAGATCGTACCGTTTAGATTTATGACAGGCCGATGTTGTACCTCTTTCCCAGCTTTGTTCATCGAATACACATTCATCCAGCCCCGCCAAGAATGGTGCCGCCCATTCCAAATAAAATTGCCGCTCTCGCCACTTATTTCCAATCCATCCCGACCGCAGTACTGGAGATTTATTAGCGCGGAAATAAACCACCGCGCGAACTGGAAATCGTTTCTTAATTGAACCGCGTTCAATTGCGAACAGAGGCTGTTTCATGATCGGCGTGTATACCTTCCACGATCTCAAACAATCGTCAATAGTTTTATGGCTCTTTTTGAGTAAACACACCATTTCTTAAGTTACATTTCCTCTTTTTTCATTGCTCGATATTTAACCGACACAAAGAAAAATCGCCCAGAATTCCATCCTGATTAATTCCACAAGAATGAAGTTAGCAGAAGGAATATGACAGTTCCAAGCGTGATAAATAAATTTATGGAAAGTGAATCTCCTTTTTGAGGTTCAGTGTATTAATTATGTACTTAGATAATATGAGTAAAAACGTGGAATTAATCAATTTAGTTTCTGAGAAAGGAACTCGAGTATTTTCATCTTTCTAAAAGTATAATTTCATCGCACTTTGTGATATTGTTCCCTCTAAGGTTTAATTGATATATTTAATTCAAATTCTGAACGAAGAAAAAAATGATATATCACTTTGGAAATTTGACAAAAGATTCAGACATATCTTAATTAATTACCTGACTGTGTAATAAATGTTTGTTGTTGATGACGAGGTCTAGGCTCTTGGGATCATCGGTAAACATTGTCAATTGTCCCTAAAGTCGTCATATATATGTATGTACATATGAATTTGAATTGAATAATTAATTTTTTATAGAGCAGAATTCAAGTAAAATTAATAGAAATGAAATTCTTATGTACGTTTCCATTTAAGTTCTTTGCTCTGATCCATTCATAAGGTGTTAAAGATGGTGGTAATTGAACGAGCTGCGTGTCGAGAAACGAACCATCTGGTCCGTCTAGAATTAATATAAAATTACAGCAAATAAAGTTACGAAAGAAAAGTTTTTCTTACTAATTACTTTTGGGATACGCCCAATTTTCTTTATTTAATGCTGCATCGGACCATTCCGGCCATAACGTTGAGTCGTCTGTAAAAGAGGCTTCAAACACAGTTTCTGAAGGTTTTTTGGACATTACAGACATATTTGGAAACTATTTCTTTCAGTAAAAGACGATCGTTCCTACATGAAAAGTAAAAATGTTCATGGAAGATAAAATAATAATCAAATGCTCGAACTTCTGGAAAAAGTATATATATATTTATTGAATCTCTGTATTATACATAACTATATGAAGATGAGATGTGAATTTACGTCAAAAACAGACTTCATAAAAAATATTACAATTTAAAGAAACTGTATTATCTCGTTAGTACCTAGTCCGCTGTCGCGAACCTTACGAAACTAAACATATATTAAAGATATGTGGTACAAGAATGTAGTACAAATATAACGTCTACAAAAAAATAGTATTATCGGTTTCTCGTTATTACATAAACTCAGTAACGAATCAATAGCTACGTACTTTGATTCTTTCAATGAAGATAGTTGTGGACGATGAGCTTGTACGTTTATACCACGTAGTTATATTTTTTTTTCTTATTTTTAACTCACTTTTCTCGTTTTAGATTCACGTAGTTACATAGATTCCTTAACAACAAGAAAAATAATACTACAATTCATACATACAGGAATTATAATTAGTTCTCGTCTTTTCTTTTACACAACGCTAGTCGTTTCTTCCTCCACACTTGAATATAGTTTTTATAGTCATTTGACCAGGCTCGGTTTAGTTTTATAGTCGGTTCCATAGTTAAGTTTAGATTTTTAGTACGCATGTATAAGTAGGCATGAAACGCTTTCACCTCAAAATACACGCATTATAGGTCGATAGAATTGCATAAACTTATTAAGGCATTGTTCCAATCTTCTTATTCTTTCTTTCAGATCATTGACCGAAGCGTTTTCCTTCTAATAACATCCCTATCGCGTATCCATAGATAAACAACGTGTAGGATTTACATTAATTTAAGTTATTTATTGGTAATATATCTTTAAGGGTTATAAATACAATATGAATTATTCATTGGAATGTTGGAATATGCTCCTCCTTTAATGAATGTGTTATCTAACTATTTGTCCTTTTAAAATTCTTAGAACACAACGAGATCAGATTGATACAATGGATCGTATCAAATTGTAAGTCTGAGAATTCCTATAAATCGAATTCTCTTATGCGCAATTAAGTTTGTTTGAAAGTTTCAGCGTTTTGTGGAATATCAATATACAATTTTTTTTTGTTAGGTACTATTAGAATTATGGTCGGTCATGTTCGATCCAGTCTATCCACAGATACATTATTAACATTCTGTCTACTTGGAATGTCCAGAGTTTACACGAACGACGGAAGCTGGTTACAATATCATAATAGAAGTAGTAATATTAATTACAACTTATTATAATTGTACGTATTGCGAGCGTCAATTAATTCATATACATTCATCAATGTACAATAGAGAAAACAGTAAATACAGAAAAATAGACAAACAACGAGGGTCAACAATTTCGTCTTTCTTTTTTTTATACTTTATATTTAGATTTCAACGGATCAATTCTTTTTGGCACCAATTTCATCACATTCTACTTTGCGATTCCCAAAAATAGTCAATGATTAAGTAAATTATACAAAAAATAATGCCAGGGTTGACAAATCTTTATCGTTTCGTGCTCACGACTAACATTTTAAGTTCTTTAAAGAAATGTTTGCATGATTCATACCCTCAACCTGGCAGTGTTCATAATGTTATCAAATTTTTTTTTTTTTTTTTTACTGTGAATTATTCAATTAGCTTCTAATTGCCGCTATGAAAGAAATAATCTTGTACCTCAAAAATATTACTATAAAATTATTTTCTATTTAATGTCGTGCAACATTTTCTGATTGGTTACACGAACAACATAGGCTCACTTAGAATTTGGCACTACACTATGAGTACTCAAGCAGTTTAAAAAAAGGCGTATTCAGTTCAGTAAAATCAGTATGTATGTTATAGTCGCAACAGTGTATCATATCGTTACGTTGTTCTAAGTTTAAGGTAGAGAACCAATGTTAGCGGACGGTATAATAGTACCTTGCAATTTCCTAACGTCTGAATCACACTTGTACAATGATTTCATAGGCTGTGAGCAGAATGCATAAATTAAGCACTGAATGTTTCGTAAATGACAAAAAGACAACAAGGAATTGCATGGAACGAGCTGTAGAAGAATTTTAAGCAGATTCATTACCATAAAATTTTCCACAATTATGCATATTAATGTTTTAACAGGCTTTGCCAGGACCAGAGGCTCTTTGATCTTCCATTCGTCCCGCCTGAAGTCTTTGTATTAAAGCAAAAAGATCCTCTTCAGGCACAGTTGATCCTGCTTGAGTAGTTCCATTAGATCTTTGGTTATGTTCCTCTTCAGCATCGTGTACCGTTGATGCTGCTGGTAAAGGGCTTCGCTGATCTTCTAAACGCGAACCCTATATACACGATTTATTTAATGTTTGATACAAGTTTAATGAAAGAAAAATATATGATCGTGTGATACGTACTTGACATCTAACCAGCATTTCAATAAACGAATCATCGGAATCTTGATTACTGTTTAGGCCAGGCAGATAAGGCAGCGTCACTCGTTGCTCATCCATTCTTTTACTCTGCATTCCAGCAATCAGTTCTAGTAAGTCTTCTCCATCTCTGAAAATGAGAGTAATGTATTTTAACATACATTAATAGTAAATAGAATAATGTCTTTCATAAAAAAAGAAACGTACTTATCATCGGATTCGCATATCTCAGGTGTTATTGTTTTAAATTTCGAATTGCGATTTATATTTAATGCACAGCGTTGATCGTCCATTCTACCAGATTGAAAACGAGATAGAAGATCAAAGAAACTATCTTCTTCCTTCTGAGTAAGTTGCGGTGTCGCGTTATTACTTTTATCTGTTTGAGATTCAGCTTGCTCTTTTAATTTTGCATCCGGTGTGAGCTAAATAAAAATGATAGTTCTGTCAAGAACTTGTGACTCAATATTGTGATACACAAGACAAAATTATATTGAATAATCAAATTACCTTAATGAGATCTAGGTTATCCATACTTTGTCGTCTAAGTCTATATCTACATGGTGAAGATATATTAACATTTGAGCCTGCATTGGTCGATAGTTTTTGTGCAATATTTTCTTTGTTATTTTCTTGCTGTCCTTTCTCCAATCCCAGAATTTTTTGTAAATCATCAACATTCATTTGTGCAGTAGCTTGTCCCATTGGATCTTCCAATTCTTTGGAAATGTTCAGATGCAGATTGGCATAGTGTAGCGCTTTCTCGTGATTACCCATTGCAGCATATGCATTACCCAAGGACCAACAAGCACGGCCTTCACCTACACGATCCTTAAGCTGTTGTGCTATTTCAAGATGCCACAAATGGTACTCTATCGCGGTTGGATAATCTCTCAATAGAGTATATGTATTTCCTAGGGAATAGCATGCTTGTGCTTCTACTTCTCTATCACCTAACTCTTGTGCAAGGACTAGAGTTCTCCTAAAATATAATGATCAATATTTACTTACGTTAATTTATTTGAAAGAAGAAATGCAATGTAAATACACACTTATAATGTTGCGCAGCCTTCTCAAATTCACCAAGAAATATATGTGAATTTCCTAAATTACTGTTTGCTCTTCTTTCAGCTGCTTTATCACCAAATTCCCTGGCAATTTTTAGTCTTTCATTGTGATAATAAATTGCTTGTTGAAAATCACCAAGCAGGTAAAATGTATTCCCTAAATTTCCGCAAGCTCTACCTTGAGCAGCAGAATCTTCCAATTCCTTCATTAATTCTAAGTTTTCTCTACAAAAGAAATTTTCTGTGATTCATGCGCATTAGTCTCTATTGCAGTTTGAAAGAGATAACATTTCTATCTCCTTACTCATAGTAGTGTACAGCTTGTTGTAAACATTGTCTGACATCCTCAGAAAATTCTCCAGGATCTTGATGACCTACTCTACCTGCTTGTTTACCTTTAGCGTGATAAACATTCCCTAAATTGTATAAAGCTCTTCCTTCACTTAGCTACGTAAAAAATTATCTTTTTTAATAACCAACAGAAATTAGATATGATACTCTGATCATGTACAGACCTTGTCTCCAATTTCTCTTGAAATCTCCAAATGTCTTTTGCAACAAATCATAGCTTCGTCAAATTTTCCCATGACTTTTAATGTATTTCCCAAGTTTCCACTAGATTTAGCTTCTCCTAATTTATCTCCCATGTTGCGCGCAAGTGTCAAGTCCAATTTATGATATTGCATTGCCTTCACATAGTCACCAAGATAAAAGTAAGCATTCCCCAATTGGCTGTAGATTGCACTTAATATTCTTAAATCATCTGTGCCAGCTTGAATTGCAGCTTGAAAGAATGCCACCCCAGACTTACAATCTCCAGCCTTGCATAGACGCTCACCCTCGAGAGCCAGTTCAAGGCACATGTTCCACCTTTCACTATTCTGTCAAATACAAAGAATTTCAGTTGTCACAAACCTGTCTGTTATTCCATCAAAAAACAAGACTTTCATCAGATCAAATATATTACAATCGTACGTCAATAATTAAAAGGAACAATTACAAAATGTCCAATGCATTATTACAATATGGTTTTATTAAAAAAAAAGGAAGAGGAAAGGAATGATTATGGGAGTGGCTGGACAAGCAACTATAATAAATTGACCATAAATAGAATTCAAGTATTCGTGCTAACAATTTTAACTCGTTTTTATTAGTAATTTGAAACGAATGATAAACTCATGATCATAAAAATAACAAATTCATTGACTGATACGTAAATATATGTAAGTTGAGCAACAAGACTTATATACATAACAACTGATACTTTCTTATTTCCGCTCCGATATACTTTTTATTATCTGCGGGAGTTTTCAAGAAATTATGCAGAGCTAACAAGCAGTAAAAAGTGAAACGTAAAGATAAAAGTGAATTAATCGTGCACAATAATGATAGAACAGTATGAGTCACGCGAGTTATGGAGAAGTGTATTAATTAGTATGGTTCACTTACTTGTCCTTCTGACGATAAATTCTCCGCGCTCGCGCTCAGGGACATTGTGCTCTTTCGTTTTCGTTCCCCCTTGCAATTAACAATCGATTCCCAAAGCTTCACGACCGTAAATAACACGAGTTTTACGTGCACGACAGGCGATTATTCGGTTTACGATGATAACTCGGTGTGTACGATTTTTCACGCATCATGCTTTTGCATGCGTTTCCTGTATCGTAATTCCTTGCTGCTTTGCAATCACGTTCGCGTGTTTCTCGCAGGTGAAACGCGCGTCACTTTTCCCTCCAACCTCGCAACCATTCGCCGCACTTTCCGAATGCAACTGACCGAAAATTAAGCGTCCAAACAAATGGCGCTTGGTGCGTGTCGCTACTGCATCGTCCAATCGCGCGGCTAGTTCCACCTGGTGGTGGCGAAACAAAATTCTCTAGGCCAAACGTATTAAAAATTTCCTAGATGTCTAGTGTACATATATACGCGATATGGAATGGAACGATTTGGGCCGTGCCATCGCACAATGTGTCCCCGTGTGTGTGTTCTGGAGTATTGTCCATATTTACAGTGTTCGATCGGCAGAATTTGATAGAACGTGAAGGCTGAGATATGATTCCGTTTGAGTCGGTAAATGGAAAAGTGAATCGAGTCAAGCAGTGAACAAGCCGTTAATAAACGTTGAAGTGAAGAATTGTTTGAGTCTGAGGGAGATTCCTTCTTCGTTTCGAATGGATACACAACCTCTCTACTGAGTAGTTTTCATCTCGCTAGCGTTTACCTTGTCGTAAGATAGATATTTGAGACTAGCCGTAGCTTTCCGTTTATTGTGTTCAGCAATTTCATAACGCGTTCTATTGTCGCGTAGACAGTATAGATTAATAATGAGCGATGGTAAGAAGGTAGGTGAAAATTCCAGTAGTGAGGTTGTTAACCAATTTCGAAGCTGTAGGGATTTAAGTGATATCGTGCCGCTGTACACGCAACGAGCGCTTTATTTAAAACCAGTTGCAAAGATAAATGTTTCTGTTAATCTTCCTCAATTGAAAGTTCCAGGTAAAGTGATCACGAATGATACGTATCTTGTCTTTGTCTAAATTTTCTTTTTTCATTTACTGAGAACAATTAGAATTATGTTTGTGTTCAAATTTATGTTTTCTATTTACTGATTGAAATGCACTAATTAATCATGTTGATTTTTTGTAGCAGGAAACAACAAGTTATTGTTTCAAATTCCATGTAAATCTCTATAACTATGTATGCAACATTTTTAGCACAGTAGGTTTTTACAGAAAATTAACTGCGATATAAACAGGAAAAACAATATCAACATGGGAAGTAATGGAGAAGATTCGTGCCCTTATATTACCGGACGAGTTTGCATCTCTGAAGGTAGCGAAGAGTACGTTGGAATTTATCAGATTGGAAGGAGACTTGCAAGACAGATGCAGACTACAACGTGTCCTTGCACGATTGGACTCCCAGCGTTTGAATCTGTCTGGATTTCCCAATGTGTTAAAAGTTCGCGCAGCAGAGGCGAAGGATGAGTTTCCCACCAGACATAGTTGGGATTCCTACTTCAGAGATGCCAAACATATGAATGAATTGAAGCCTGGAGAAAGGCCAGATACTATACACGTAACAGGCTTACCTGTCAAGTGGTTCGTAGAAGATAATGCAACCATGCCCAGTGAATCTTTGATTAATAAGATCTTCAAAAAGTGGGGAATATTGAGAAGAATCGACGTACCTGCTGCTGATCCTTACAGATCCAGAATGCGTCTTGGTACAAATATAAATAAGTTTAGTTACGAGGATGGTATATTTTTTGACGCATATATTCAGTACGTTGAGTATATGGATTTTGTTAGAGCCATGGATGCACTGCGTGGCATGAAACTACTTAAAAAGGAAGGAGACAAGGCATTCACAGCTTCTATTAAGGTGCGCTCGCGATTTAGACGTTTGCATTCCATTTACATGCGAATTGTATAAATTGTAATAATAGAGTAAAGAACATGGTTTTTTTATTTGCATTATTTCATGTAGATTACTTTTGATAAAACAAAACACATGAGCGATAGTTCTGTCGCGCATAGAGAATTCGAAAGAAAACGCCTCATAGCACAAGATACATTAGCAGCAGAACGACTTCGAAGAAAAGAAGAGGCCGAAGAGAAACGTCGTGAAGAATTAAAGTAACTAGCAGTAATATTTGTAACGGGTGAATGTAAATTCAAATACATGTAATATTTCGTTAATTATTTCTACCAGGAAGAAAGAAGAAGCCGATGCGATGGCTAAAGAAAATAGACGGAAAAAACGAGAAGAGAAGCGTAAACGTAAAGCTATAACGATATTTCGAAAGAAGGAAGAGGATAAAGTGTCTATGAAGATTGCCAGGGAAGGTCAAAAACTAATCAAAGCACAAAGGCAGCTTGAAAGTATTCGTCTATTAGATGAATTATTCGACAGGATAAAGGTAAAATTCACTGAAAATTTCGTTATTCTTTCGTGAGAATGGAATCGATTAAAATTCGTTTTCCATGTCAAGATAAAAGTGGAGAACAATGAGATTAAAATAGATGAAGTGACAAACGTGGATACAAAGAAAGAAGAGAAAAAAAGCAATAAAGTGGATGGTACCGTTGAAATATTGAGTTCGGAAGAGGATTCAAAAGATGGGAAGAAGGATAAAAAAACCAAAAAATCAAAAAAGAAAAGATCGAAAAAAGAGAAAAAGAAAAAGGTAACGTATTTGTTTTTTATATTCCTATCTTTTTCTTTTCTTTTTCTAATCGTATAAACCATTCAGAAAAAACGAAAAAAGGATAAAGATTCTGAAAATTCTGCAAGCCAAAGTGACGAATCAGGCGCGGAAGAACAAACAAAAAAACTAAAAAGTGTTCTGAAACAAAATGTTCCATCATCATCAACAGGTAAATATGAATGACAGGGAAAATCAAATTGAAATTACCAATTAATTCTGTTCTTTTTTTCAGCGTCTTCACCCTTAAAATCTCTTCCTTATGCACGTTTTCCACAACCTTCGTCCTTGGAATCTCTTTCTTATCCAACTCTTTATCCACGTTTTCCACAACCGTGGTATTACGATGCTGCGACCCTGCCTGTGATTTATCCGAGTTTACCAAGAGGTATGCCTAGGGGTGGTCGTTTCCAACGAGGACGGGGTAGAGCATTTTTATGGCATAATACTGGAAATCCTCATACGTTGCATACGTTCAATCCTCATTTGTATAACGAGCAGTATTACAAATATTTTGCACATTTAGTAGGTCAGGATTATCATTCTTTCGACTATAGGAGTTCACGGTCACGTAGTCGTAAAAGGTCATTCAGCAGATCTAGATCTAGGTCTAGATCAAGGTCGAAATCTAGATCCAGATCGAGGTCAAGATCAAGATCGAGATCGAGATCTAAATCACGAGACAAATCAAGATCGAAATCACGTTCAAGATCGAAATTGAAAACTGGATCGAGGTCTCGAAGTAGAAGACGGAGCAGAAGCAAAAGTAGATCTCGTTCGAAAAGACGACGTGGAAGATCGAAGTCAAGATCAAAATCCGTTACTAGAGTAAGGTCTCGATCGCGTCGATCGCGATCTAATAAAAAATCTCGTTCGAGGAGCCGCTCTAATTCTCGAAATAACGGCAAACATCACTATAAACGCAGACGGGCACGATCAGTATCGAAAGTGAAAATTACAAGAGCTAAATCTCGCAGTACATCGCCTAAAAGAAGATCTCGTAGCAGTACCTGGTCCATGCCTAAATCTCCCGGCAGAAGAAGCTGTTCTTGGTCGAAAGGAGTGGATGGCGCAAGCAATAAAATGGATACCGTTAAATCAGCGAGTGTAACAGAGCGAGGAACTACGAATAAAGAACCACCACAAACTTCTCACTTGGAGAATATAACTTCCGACTGACAAGAACCGAAGACAATTCTTCCACTTTGTGTCTTCGATGTTATTCTGTAGAGAATAAGAACGTATCGTGCAACGCTTTGTACAAAATCTGTATAAAATCCGATGACTGTATAACTATAATTGTGTACATTCGTAGAATTTCTTTGATAAAAGAAGATATATATTTTTATTCATATAGCTAGCTCTTCCTAATCTTAAATGATTCCATATTGCAGTCTATACGATATTCAAGTGACGATGATACATGTACGCGCAAAGTATTGTTTAACGTTCCAGTCCTATTGGATGTTCGAACTTCGAATGTGTACTGTACATATATTATGAATGGCATAGTTAAAAAGGATAACTAGAATATTGCATTTTTATCTCGAAATTAAAAATAAACACGTGACATCGAAATATTAATTCTGTGTTAAACCATCCCAATTGTTACATAGTAACACATTAACGTCTATTTTGAATTGTTTATCGACCCAAGTATACTTTGGAATACTCTTTATCATCACATAAATCAGTCTTCATCTGTTTAGTTTCTTCTTGGGAAAGATAAAGGATACATCGAAGTAAAAGACATCGACATTCGACTTGCAAATTTTATTTGTTTTTCGGCATGAAAATGCATTGGTTCATAAACATTGTTAGTCATTATATTTCTATCCCTTCGTAAAAGATCGAAGATCGTTCTTTTTTTTTTTTCTTCTTAGCAGCATTCTTCGGAGATACACGCTACGATTAGAGATTTATCGACTGGTGCTTTGCTTGATATTAATTAATTCGCCTATGATTAACAAGGATCATCGAAATTCATCGGTTTTCTTATTCTTTAACTTGTTAGTGCCGTAATTAGCACCATACGCGTGTGTCCGCTCGATGTTTTTCACTCTCTCAAAACGTTTTTGTTCATTTCTTCATTTTTTCTCTTTAAAAATATGTGCTACATTTTTTTTGTTTGTTTGTCTTCTCATCGCTATATTTAATTATATAATAATATTACCACACACCTCGCATCGTTTAATCGCCACTCGTATGTTTCGGAATAACAACACCGGTTTGTTTTATTATTTTCTTCTTAATTTTACAATCGATGCTCGATAATGATATTCAATCTAATGGAAGATTCTTCATCATTCGCTTGAACATCGTTCACTTTATAAGTTTTCGTCTGTCTTTTTTCCATTTTTTTATTCATTCAACGTTATTGGCATTACTCATTTACACTGGTTTCTCTTTTTTTCGCTTTTTTTCTTGTTTTTTTTTTTTTTTTTTTTTCTTTTCTTTAAATCGTCTACCGCTACGGTATTTTCGGAATTGATTAGATATTGACTACTTTCAAGATTCGTTGCGTGGGAATTGTTTTTTTTTTTCATTTTTTTAATTTATTCGTCGCACGACGATAGCGTTTGTCCATTCTCGCGTTAATCAGATTCAGGATTACATTACTTTTCTCCGATCAGATAAATTTATGAATTTATAGAACGAACGCTATCATCCGCGTTCATTGAATCGGTGATTAGGCAAACGAACTACAAATTAAATTATTATTACAGTTACGAATAAAGTTATAAATGTACAGTACATTTTTATAATTAACAGAGCAGAATGATCGAGTGGCGTAAAAAAATTAAAAAAAGAAAAAGTTAACAGTAACAAATTGAATAAATATCAAATTTTACATTTCAATTATAAAATTGTAACATAAATACTTTAAATATTATCACATGAACGCACATCTACCATCAATCGCTATAAAATTGAATTGAAACGTTTCGATTCCACTGAACAAAATTCTAATTTTAATTATCTTTCAAGTCACCGATGCAACATTTCTCGAAATGATCTCTGCATCATTGCACGCTTTATGGAATACAGAGTTACCACACTTTTTCGTTCAATCGATCTCGGTTTCATTCACCACGATGTGTACATTCTATATGTGAATCGTCCATTTTCCAATGGTAAAGCTTCTAAAGTTTACTCAGTCATAGTAACTAGGTACAAAGAATTCTCTGAAACACAAACGGGGAAATTGAACGATGGAAAAAAGGAAAGTTCGAAACGAAAGCCTAGATTTCTGTTCAGAGTACAGGCGGTGCGATTGCATTGTTTAATTTTTAATCGATCCTCATTCACTCGATAAACTCGGTATTATAATTACATTTGGCTACAAATATCGCTGGCCCTTTCGAGTATCGTCACTAATGTATTTCCTCTTCTAAAAAGTTTCTACCTAGCTTCACTTTTTTTTTTTTTTTGTCTTCTCTTTTCACGATCGATAGCTCGAATAACAACGATGTATTTTGTGAACAATTCTCGATAGAAAATTACTAAGAAATATAGATTTCTCTCAGCTCCTCTAAATTCAGTGGATGTACCGAATACGTGGGAAATGAACGACCCAAAGATTTACAATTTTTTTCGCAGTTGAGCAAACATCATGCTTTTTCATCGCCAGCCATCGTCCAGCAATGTACAAGTGTTAACGCGACACCCTGTGTGGGTTACTCTTTCGTAATCTAGACCTCTTCCGATGGGCTGTCACACTGAGAGGACACACAGAAGATGTAGCTTGTTCAGTCCTATACTTCGAAAAGCTGCTCATTCGCCAGGCCAGAAACCTTAAAAGCAACATAGGATATCTCTTCACATCTTATCTAACATGAAAAGAATGATCGAGAAAGATTGGATGAACAAATTTTTATTCGTACCATGAAGTTTGCGTATAAATTTGTATATTCTTACGTTGTTCTTAATAAATTACAGTGTTTCTTTATTTGTTACAGTGGCTAGGAATCTGTAAAGAGGAAAAAAAATAATCAAAAAATTTTATCATTATTTCAGTTTCTCTAAACTTGATTGTTGAACTTTCATAAAAGTTATTAAAAAAAAAAAAAAAAAAAAAGACAATTGAAAAACTTTGGAGATTTTTGTCCGATACGTTTATTATTATCACGATTATCGTGAAATTCTCACGCGTTGCAGCTACATACATGCATTATTCCGCGAATAGAAAGATCTCACAAAGTAGTTTCTCGTGTTTTCCATCTGATTGAATTTGCAATTGTCGCGGAACTGAGATCTTTCGACGCTTTGTTTCAGCGATCCCCGTGTTCCGTGCAGATTGTCTGCGAACGGAACTCCCTGGACTTACGCAATCAATTGCAACGTCAACGGCAGTCGCAACAGATTTACATGAATGTAATCGAATCGCATCGTGAACGAAAATGCCGCAGCCATTGATTAAATCATCGACACAGTTACCGCGGAACAAAGCTATTTTGGCTGTTTCTAAAATCATCGACGACAAGGTACGCCAAAGAATGTACTGAATTATGCAACAAAGTTGGATAAATTTCAGCAAACAGAATTTCCTGGTAACACATTCATCGTAATAAATTAAATGGAGAGTTTCCAAATATGTTGAAATTTATTCAACTTGCTTTGTATATTTTTTATATTGTTCGATGCAAAGAGTCACGGTGGCTCTTTCATTGTTTTTTTATTTTCCGTTAAAAAACGAGAATACTCGAAGGAACTTTAAACAATACCAAAGACGGTAGAACGAATATGACAGAAATTGATCGCGAGTGAAAAAGTCATTATGATCATAAAATCGATTCGTTGTAAGCAATTGAGCGACAGTATAAACCTCTCTTTTAATGCACCATCCATTCAACACACCATCTATTAATAATCTTCATATATTAGAGCCTAACATTGATCAACGTAGATCGTTTGGATTAAATAAAATCACTCCTATATGATGCATTTATCAATAATTATCAGACGAGGAAAGTACTAAAAGTAGTAGTAGTTTTCAGTGGTACGAGTCAGTCGTGTGTTAGACGCAGAGTAAATTCACTCGTATAAAGACTCTATGACGCGATGATTGTATGATAGATGAGTGCAATGATTTTTTAAAAACGATAGTAGTAATTGCAACAAACACTTCTACCTTGCTTCATCTTGTGTGTCTCCTGTCAATGGTAAATAGTAAGAGAAATAGGGAAATAGATAAATAGATAGATAGATTGAAAAAGAGGGAGAAAGAAAGAGCGTGAGAGTGAGAGAAAGAAAGAGAAAGAGAGAGAGAGAGAGAGAGAGAGAGAGAGAGAGACAGAGAAGGAGAAAGAAGGAAAGAAAGAGAGAGAGAGAGAGAGCTCATTAAAAAAGACTGTTTCCCCTTAACTCGTGGTCGCTAGATCATCCTATATAGATAAATAGGTAGTACATTATTTAGTAATTTTTTGGTCATTTTACGTAACAGTTAGACGGCGACAGCCCGCTACTTAATATTGGTAAAGATCTTAATAAAGTGTCTGAGAGTTAAAACTGTTTAAATGCTACCGTTATTCATCATAATAATCATAATAATCCGTAATAATCATAATAATCATTCGCAATAATAACAATAATAAATGACCAATACGTAGTAATAACGTGGTAATATTTGTATAAATCGATCAGAGAATCCGGTTTTCTTCGAGACTCTTTTCCACATTTTTTGTCATCCATCGTTTTCCTCTTTTCTCCCCCGTTTTCTTTTTTTTTTCTTTTTGCTGTTGTTTCATTCAATTTTCGCGCTCAAAGACGGTCGATCGCAAATGTTCGCGATTTTCGAGCGGCTGTCCGCGTCCCGCTGTTTTCACTGTCCCTCGCGTGTCAGGTCTGTATTTCTTCGCGATCCCTTACGAACCCCCCCTCGTTGAGAATGTTTTCAGTCCGCCGATCTGAAAGCTAGTTAATCGCAAACAGGAAGGAAGAAAGTATACGAGGATCAACGTGGAAACAACGTGTCTCTGTTCAACTACATTTATGTACAAAGATAGTCCGATTTAGCCTACGTTTCAGTTACGCTTGATCGTTCGTTCGTTTATTCTGCTTTCGTTCACAGCTCAGTTCGCGTGTTTCACGTAGTTTTTGGTGTTCGTGTGCGCATTTATCTTGCTCTTTGCTTTTCCTCTACTTTTTCCCCCCCCCTTGTTTTCTTTCCCCACGCTCTCTTTTTTTCTGTTTTTTTCTTTTTAATTACGACGCATTCTCATGACTGACAGCATTGACAGCCGGTGGCACCAACGATTTCACGGAATGAAATGCAGCAGTTACACGGCCCCCCTCCCCCCCCCCGTGCATATTGCGTCGCTTTCATGCTTTCCGAGGAATACGAGAATGCGTTCCATTGTGCTGCTGTGTAGCACGGTGTGCAACGTTTTGAACGTGACGCAATTCGTCAGTGCTCGTCAATGTAGCGTGTTACGCTGATCACTACGTTTTCGAATAACGCAAACATAAAAAAATGTTTGGAAAATTCGTTTTTCATTGACATTTAACGCCGAAAGTTAACAAATTTGGAATTTTGAAATTATTTAATTAGTCTGAAATTAATTGGAATATTTTTCTTTCATCCGTTGTGAGAGATGAAGGTTCAGACAAAGGAGACGGAAATCGAAATTTAATGAAAAAGAAAGCGAGTCTGCGAAATTATTCTCGAACGACAAAGGAAATTGATTAAACACATACGACGAATATCGTGGAACTGACGTTTGCATTATCCTAATCGTCGACGACCATAAATTTCGATTTTGGAACGAATTAACGTTAACGTCGTACACCGCGCGTTGCGCAACAGGGAAAGACCATACCAATTTTCGACAGCAAGGCGCTCGACTACGCTTTGCGCCCGGTATTCCTCGAGCTTATCGAACGTACAAAATACATATGTACACATGTAAAGTACAACATTTAAACATTCACGAAACACTCGACGGGCGCAAAAATACGACGATCGTAGGTGCGTGTATGTCGGAACTTGCGCCTCTGAACACAAAAGCGCCCCTCTTGCCTCCTTAAACGTACGTATATAAACTCTGCTTGAAACAAAGGCCATAATACATGTTTCGATATATTTATATATATATATATATACACTATATACTATAATATCGTGTATATTACATAATATAGTATACACATATGTACAGGTATAAACATACAAATCAATCTCGGCATATTTGCGACGGGGTAGGAGCTTTGTCTCTTGAAAATATTTCCGTCACTCTGATCAATACGATCGATATATAATAGTCATCTTGTAGTTCAATTAATCGCTCTTGTAATCAACCTCAATAAAAAGTACACGTTTGATGGTGATTAAAAATCGGTTTATTCAGAGAAGAAACAACGACCAAATTCTTTTAATATTCGCGTATACTTATACTCTCGCAAAGTCGTTGAAAAATAATCGATCGACATTGTTCGGAGTAACGAAAATATTTCGAACAAAGGGGACAAAGGCGCTTCGTCCCATATGCACACGCGGTTTATTTGTGTGTATGAACGTATGAAGAAGTGTCATCAATGAAACAATTTCACTCGGGCAATATATAGATCGCCGATTGAGGTCCTGTTCACGGTTTATCACACTGAGACGATCCCCCCTTTTTCCTCCCCTATCACTTTCGTCCATTCTTCTGCGAAAACGAACCTTCCCCATAAAGATATGTCTACATGCTCCTGACAAGGAATTCATCTCCATCATCATTTTTTCCACTTTGTTCTCCTTTCGTTATCCTCCTGCTGATTCGATTGGTATTGTTATTTGTTTCAGACGTTAGGTCGTTTTAGAGAGATATTTCCTCGTTGAAATAAATAAATCGTGCGTGGAAGGATTCTGTAATCGATATTCACTGTTTTATTCATCGGGGAATGGATGCAACTTAGTTTCCGAAACGACGTTGACGTTCGCAGTGTGAACGAAGCAACAAGTTAGCTTTTCCTCTTTTGCTTCTTCCTTTCTTTTCTCATTAGCTCATTTTCTCTTAGAAAAAAAAAAGAAAAAGAAAAAGGAAACAATCGTTACCATTGCGTTTAAAGAATTCCGAAGGTATTGCGTTGTGTTTCTTCAAACGATCCAGCCATAAATCTGCTCATTGATGTTCCTTGTTTTCATCAGTGGAAATCTCTAGTGGGGGCACTAATCTTCGGTTCGTATCGATCGTTTTTATTAACTGAAAACGACAAGTTCTCTCGATTCTAGCTGCTCGATGTCTGCATAAGGAGGCTAGTTTTGCGATTCGAAGCAACGACGCTGCGCTCGTCAGTCTAATTTTACTTGTCGATAATTTTATTCCTCGATTTGTGAATGACACAGCGCGAAACACTCGAAATATTCTCAACGTCACGTCCGGCCGTCCGAACGATTGGCACGCGCGTCTCGGTTGGATAAAAATATTCGATCACTTTCATGTTTCGTAGTGCCGCGATATAAATCGCGATACAAAGCACGCCTCGGTTTCTTTGTAGATCCAATTTCCGTGTTTCCCCTCTCCTTCCTTTGTTCCCTTTTTCACCTTTCGGTTCTCGCGAAGCCGTCTGGAACGTGTCCCTCATGACCAATGCGCCGATTCGTTTCGTCGATCATTCAGCATACGAGACACCCCGTATATAATTTACACACGTTACACAATACTTGTAGAATCGGTCTCCTAATCGCCTAATGCGTCAATATTGAGACTGCACGTTACGTGTGTGTGTGTGTGTGTGTGTGTTTCTCTTTACTTTACTTTACTTTACTTTACTTTACTTTTTTTTTTTTTTTTTTTTTTTTGGTTTCTTTTAATTATTTTGTTAACTTGGCGTGGTCTTCCTGGCACTATAATGCACTTTTAAGAAATCTATATAAAAATATCGTGTGG
The DNA here is from genome assembly GCA_030673865.1 of Melipona bicolor. NCBI lineage: Eukaryota > Metazoa > Arthropoda > Insecta > Hymenoptera > Apidae > Melipona > Melipona bicolor. The sequence goes on along the minus strand of JAHYIQ010000051.1, from coordinate 612,460 downwards.
AGTCGTCGTGTTCAGTACGTTGAGCCGCGACAGAGAAGTAGAGAGAAAGAAAGAGAGAGGGATGAGGCGAAAGGGAGATGTACAGACGTAGGAGACAGAGGAAAGGAGAGAAATGTACGAAGAGGAGAAAAATATGTATCTTTTAGCGGATAACAGAAGATCGGCTAGGATAAATAGATAGAAAGAGAAAAAGAGAGAGAGAGAAAGAGAGAGAAAGATTGAGTGGAGGCAGCCAGAGAAGAGGATAGAAGACAGAAGGGGAATGAGAACGTTTTGTGACAATTGTGTCTTTTTTTTTTTTTCTTTGGTCCCGTTTCGCGTTTCGGAGTGGCCGCGAAACAACGCTTTCGAAATGAAACAATGACGGACAAGACAAACCAGGTTCCAACATTTATCGCGGGGAACGGACGCTCGACTGTTTCTGAGGGCAGAGAATAACCCTTCCTTTCCTTCCATTCTTGCCGATTAACAAACTGGCCTTTGTTCTTTCGCGAATGTATACGTGTCTCTCTGAGAGTGAATGTGTGCGCGTTTTTCTCTTCAGCTCGAAGCAACTGCTTGAAAACTACCACGTGATCCTTGTCCCTTCGTTGAATCGATCCACATCCTCCTCGTCTCGAAACATGTCTTCGTCTGCCCCCAAGAATCTCGATCCTCGAGCCTCCACTTGCCTGCTCGATCGAAAAAAAAGAAAAAAATCTTACTATCGTTAACTATCTTCTTCCCTTTTTTTCCACTCTCTCGTCTCGTTTTTCTTCTCCACTTTGTCCTCGCTGGTACAGTGGTACAACGTCGTTGCTGCATGCTCGTTTCTCTCGGAGGTCTGAACAACATCGGGATTGATCACGGGTCGGATAGAACGAATAATCTGCACGAGTCGAGTGCGCGGGTAACTCAACAACACGCCATCATCGCGCTCGAAAATTAATAATATATTACGAAACAATGCGTCGAACATCATAATATATTATCAACGATACTTGTTATCTGTTTCTCTTTGTACGTATATCATCTATGTGGTTATTCGGTGTGTGGTTCGATAACGATGTCCTGTTTCTCATATGTGTGTGTGTGTATGTAGTGTACGCACGCGCGTGTATTTGTATGTATATAATATCGTATATATACATATTATATATGTATGCAAGTATATAACATATATGTATATAAGTAGTGGCGGCGAGGAAATTAATCATCGCGTCGTGCGACGCGATTAATTCCATCGACGCGGCTCGTTAACGTATTCTTGTTTTTCCCTCCCCCCGATCACGTAATCAACGTCAACGTTTAGCATCGATTAACGTAATTAACTCGATTCGGTACGTTTCCGTATCGGGAGATATCCGTGTATGCGTGTGTATGTGTGTGTGTGTGTGTGATCGCATTCGTAAACTTGACTGGAGGGGATGGTCGCGCGGCTGGAACCCCGATCTCTCTCGTCGGATTAACTCTGATAAGGTTGAGATCCGTAGCCACGTCAACTTCCGTCCAGACCCGCAGAGTTTTCACGGCCGCATTACTATACATACACGGCGAGGAAGGGGGCGATTACCTTTTTCGACTGACTGAAATCCTCACTCAAACAGGAAGTGGTAAGTTCTGAATCGAATCTGTCCTGCTTAGGCGAAGGGTTGTGTGTTACACATGCGGATGTATCATTTATAGGAAAAGATATGGCAGGTTTTTTTGTCTTTCACGTGTAGCAGACATTAAAATTTAATATTTCGGTAATTAATCACACGTCATTTTACTAAATTGGATTAACTGAATAGCTTAAACAAATTGTCATGGATTTGTCATCTCTCGCCTTGAACCGAATATATAATGTTTCTCTTTTCAATTGTTTTGTATCGAAAGTGCACAGCTAAATTACGTTATAATTAGAAAATCATGTCTTTGTCTGTAACATTCGTATAAATATAAAAATACATAAATTTTTTTAAAAGTAACCTGTTCGTTGTAACATACAGCCTTTGAAAGCATCGAGAAGAGCGAATTTTTTTGTATTTATGAGTTATTTGTCACGTACGTAATAAGTGTGTAAGTTACGACTCCCTGTTTTATGTGACGTTTCATGCAGTCTCGTAGATTTCATTATGATTACATCCCATTTGTCTAGACGTGTGTATTTCGTTCGGTTCCTGGCGACGGTTTCGTGTGAGTGCACGGATTGGTCCAGTTAATTGCACGATCTGATAAATGTAATACTCAGTTTCGGATATTATCGCGAAAACAATACAATTTAAGAGAGATTCTTTAAAAACTTGTTAGAAATTCTACATTTTACGACATAACGTTGAAGACATCTCGACGCAATTCCGAAAAAGATAAAGGAACCTCACTATACGTAAACACGTGACGCGGCATCGATTTATATTTTAAGCATTTTTAATTAGTCGTCATCTTATCGCGTACGATTCGTGGAAATATTTTTTCCTTAACGAGAGATAATTTATTAACGAAATTTTCTCCGTCAAAGAAGAACACTTCCGTCAAAGAGGAACACTTTCTGGGTACTTCGAAGAATCTCGCAACTTCGAATTTCTGAACACATCTGAAAGCAGTTTTTTTTTTCTTTTGACACGAACGTTCAAACCTCTAAAAGAATACCCAACAAAGTTCTTCTTCAAGGTATAGAAAGGTATAAGGTCACGGTTATTTTCAAGCTACATTTTCTTTCTTAATGTTCTATTTAGATTTATCGCTATGTCCCGTGGCAAGAAATCAATTTTTTCTTTCGAAAGCACAATGTATTCGCCCTTGTAACCAGAGCAGTGATCCGTTGGAGATGGTCAGCCAAGTTACATGGCGTAACATTCTCTTCGAACGTGCATAGTTTTCGTCAGCAATAATTTTCGATAAAATCAATGTTTGCGGTGGACCATCGTGCACACACGTGTAGACCGGCGTGCGTAAACCGTTTATTAAAAAAATTTCTCTCCCCCCCTCGGTAGAAACGTAGCCTTTGTACCGGTGCGCCATGTACATACACTTTGTATACGCTAACAATATAATATTCTATGTAACCTACGGACGTTAAAGCGGATAAGATCACTTTGCGTTCTCCCTCCATCAGCGTCGGACATTTGCTTTTCGTGGTGTTTTCGGTGGCTCTTCAAGCGTCATTCGACACGGGGATGCGTTGGAAATATGTTTCGTCTTTGATCAACCACCACTTACTCGATCCACTCGGTTTTCTTCTCCTTCGTTCGTGTTCGGTTGCCTTTTAGAAGATGTAGTCGCGGAGGTGCAATCACGAGATGGTGTAGTTTATTATTTTGTCATCGCCGATAATAATGAAAATAGAAAACGATCAATTCCAATAAAATTACTACTTTCTTTTCCTTTCAAATAAATCGACTCGTAAATCGACTTATGTATTTTCTCAAAATTCCAAGGGTTTCCTTCGAAAGTCGTAATGTAAAATTTTGACTACTGATTAAACACAAGCCGGACACGTCATCGCGTGATTGTACTTAATAAGCTTTCGATCGTATCGTTAATCACAGCTCCGAAAAAGAATCGCACGTCTTCGTTTCACTAGCGGAAAACGTAAGGGTCAGCTCGCGAACAGGAGAAGATAGCGAGATAAGATACGGTTGGACGTTTCGTTTTCCAGCCGAAACGATTAAAAAACTGGAGATTTATTTGGAAACTTATCTACGCGTGTATCGTTTAAAATACTTGTAAAATATTACGCGCTATCTTGTGTGCCACCCTCTCGCACGCGAGTCTAAAGCGAAACGAAAATTCGCGTAAACGAACACAGTGTCGTACGTATTTATTCCCTTCCTTCTTTTTTTTTTTCTTCTTTATATATGTTATATATATAACAGGTGTATATTTTCCCTTGTAAACTCGATGGAAATGTTTCTTTGTGAGGTGTTCGCTGTGCGCTCGTCCAGCTTAAGAGCCACCCTTGTCTTCGAACGAGGGGAGACGTTCTCCACGCACGTTACACGTAAAACATTAAACACACTTTCTGCCTGTCCGCGTCCCTTCTTCTTCTTTCACCTTCGTTTTTCTTCATTTCTCTTTTTTTTTTTTCATTCACGAGGTATACAGAGATAAGATGGAGTTCGTGTGTTTTTGTGTGTGTGTTTGTGTGTGTGTGGGTGTGTGTCGAATATATATTTAAATATTAAGAAAAAAGTTTTCAGGCACGCAAGTTGGGCAGGGGAGCAGCTCGCAGCGATTGGAAGAGGACGCTCGCGTTCGTGAGTCCCTCCCTTTCGTTCGCGCGCGCCTCTTTTGAATTTCTCCACCGCGAAACATTCGATTGATCTTCCTCCTTGTCGCGCGTTCGTCTACAGTTTATTTCTTCTCTACAGCTACTTTCTTATTTTCTCTTTTTTTTCTGTTTTTTTCTCTTTTTTCTTTTTGGTCATCACTTGACGTAAGAAAACACAGTCAATCGGGAAGAGGATTGGACCCGTTGTTGATGCTACTGCAAGACGTTCGTTTCAATCCCGCGGCTATAAAAGTAGGCGAGCCGGTTTAGTCAGCGATGGCCGCGAGGCTTCGTTAAGCTGACCCGATGGAAATGTCAAAGTGTCCGGTATTGTTATCGCGTATCGATTCGACGCAACTAAAAGAAATGGACATTTGAATTAGCCGCGACAGATACAGATATCGAGACGTTCAAGTACATTCGGGATCGACTCTGAAACTATTGGGCAGTCTGCGCAAGAGTGGAACGCTCGTTACTTATGTTTATACTCGTGAATTCTCAAGGATACCAAGTTAAAAATCAGGAAACTGAACTCGATGAAAGACGGTGTTCACGCTCGATATCGAGCCTCACGGCCATCATCAACCAATCACGAAAGCCCACGATTACTCGAGAGGCTCAACGAATTCACAGTACACCTGAAAATGGACCTGAAGAAGCTTCCTATCCCCGAAAGAGTTTAGCAAACGGACAGAACAGACGTAGATTTGACAGACAGCGAGAACTGGTTCGCAGTAGAGGAACTCAACGACGCGCGAGCGTCGTTTTTCGGGACGTTGTCGTCGTTTCTCGACATCGACAGGCGTCCCGTTTTTTTTTAATACGAGTGCTGCGGCTGCAAAGACGAGACTCAGCTGTGTGGAGACGTGTCGGACCCCTGGCTGTTGCCCAGCCCTCCCATTCCAGATTGCGAGGTGAGCCTGGTGGCTGACTGCGAGGTCGTGGTCGTAGCCACCGTGGAATGTGCCAGACTGTGATGCCTTCCGGTCTCTGGCACCAAGTGAGGCGTACGGCTCGAAACTGGCGGCAGGATCGAGCTAGCCGGCCACGGATGAAGGGACGTGGTGCTGGGCGCGCTTGGCACGCTCCTCGAGTGTGGCAGCGAGTTCGAAAGGTTGGCCAGAGGATGATGAGCGGACACGGAGATGCCCATCGACAAGCTGTTTCCGGTTGAGACACCGCCACCACCGCCGCCGCTCCCGGTCGACGCCATCGCGACCGCGGTGTCCGGATGGAGGAAGTTCCGCCTTTGCTCCAGACGCTCGGCGTGTTGAGCCAAGCACCTGGTCAGCTCCTCTGGCAACAGTTCCAGCTGCGCCTGCAGGCCGGTCAGTTTCTCTTCTAGGCCGATCAACCGCTCTTCCAGCCCTACCAAACGTTCCTCCAGGGCGTCCTGACGCGTGCTCATGTCTGACACGATCTCGTACACTGTGTTCTGCGTCTGTTTCGGGCAATCATCAAGCGGAGTTAATTCTTCGAACGGGGGTTCGAACGATCGTGCGAACCGGTCAGAAACCAAAACCTCGCCGAAAATTCGCGCGACGTTCGAACGACTGAATTTAACGATCGCAGTTGATCGATGTGATTTCTGAGCAGCTCGTCGTGTCAGAATCGTTCGATGTAATTGCAGACTTAGGCAGAGAACAGTTTAGAAACTTCGATTCGGACGTCGACTCTTTCGTAAATTCCGTCACGAAGGAATTCCAATTTAGCGACCTCGGGCAATAGCGATCGCAATCATCGACGATGACGGATCAACGGGCGCAACGAGAGTCACGCCGCGCCGTAGCGCGGACAATTGAAAACTTTGAAATGGACGAAGATTAACGAACAACAGACTGGAACGGACAGCATTGTTACAAGCCGCCAAGGGCACAATGTTTTTTTTTCATCGCGTTGCGCCAGGATAGAGGTCGCCAAACGAAACAAGCTCGTTTATAGACACATGCAAAAGCTGATCGATACAATTCATTCGACAGAGGGCTCGAGGGCCTAAGGAAGTTTAATTGGATTCGAAGTTACTTGCGTGCTGGTACCTTGGCCATATCCGTGATGGTGTTGGCATTGTCCATTAATTTTCGCTGATCCATTTTCACTTTCCTGAGCCTGAAAAGTTTGATATTACGAATGACGGAGGAGAGAGTTACATGGTGTCGAGTCAAAGTGCCGATACATGTGTGTGCGTGTGTGTGTGCGTGCACGTATGTGTTTTTTTTACGTGTGCATCGACTTACGCGTATATAGCCAACAGAAATTTCCGCTGATGCGTTCGAACACGTCCCGGATTGACACGCTTCACCAGCCGAGTGTGCTTGTAAATTAGCCACGTCTCGCGCAACACGTTTGCCGCGGCGTTTTTCAACTGAAACAGAACCGATCTCGTTATTCCGCGTTTCCACCAACAAGTTCCTTTCCCCGTTTCCTTTTATTGACCTGATGTTCGATTTTCCGAGTTACCGTCGAAATAAAACACCAGGTAAATAAATAAAAACGAACGAAACTACGGGCAAATACGAGAGGAATTGTTTTGAAAATACATATATACTCTTTTCTTGATATTTAAATGAATGAAAAAATTCACGTTGCGTTCATTTATCGTTGGGTAGTTTGATTTCAGTGAAATTGTAGTTGAAATATCGCAGTTCTGTGAAAAAAATACTCCTCCTGGTGTTTTCGTATGAAAAATTATTTTCACTACTATTTTTTTTTGTTTGTTTTCGCAACTAAACACCGATAAATTTTCGGGAACAAACAAAGATAGAATTTGTATATTTTTCAAAAATATTCTTTCAGTGTTTCTCTGTTTTCCTTCGTCGTTTTCACGTTTGATTCTTATAAAATTGCCGTTAGGTGGTTGACAAGTATCGAGACAAATAGAGAAGGAATTATTTGAAAATTTTTTGGTTTTAAAGTCGTAATTAAACAATGAAATACTTTGCAATTCTGTTTATGCGTTAATATACCAAAGTTAAAACAACCTCGTTATAATTGTTGACACTGCAATCTTCTTCCATAACCATTCGTACACTCTTCGTTTGTACGCCGTACTGTTTCTAAATCAATTTGGCCAAACCAATCACAGAATTCGAGCAATTTCTCAAAAAACAACCTAGACAACGCCAATCATATTTCACACATATTGCGTTTGGGAAAATTGAAAGGAGAACTTTTTAAAAAGCGCATTCTAATAGACTTTTTGCGAGCAATTTTCTTCGTTGATGGTTAATTGGACAAAAATCCAATATCTCGAGGTAGCGATAAACCAAGTTGGAACGCGGTAATTTCAGATACGTCCAATAATCGATCGAGGGGGTATTTATCTCGATGAATGATGGAATCAGGAAGGAATTATCTCGAAAATATCGGGAATACGGTTTTTTTTATCAATGATGACATAAATTAAACTTTTAAGAAGAAACATACGTTAGGATACGTAGTTGGGAACAAATTTTTGTTACACGTCGGGTGCAAAATTGAAAGGATACAAATTGTCTTATAATAAAATTGCATCGCGTACGATGCGATGAATATTTTATTAAAATAGTTGAAATTGAAAATAACCAGATGAAAATTGTAAATCTCTCACGAGAGACTGCAGAAAGATAACTTTTAAAAGAGACAGGAAGAAACACAAAGAAGATTCGAATTGCACGACGTTAAAAATGAATCTCAGTTGTCCAAAAAATATCTCCAATTACATTTTTAAACGGTCGAAACTGATTTTATGATTTATATTGCTTCTACGTACAATATTATGTACCTTATATTCTTTATATTTTATGATCTATATTTCCTTATTTATGATTTATATATATTGCTTCTACGTACAATGTTATGTACCTTATATTCCTTGTATTACATAATATTTCCATACTTGGATTGACAGATGTAACCAGCGTTACTCTTTGATATTTCTGTGGTTTATACATATCACTGGCTGTTATTTAATTCATCGGTCGCGGTTAGAGTCTTCGATCGAGAGATAAGAACGAGACGGCTGTCGTTTGTGTGCCGCTTGTCGACTGCGACGGGATTGAATACTTTATAAATATCGCTAGCTTGAAATACATTCTCTATTGTTAATTGCCTCATCAAGTTTCTCCTCCCTCCCCCCGGGAAGAATTATCATATTTTCCTCGAAAATATCGAAAATCCATCGGTCAGAGATTGATCGAAGATGGAAATGAAACGTCCTAGATCGTCGGGGGATGGGGAAGAAAAAAAGGACGAATCGATTTTTCAAGTAACCATCGATAGGGTAGTCTGGTTTCTGGCTCGTCATTTATCTTTCCGTCATTTTTCATATCTCTCCCTCCGCTGTGACGGCAGAAGGCCGATGCAGTGCTTGCCTCTTAAGATGCGATGCCCCTTGCCCGATGCTCGGCCGATCGATCGCGACGCGGACTATCGAGAACGGGATAGAAACGACAATGATACATTAGACGACCTGCTCGTCTCGCGTCCGGCCTGGAAACACGAGTGGCGCCTCTCGTGTTCCGAAAGATTCGCGTCGGTCAACGTCAATACGCCGACGTCCAGTTGTCGAAACTCTGATATGCTTGCTCGAGCTGAGTGGTTAAATGGAACTGGACAGAGCAAACGATACAGATCGTGGACAGCCAGCGTGGATTTTTGTGAAATATGTTTGCGATCGAGAACTCTTCGAAAGAGTGAAAAAGCGAAATCACTTAGTAGCAAAAGGCTATCTTTCACAGATGGAAATTATTTTATTGCTGGAGTACTTAAATATAGTAAGTTGCAACTAGGAAAATTTTGTAATCGATCAGCAAACGTGCTTGTTGATCATCCGATTATTCATCAAAAATCAGATAAAGAATTCTATTTTTTTTTCATAATTAAGATCTATCCACTCCAAATAGTCAGTTTGCATTATATTATTTTATACATGATAATACCTCCATATTTATTTTTTACTTCTCGTAACAACCAGTGATGTGTCCACTCATTAAAAATTAGAGAGAAAGGGAAATACAAATTATTGTCACTTGAAACTTTTTTGTTTCCAATTATCGCAAACATTTGCAATTTACGAATATTCATCGCATATGCATATTACATATATACGCGTGTGTGTATTCATGAGCGTACGTCCTCGATTAGCAGAATGTCGAGTAGTTAAAACACAGACAATGAGTTTTCTAAATGTATGAATATTACTCGGCGAACAAATACTCGTAATCATTCGCAATTGTTTGCGCTATTTGCTTCTCAATAGAAGCAAATTCACGTTAGCCCATGTTCGCAGGTACTTCACATCTACGTTGGATATTCGATTAGAGACGGTCAATTTCATTGTTACGAATTTTGTTTGAATATTAACTAACGTGCTTTAGCAAATTACTAACTGAACGATAAATTTATCCCCTTTTCGGTAAATTTGGTCTCGAATTCTAACATTATATTTTTTTTGGAGCAATATACGAAATATAAATATTTCTGATATATATATATAATATAAAAAAACACACATATATATAAATAATATAATATAATATATTATAATTAATAATATAATATAATTATATATATTATTATATATTATTGAAAAGAAAAGAGAGTTTCCTACAACCAGAAGAGTGAATTACCATTGGAAGATTAAAATTCTCGAAAAGTTCGATTAAAACTTCAAAGATTCAATGGATGAGAAAAAGTTGCAGAAGATAGATTTCATTGAAGTTTCTCTCTCGTGCCTTACAGTACTCCAAGTAAAGTAATCTGCGTTAAAAATAAAGTGTATTGATCTCTGAGAATATCGCAATATATAAGGGAAACTTTAGTTTGCTAAACTACCAACTTCTTACTTAAAGAATGAAGTAAACAACACTTGGAAATGTTAGAAACTAAGTAGTATTCGACACAAACTACGATGGCTACGGTGGTCAGGGAAATCTTCAACGAAGATTAGATTAGAGACTCAAATTTTTTTTTTATCTAAAACTTTTTAATCTTCCTGTTCTCTCCCGCTCTTTCGTTCGAATTTTTACGGATTGAGAAGTTGTTTCCTATTTAATTCATTGACGAGCTGAAAATATTCACCTCAGAGTGTATAGGGAATATCAAAACAGTTATTTATTTTGCCAAGCAGTCTATTCACCTGCCGAACAAAATTCAAATAAAACACATTTCATTAATTATTTCTGACAAGTAACAAGCATTTCAAGTGCATTGTTCGCGCAACGTTGTTATTTATTCCTTTAGGAATAATGTCGGTCTCCAGCGAACTTCGAAATTCGTGAATTTTTCGAGACAAATTTTTATTCTTTCTGAAGAGTCTTTCAAAAACTTATTATACAATATGGTGGAGACTTCGTTCAAATTTTTTTTATATTTTTGTTTAAAAACCTAGACTAGTAAAAAACAAAATTAATCGTGAATGTGAATGTGAATAATTTCTTATGGACAATGTGATAACCTGATTGATTCCTCACGAAGGATTAATTCCATCGAGGCATGTATTTATGTTTACGATGATAATCTTCGCGATCAGATGTGTCTTACCCTTTTCGTTAATTGCGTATCCATCATAAAGTTGTGAACGTGTTTCTCTGCCCTGGTGAGCTCGAGCTTCCGGGAAACAACCGCCACCAGCAATGCCGTACATCCGGCGCCCTAAAAACACCGTCAAACGTACTTGTGAACTGGAAACTACGCACACTATGTTTAATTACGAAACTTATTCTCTCATTTACAAATTGAACGAACGAAATTGTTAGTTATCTGTAAACGCGAAAGCCGACGTGCATGCAACGTTTCTCTTATCAATGTCTCTCTTTGAAAAATTACATCTCTAATAGCTTATCGATGGAGCATTTTTACTACGCAATTATTAAACAGTTAAATAATTGATATGATATAATTAAATAATCAATTATTTAACGATATAATTAAACAATCATTGTTGGGAAAAATACGTAAATTTGCAGTCTTAATTCTTATATAGTTCAACATGTTGATACTTTTGAAACACTCGTGTATCGGAATAAATTATTTTCATCTCATATCGGCACATTTTTCGAGAGAAGCTTTCAGTTTTCCTTTTTTCGTAATATCGAAAAGTGGTAGCTTTGTCCTTTTAACCTCTTGCACGTAGACAATTTTACGAGGACGTCACGTTCCCTAAGTAAAAGACTTCTCTCAGGAAATTACTTCGACTTGACGTTATTTTCTCCACAAAATTTCATCGGGGGAGCAAGGGACTCGGGGTAAACCGAATTTCACAGTTTTTCCCCCGACTATTGCTCGTTTGCGACTGTTTGCTAACTAAAGGAAACGCGGCATGGCTGCCGATAGATTTTTATCGAATAAAAGTTCCAAATTGACTGATTCTTCGGCCGAAAAAACTTCCTCCGGGGTTCAAATTCTAGTTTACCGTAAGCGAATGAAATTTCATCGCTTTTCAGGTTACTTTATTCAGCAATTACAGTTGGAAAAGTGCAGATTTCTCATTTGTAACGGAAGAAAATCCAGTTTGAAAATTTGTCGAGTAGACTTGCGTTTGGTTGCATTCGCAGTGCACGAAGCCAGATAGTTCTACGTACGAAAATAAACTCAAAAAAAAAAAAAATGCACGATGAGAAAAATTTTCCACAGGACGCTTCATTTCTGTGAAGATTAAATTTGAAAATTTAGCAAGTACGTACGTAGAAAATTGGGGGAAAAATGAAATGGAAAAATTTTATTTCTATATCGTCGATTGTACCGTGATCGTTGGAGCATCCTGTACGATAAAGTTTATTTTGTGTAACGAAGAGAAAGTGTTTTCACGTGTCCGTCCGCTGATAAAAGTTTTTCTCCCTTCGTTGACGAAGTTTCCACGTGACCAATAAGAAAGTCTGATCACGAACAAGGGGTATTTCGCCCTGAGGGCAGTCTTCCCCTTTCCTTGTCGTTAGAATTATATTCACTTATTTGCTTCCACCATTATATACGTGTAATCTGTTTTTCTACGCATCTGAGGGATGCGAACGTGATACGAATTCCGGCCACGAACTGTAGAGGACCATTTTTCCTAAATCTAGTTAAATCATGCTACGAATTTCTTAGATTCTGTATCTATAATTTTAAATACATGAACATCTCCAGCCTAATGAGAATTTCAAACCGTTTTACATTTATGATGCTTCAAAGTACAAGCGGTGTATTTTAAAATTCTAGAAAATCTTAGAAAAAAAAAAAAAACGTGGAAATAAAACTTTTCATGATGCAATT